>CM077081.1:37273847-37718722 GCA_039513925.1 Platanthera zijinensis | reverse complement strand
AGAAACACTCGTACCGCAAGGTTCCGCCTTGGTGGACACCCCGAGCCCGCACGTTCACACTCTCCGGTGGACATGCCACTGACTGCTGAAGCCGCATTTTGCTCCTGTCGCCGCCATGGAGGAACGCGTTTGCCGAATGGAAGAGCATCAAACTGAAATGCTCACCCTGCTGCGGAACCATGGAGCGCCCTCCAGCTCTCCCACTGCAACCAGCTCGTGTGGATCCACTACCACAGCCAAATCAGGGCGGAGCCCAAGAGGTTCCTCCAAGACATGAAATGTCCGAGGAATATTCTGAGACTGCAAGCTCGGCTCATCCCATCCCAAGGAGGACAAGAGCGGATCATCAGCATGAGCCCGCAAGTGAAGCCGCCTACCCCCGCCAGAAAGGTTTACTCGAGAAGAAATTTGAGAAGTTATCGCCGAAGAATATCGCGGGTTGGGGCAAGAGATGTTTGTGCCCTCCGACCGTTGTGCCAAGGTTCCCCTCTGATACCGCAGATTCTGGAACACCGATTCCAAACGGATTTAAACTCCCAAGCATCGAAACATTTGATGGAACCGATGATCCCCTGGAGCATGTCAACCATTTCACTACCATCATGAGAATTTACAATGCTCCAGACCAACTCCTCTGTCAGGTGTTCCCAGCTACTCTTAAAGGACAAGCTCGAACATGGTTCCATTTGCTAAGAGCTAGTACCATCGCTAGCTTTGCAGAGCTAGCAAGGCAGTTTGTTGATCAGTTCATAGCAAATCGGAGGATCGTCCGCGACCCTTCTCACTTATCTGGAATCCGCCAGAATGAAGGGGAGTCTTTGAAGGACTTCTTCCGCAGGTTCTCCGCAGAAGCCCGCCAAATCCCAGGGGTCGACCAAGAACTGTTAAGAGGAGTGTTCCTTGGGGTCTCCGTCCTGGTGGCTTCTATTCAGCATTAATGAGGGAGACCGTCGTTAGCTACCCCGACCTCGTGTACCGCATAGAGGCGTAGATCGCAGCCGACGAGGCTATTGAAGCTCATCGTCAACAGTTCGACGACAACCAGAAGCGAAGAAGGGAAAAGAACCGTTCCCTCAACACCAAGAAGGAAGATCCCGACAAGAACATCAGAACGAAAAACACCGACGTGACCATCAGAGGGATCAGCCGCCCCGGGATTACACACCCTTAAACACCTCCATGACAAATGTGTTTCATGCGATCCAAGGCAACGAAGCGCTCCGCAGACCCAGACCTCTCGCTAAAAATACTGGGGACCAGACAAAGTACTGCGAGTTTCACCGTGGACAAGGACACGACACAGAAGATTGCTCAAAGCTCAAGAAAGAGATTGATTATCTCGTCAAACAAGGCCTCCTGGGGAGATTCTTACGAGGATAGGCACACAAGTCCGCTGAAAGGAAATCGGCAACCATTTGCTAGGCGGACTAGGGGCAACCCCTTAGACGACCAGCCCAAGAGAGGGCTTTGCACCTCGCAAGTGCTCTATCTATTATGGCGTTTATTAATTTTACTTTCCTACGAATTATGTATTCCCGCAAGAACAGTCTCACGACCGAAACTCTAAAAAGTTAACATTTTCTCATTTTAAGCCTGTTGACGTCAAGCGTCACCCATGCAGTCCGAAATGCATACTCACTTTGCCCAAGTACGAAGACGTCCACCTACCCCCACAGCAACTGCCTCCGTGCAGCGCGCTCCTTACAGCAACTGCCTCCGTGCAGCGCGCTCCTTACAGCAACTGCCTCCGTGCAGCGCGCTCCTTACAGCAACTACCTCCGCGCAGCGCGCTCCTTACAGCAACTGCCTCCGCGCAGCGCGCTCCTTACAGCAACTGCCTCCGCGCAGCGCGCTCCTTACAGCAACTGCCTCCGTGCAGCGCGCTCCTTACAGCAACTGCCTCGGTGCAGCGCGCTCCTTACAGCAACTGCCTCCGTGCAGCGCGCTCCTTACAGCAACTGCCTCCGCGCAGCGCGCTCCTTACAGCAACTGCCTCCGCGCAGCGCGCTCCTTATAGCAACTGCCTCCGCGCAGCGCGCTCCTTACAGCAACTGCCTCCGTGCAGCGCGCTCCTTACAGCAACTGCCTCCGTGCAGCGCGCTCCTTACAGCAACTGCCTCCGTGCAGCGCGCTCCTTACAGCAACTGCCTCCGTGCAGCGCGCTCCTTACAGCAACTGCCTCCGTGCAGCGCGCTCCTTACAGCAACTGCCTCCGTGCAACGCGCTCCTTACAGCAACTGCCTCCGTGCAGCGCGCTCCTTACAGCAACTGCCTCCGTGCACCACACTCCACGCAGGAACTGCCTCCATACCCGCGCGCAACCTAAGCCGCGAGCAGCCCTCGCGCAATCTAAGTCGCGAACAGCCCTCATGCAATCTAAGATGCGAACAACCCTCGTGAAAGTCAAGCCGCGGCCGCAAACTGTGCAAATCAAGCCGCGAGCCAGCCTCATGCAAGCACGGCAGCAAACCAGCAAAGCCGTGAGCCAACCTCGTTCAAGCTAAGCCGCAGTCACAAACCGCGTAAGGCAAAGTCACGACCCAAGCTCGTGCGAGCAATAATCGCGAGTCAGTCTCGCGCAAAATTACATTGCACGTCGAACTTACGTAAAACAGCATCAACCTCACCAACGGAGGTATCCGACAGCCTCGATAAAAATGGAGGCGCCGTGTTTGCACCCATGCGCCTTGACGCACCAAGTTTCCCCTTTTCAACCTTGTACAAAAAGTACTCGGTGATACACTCGGGGGGCAACAGAAACTCCACTTCTCAGTAGTCTCTTCCCTTGGGCGCTTAGTCCGCCATGCAAATTACACCTTGCGCACACCGCATATGCAGCATGTATCGTGCACGCATCACTCACTTATCGTGCACATTACATACCGTGCACATCGTACCTTATGCACACGTTACACACCTCACGCTTGCGCACATAAGGCGCAATTGCGCATATTATAGCAAGTACAAAAAGGCCCATGACGGTGCCTCCAGAATCGTAGGGCAAGCAAGAGCCCACGCGCACAACACTTGCTTGAGCGCGCAAAACACACGCAAAGCCCGCTCGCTTGAGCACAAAAGACAAGACCCACGCGTGCAAGCCACACGCCAAACTTGCGCAGGCGGCCAGCACGTGCGCGCGCGACACGAGCACGCGCGGCCGAAGTGAGAGGGGCCTGCGCACGCGTGGCCTGCGCGCGCGGCCAGCCTGCGCGCGCGCAAGGCCTGCGCGCGCGGCCAGCCTGCGCGCGCGCAAGGCCTGCGCGCGCAAGGCCTGCGCGCGCGGCCAGCCTGCGCGCGCGGCCAGCCTGCGCGCGCGGCCAGCCAGCGCGGCCTGCGCACGTGCGGCCGCGCACGCGGCCTGCGCGCGTGCAGCCCGCGCGCTGCTAGCTCGCGCGGCCAGAGCCCGCCCCAGCGGCCTTTCCTCGCACGCGCCGTTTTGACGCTCGTATACCGTGCCGGCCTCCGTCCGCATGCACCCAGACACCTGTTCATCAAGCCTCCGCACGACATAATACCTTAATACCACAATCCATCGTCGCCGCCTCGGATCTCTCGCCGGCACCCGCCATGACAACAAGGAATTCCAGAAATCTCTCCTCACGCTCGCTTCGTTCCCGGCCAAGTAGAGATTTGGGGGGCATTTGATGGGTTCCCCCTTTTTTATGGAAAGTCATGGGTGGGCCCCACCCCCCATGATCTCTCATGGAGATGATGGGGGCGGACCCCCACTCCCTCCCCTCATGGGGAAACCGCCGCCATAGGAACCGTCGCCGGCAAGAGGCTGAGCCACCACCGGCGGCCGGCCCTCCCACGGCCACCACGACCGTGGCCGGTCTCGGCCATGGCCACCCCAGCCATGGACGACCGGGGCCTTGACCGCCCCCGGCCAGGCCGACCGGGGCCATGGCCGCCCCGGCCATGGCCGCCCCGGCCATGGCCGCCCCGGCCATGGCCGCCCGGCCATGGCCGGCCGTGGCCATGGCCGCCCCGGCCATGGCCGGCCGTGGCCATGGCCGGCCGTGGCCATGGCCGCCCGGCCATGGCCGGCCGTGGCCATGGCCGCCCCGGCCATGGCCGCCCCGGCCATGGCCGCCCCGGCCATGGCCGCCCCGGCCATGGCCGCCCCGGCCATGGCCGCCCGGCCATGGCCGGCCGGCCATGGCCGGCCGTGGCCATGGCCGGCCGTGGCCATGACCGCCCCGGCCGTGGCCTTGGCCGCCGCCGGCCTCCCTCGACGGCCGCCCGGCTGCCGCCGCCGTCATGACGGCCCGCCATCATGGGAACCCCCCTCCCCCCCCCCGGCCGTCCGATCAAGGGGAGAGCCCTCCTTGCCGTCCGATCGGGGCAAAACCACCCACTAACCCACTATGTTAGTGGTGGGGCCCGCCATAACTTCCCCTGGAGCCTATAAAAGGACCCCAGGGGCTCCTCATTTCCTAACTTTCTCCTCCTACGCTTCTTCTTCTTCTTCTTCCTCAGGTGGGAGCTTTCCCGTTCTTCTCCGCCGGCGGCCACCCCTCGTCGCCAACCACCAGCGGCCGCCTCTCGCCGCCAACCACCGGCCGCCGCCCGAGGCCTCCAGCGGCCCCCAGTGGCTATCAGCTCCTGCCAACAGCTACCAGAACCTATCATCGGCTATTTGCACCCCACCAGAGCTCAGTTACCAAGGAAACACTCCAAGGACCGAGAAAGACGCACAAAGGAAGCAGTGACAACCTCTGGACACGCGTCGTCTCTGAGCGCACGCAACTGAAGCATCCCACGCATTCCACCATCCAAGTCCCGTTGGCGAGGCAGTCTGTTGCCCACCGACGAGCGCATATACTCTCTCTCTCCTCAAGGTTGTAACGGGAGCGGCCTGTCGCCCCGATTTCCCCCGTCAAATTGTAACCTCCAGCAATCTAGTGGATTTTGATCGGCACCGACCCGGTCACGTGGTTTTTCACCCGGTTGAAGGGTTTTCCACATTAAAACCTCCTGTGTCCGTCTCCCATTTTTCAATTGACTGTGTGCGCGCTCGACCGCTCCGCGAGCTAAGGCGGTCCAAGAATATCCGGTCCGACCGGAGCCTCGAATTAGTCCGCAACAACTGTGAATAGCCATATACATAGTGCGGATAACAATCGCCTATATTAACTGCTTAATGATCTTACACAAAAATAACCTCTCATAACTTCCCTTCAATTCTTCATTAGATGAGTTAGTTTAGTGAATGGTCTACTACAAGCATGTTTAATTAACTTAATTGTCACAACACAATTTTTCATCCGTCTCTACCGAATATCGCCGCCCCGCCGAATGTCCCCGCCCACGCCGAACATCGCAGCCCCCGACGAACGTCTCTTCCCTTGACGAATGTCACCGCACCCTCCAAAAATCTTCGCATCATTATATTAAGTACAATTAGTTACAAAACTCGTTACAGTCAGTATCCCAAGTAATCAACAAACTATTACATAAATAGACAAATGCTCACACCCTGATGAGCATCGAACCCATGACCACCCTATCATGGGACTTCAGCTTAGCCAATGGGGCCTTAACTTAGACGTACACCTTCCAAGCATATTACACATGAGATTAATCACGGTAGCTAGTTTTCTGCTGCATTCAATTTTATTTACTCTTTACTATCATTATTATTTGAAAATTGGCATAGTATATAATATAAATATTGTATGTCTACTGTCATAATTTCTCATTTTCCTTAGCAAATTCAATATAATGCCTTTGATAAATAAAATGGGTAAAAAATATATCAGTTTGTCAGATTTAAGTCAATATCAAATTAGTTATTATAATTTTAATTATGTCAAAATAGTCGTTGAATTTTTCATCCGTGGACATTTTTATTTCTTGAATTGCACTTGTTGCGATCTAACTCGATGTCCGGGTCGGACCGGAATGATCTGGACTGTCTTAGCTCTCGAAACGGTCAAACGTGCACACAGTCAATGAAGTAGATCGATCGTACACACGAAGTTTTGACGTGAAAAAACTCCTCAAAATGGTAAAAAACCGCGACCGGATTTGTGTCAGTCAAATTCCACTATTTCTTAGCTGTTACAACTTGTTTGTGGAATCGAGGGTGACAGACCACCTTCCGTTACAATTTTGGGGTGATAGAACACTTAGTTCACGGCGGACGACATGTCGTCGCGTCGGGAGTTTGTTACAAATTGGACCTTGCGACGATGGGCTTCGCCGAGCGTCCCGCTGATTTTGAACGTGGGAGTGGAGCACTTGAACTTCCGGTTGCGGAGGTCACTTGGAAACAGAGAGATTCGGCTTCATCAGGTGGCTGGAATGTGGCTCGTATGTGGCTCGGGTGCAGCTTGAGTGCGGCTCGAGTGCTGCTCATAAGAGGAATTTGGCAGAGCTTCGACCTGAGGAAGAAGAAGACAATGAGAAAAAAGGTGAGAACTGAGGAGGTCTGAGACTCCTTTTATATACTCCAGGGGTGATTATTGTTGGTATTACCATGGTGATCTGGAAGTGATCAAACATGTGGCATCACTGCCAACGCAATATGAGTCTATAGAGTCGCACATAAGAGCTCTGGAGAAGTTGGAAAGGTTTGTGTTAGCCTTACTCATATGTGATATGAGTGAAGGACCAAGCCTATGACGTTCTAGATGTGAAGGAATTTCATTCCGGGACCAGTATTGTGAATATGGGTCATCAGGTAAGTAGTTGAAATATTATAAGGGAAATTCGTCGAGTATAGCTGAGAGGTTTCGACGAATGGTTTGAATTCGTCGAGTATCGTCGTGAAATCTCAACGCTTCTGTCTCAGATTCGTCAAATATCGTCATGACAGTTTCGACGAATTAGACTCATTCGTCGAGTATCGTGATTCGTCGAGTATTGTCGATTCGTCGAATATCCTCTTGATACGTGATGATTTGCTCTATTTCGATTCGTCGAGTATATCCGTGTTGTCTCGACGAATATATTTTATTCGTCGAATATCGACGTGATACTCGAGGAATTCTGTTTCTTCTGATTTGTTTCCTTTAAGTCCGGTTCGGCTGGTCTGCGGTATATGGCTTGGCTCGGTAGCCTGTATAAATAGGATTTCTACAGTAACAAAGTACCAGTAACTGTTCATTTCCTCTAACCTAATCGAGTGGCGGCCTTCTCTTCCCGACGACTGAACTGTTCCGCTAAGTCGCGAAACCCACTCGATGCCACCGACCGCCGACCATCTACCGTCGCCGGAAAAGGTTTTCCTGCGCGTCGGATTCATCACTGCCACCTCTCCTTGAACGGATCTAGTAGTCCATGGAGATGTTGAGGGAAAACCTAGTTCCGACCTAGTTCTTGTGCGACAAGAGTCTAGGGTTCTCCATGTTTGTGTGAATATCCGTAGAGGCGTGGACACTATTCTACGCTCAGAACTCTAGCTGTTGTCGTTTGTTGGAATTATTCGGAGAACCTTGGTTGAGTTTTGACTCAATCCCGCAAAGGTAATTTTATTTTACAGCATTTTACTTATTGATTAATGTTCATCGCTAGATCCGAACTTTTTTGGGTTTTTCTTTTTCTTTATTTCCGCTGTGTGCACAAGTGTTGTGTCATCCTAGCAAAACCCAACAGTTATGGCGGTTATGCGGCTATCCGCACACCATAACCACCCAAAATTGTTATTTTTCCTATGATTTAGGGGTGTGCATTTATGATAATCAATCCCTCTATTTGCACTCTAAATAAATTATTAAATTATTAGTAAAATTCCCCCCATTAACGCGGCGGTTAGTGGGTGGTTACACGTGAATCGGACGGCGGGGAACGACCCCAAACGATCGGACGGCGGGGGCAGAACCCCACGGGCGGTCGGCAAACTCGCCGCAAAATTCATCGGCGAGGGGAGGACCATCGGCGCCGACCGAGGAGGGGCGGCCAGCTCGGACACTCCCTCGACCGTGCGTCGGCGGTCAAGGAGGAGCGGCCGGCGCGGCCGCTTCATCGGCCATGCGCCGGTGGCTGAGGGAGAGAGAGGCCCGTGTGACCGCTCTCTCGGCCACGGTCGGCGGCCGAGGGAGAGTGGCCCGCGTAGCCATTCTTTCGGCTGTGGCCGGTGGCCAAAGGTGAGCGGCCCTCGCGGCTGCTCTCTCGGACCCTTGCCGTGGCCGAGAGAGCGGCTGAGTTGGCAGCTCTCTCGACCGCCTGCCGCGGCCAAGAGGGAGCGGCCCTCGCGCTCGCTCGGCCGCGGCCAGCAGTCGGGGGGGGGGGGGGAGAGGCTGTCGGGGCCGTCCCCTCGGCTGCGCGCCGAGGGCGGTGGGGGGGGGGGGGAGTGGCCTTCGAGGCGAGAGGAGGGAGCGGTCGGCGTCCGGGGAGGAGTCTAGCCGCCCGACGCCGACGAGGCAGCGTCTGTTGCGGTTCATTCATTAAACGTGATGGATCGCTGCACGGGGGGATCGGGCGTGGTGATTGCGTGTGCGGTCAAACCCATGATCTAACTACTTTTGGGTGGAGATGATGGGGGTGTGGTTATGTGCACACCTATACTTATAAAGATGGATCTCATTTCTAACAATTGCCCCCCAGATCCTTGTTGCAAGAGACCGGCTCGGGCGAAGAAAAACAAGTATCTTCTCTTTGCTCATTTCTCACAGTGGCGACGATGGCGAACAGTGAAGGGCTTGAGATAGTGGGTAGCTGCGCCCTGCAAGCTCGGGTAAAAATGTTAGAATATGCTGGGTAGAGAAAGGGAGGCGACGAATGCGCCCGAAGAAGGCAACTGGCGCACCTGTGCGCGGGTGCGCGTGCGACTATGCACTCATTTGGGCGCGTGCGGTCATGCGCGCGCCTGGCCGCGCACGCGCCTGGCCGTGCGCGGGCGTTTACGTGATTGCGTACCCCAGTGTGTGTGCGCTGGGCTGCGCGTGCGCTTGATTGCTTGTACATGCGTACTTGAGCACGTTGTGCGGTTTTTGTTTTACTGCGCGACATGCCTTTATGCGCACGACGGGGGTGGAAAATTTTCGATTTGTAGATTTTTTATCTAAGACCGATCTTACTTTTTAATGACAAGGTTCGAAATGTACTGCGAGACAAATGCGTCTGCGTTTCTCCCTTACCGATGATCGGGTTGTGATTTGAAGGAGAAGGTTTGGTCTGTCTGCCGACCTTGAAGTGAAGATATCATGTGTCGAAGAGAGGGTTCAAAATCCTTCTCGCGGTTGGTTGACGATCTGCGAGACTACCTTTAGATCGGGTTTCCGATTCCTCCTGTGTGAGGAAGTGATCGAGATTCGGAAATTTTGTGGTGTGCTAGTTTCCTAGTTTACTCCCTTGGGGGTAGTGTGCCTCATGGGATGGGTTGTCTTCTTTCGTGAACATGGCGGGAAACTCTCTTTGAATTACTTCCGAGATTGGTGCGACAATCGCTCTGATGGTGGTGAGCGTGTGGAAATGCATAGCTACAAGACCTGGCTTGATTTTGAGACTCAGACGAAGCGCCGTCATGGAAATATTTTATTGGGGTATGTCAAGAACTCTTGGGGCTTGCCGGAGCTGTGAAATGAATTACCTGATCGTTGTCGCCGCCAAAAGGGGAAGAAGCGGGAGTTTTCCTCAGTGTTAAGATTTTCAGAGCCCCGTGAGTTGGCGAACCGGTTGTTCAGCATTTCCTCGTTTGTGGAAGAGAAACGCTTGTTGCTGTGCGGTATTTCTTCCGATTCTGGGAAGATTACCGAGACATCTTCGGATTGCGGTCGGAATAGGAAGGCCACTGCAGTCTTACGTGGTGGCGTTGGTACGATGTCTTATTCGGTTTCTTAGGGTAAGACTATTCCTTCTGATGGTCGAGGCGGGCCTACTCCCGAGGTAGATGTGCTCAGATGTTCTACCTCCCGGGCTCCTCCTCCGAAGGTGGCTGCTCCGAGGTTGTCTTCTTCTCTAAAGGCGATGAATGAAGTGGTAAGTGAGTTTAATTATTTCTAGTTCTCCTTCATTGTTGCGTTTGTACTGATTTTTTCTCCGCCTTTTTTCTTGTAGATCAAGGCCCAAGTTCAGATTTTCGTTACTTGGAATGATCATTACGTGAGCTTGAAGGACGGGTATTTGGCTCTTCAGGAGAAGTTTCAGGCACAGCGGGCTCGCTTGCTACTCTGAGAGATGATCATGATCGGGACATTTCCGGATTCAACCGGATTGGATCGGAGCTGAAGGCGGAATTGGAAGAGACTCGAGCGTCTTTGTAGGTGGAAAAATTTCATGTGGAGAGGACCGCGCAGATGTCTAAGCATGCCCAAGAGGAGACTTCCCGTTTAGAGACGGAGCTTCAAGCAGCAAAAGGCCCAAGTGGAGACTTTATCTTCGGATACTCGCGTGTTTGAGTTGAAGGCCACCAGACTTGCAGAGTATCTGGAGTCTTTAGATTATATGCGGGATCATTGCTTGATTAGCGAGGAGGTTCACGATGAGATATGGTACAAGGAGGTGGAGCCTCAAATGGAGGACGTTCGGGAGTTGGCGCTTAGGCATGGAGTTTCGAAGGCTTTTCGTCTTGTTGGAAGGAGCTTGAGATGCGACGTATCTGGCTTTAGTTTTGATGATATCTCAGGCGATGAGAGTTCTGATGTTGATGCGACTGATATGTAGAGGCGTTATATTCTTGTATTAGTGTGTTTTCTTTAGTTGAGACTGTTGTATGTTTGTCTTTTGCATTTTGTTATGTCTGGTGCATATTTGTTATCACCCTTTGGTGATTTTATGTAGCACATTTGTGACTTTACTTGATATGACATCATTATCCTTGATCTTTTATCTTTTGTGGCCTGAGTCTTGGTGGCTACTGAAGAGAGCATTGCTGGAGAATGTAAATATCTAATCCGGGTATTACTAGGAGCGCACTGCCCAGAGGCAGCTGTGGTAAAGAGTGCACTGCCCAGAGGCAGTTGTTGTGAGGAGCGCGCTGCCCGAAGGTAGTTGCTATGCGGAGCATGCTGTCCGGAGGAAGTTGTTCTGAGGAGCGCGCTGCCCGGAGGCAATTTCTATGAGGAGCGCGCTGCCCGGAGGCAGTTTCTGTGAGGAGCGCGCTACCCGGAGGCAGTTACTGTGAGGAGCACGCTTCCCGGAGACAGCCGTGGTAAAGAGCGCGCTGCCCGGAGGCAGTTGTTGTAAGGAGCGCGCTGCCCGAAGGTAGTTGCTAGGCGGAGCACGCTGCCCAGAGGAAGTTGTTGTGAGGAGCGCGCTGCCCGGAGGCAATTCTTGTGAGGAGCGCGCTGTCCGGAGGTAGTTTTTGTGAGGAACGCGCTGCCCGGAGGCAATTGTTGTGAGGAACACGCTGTTTGGAGGCAGTTGATGTAAGGAGGGCGCATCCCAAAGGAAGTTGTTGTAAGGAGCACGCTGCTCGGAGGTAGTATATGTGAGGAGCGTGCTGCCCGGAGGCAGTTGCTGTCAGGAGCGCGCTGCCTAGAGACAGTTGATGTAAATGTAAATGGACACCTTTGCACTTGGGCGAAGTGAGTATGTATTTCAAACCGCACGGATGATGCTCGCCTTCTATAGGTCTAAAATAAGAAAACTTTAAAAGTTATTAGAGTTACAGTCGTGTGAATGTTCTTGTGGAAATTTACGTGAAGAATTCATAGGAAAGTAAAATTGATAAATACTACAATGAGCAGAGCCCCGCTGATAGGTACGAAGCCTCTCTTGGGCTAGTCGACTTAGGGGTCGCCCCCCAGTCCGTTCTAGCAAGCAGTTGGCTGATTTCTTGTAAGCGGGCTTGGTGCTTAGCCCTGTAAGAATCTCCCCAGGAGGCCTTGTTCGACGAGATACTTGATTTCCTCCTTAAGCTTTGAACAATCTTTTGTGTCATGTCCTCATCCTTGGTGGAACTCGCAGTACTTTGTCTGGTCCCCCCTATTTTTACTGAGGGGCCTGGCTTGTGGAGCGGCTCGTTGCCTTGGATTGCATAAAATACATTTGTCCTGGAGGTATTGAGGGACGTGTATTTCAGGTGATGTCGAGATCGTGGGTTGCCGCGACATTCACTGTTCTTCTCCAGGTCTGATGAAGCTTCTTGCTCCCTTATCCTTTTTATGCCTCAATCAAATTGATGTGTCTCAATTGCTTTATTGGCTGCAATCTGGGTTTTGACGTCGTATTAGATCATGATAACTTAATGTTGTTTCTTTTATTAATGCTGAATAGAAGTTGTCAAGGCAGAGTCCTCCTAAGAGAAAGCCTCTTAAGAGCTCGGTGTTGACACCCGGGATCAGTCGTGCCTCTGCAGTGAAACGACAAAAATAATCTCTGAGGGTTTTCCCCTTACTTTGGAGGATCCCAGACAAGTGAGAGGAATCTTTGACTATCCGACGGCTTGCGATGAATTGGTCTGTAAATTGTTGTGCTAGTTCTGCGAAATTTCTGATCTCTCCTTTTAAGGAAAGGAACCAGGTGCAAGCCTGTCCTTTTATGATCGTTGGAAATACTTCACAGTAGAGGATCAGAAGCATTACACAATTGCATCATGATTACAAAGTGTCTGACATGCTCTAATGGATCGTCTACTCCGTCGAATGCCCCAATCTTTGGGAGCTGAAAACCATATGGAATTGGATGTGTTAGGATCTCAGGTGCAAATGGCGAGGAATGGTGGAGTGGGTGGCTGGCTGAAGAAGCACGTGGCTTGGCTCGCTCACGCTCTTCTGTGATTAAGTTGAGAACTTCTTCGTGCGTGAGCCTCTCATCGAGGCCCGCTACTTCAGGGCTGTTGTAGAAACTTTGAGCTTCAGGTCTTCTGTTTGAACGGGCTCTGCGGCCTTGGACATCTGCATCGGGGGACAGGTGAGGTGAACTGGACCAACCTGTCCCCCGAGTGTCGTCCCATGCATGCAGCTTCTCCCTCCATGATTTCTAATTACGAGTATCGTTGTGTTAAGGGTACCGTCTTTTGAGGATGCTGAGAACTTGCTTCACACAGACGGCGTCAAACTGTTGCGCTCTAACTAGACATCCCAGTTGGACTGGAATGATCTGTACCGCCTTAGCTCTCGGAACAGCCGGCGTGGCGAGAGGAGGGGCGTCCGTCGTCCGGGGAGGAGATCGGCCACCTGACGCCGGGGAGGCAGCGTCTGCGGCGGTTCGTTCATTACGCGTGATGGAATCGGTGCACGGGGGGATCAGGCGTGGTGATCGCGTGTGCGGTTAAACCCATGATCCCACTACTTTTGGGTGAAGATCATGAGAACCTGATTATGCGCACACTCATACTTATTTAGATGGATCTCAATCCTCACAACACTAAAAATTAAACTATATGTTCTTCAAAAAGATGAAAATTACACAACTTAACAACTTAGAAACCAAACTGACATTACGAACTGAAATGATTTTTACATTAAATAAAATAATTTGCAATTCTAATATATAAATAAATAATTAAATTTACTTCTAAGAATAGTGAAAAAAAATTGGTGCGTATACGCACGTATTTCTCATGCGCTGGCAAATCTGGCCGTATAATCTTTATTTCAACGATGCAGATTTTTTTGGACTGTAATTCAATCATTGGTCAATTCGACCGTATTTGACATTAAAATCAAGAATCGGACGGCCGTACTTGAAAAAACTCGTGCGTACACCACCAAAAAATTTCTAGATGATAGTGTCATGTACTTGTGACAATGTGTGCTGATTACTTCAGCATGGTGTAATTGCGGTCCAGGCCCATAAATAACAGTGCACGGGGGCAGCAACATGTCACCTGACACGATGAACATGTGGTCCTCTCTCTATAAAGCGGGAAATTTTTGGGTCCGAGCCCCGGTTCCAAATCTGGAACCGGGAGCTATGGATCACCATTCAAATGCATGTGGGGCCCACGCATTTTGGGAGTGTGACATGCACTTTTGCGCGGGCCCCATGCATTCACCTTTTCTATTGGCTCCGGTTCCATCTGGAATCCGGACACAAAAATTCGCCTATAAAGCAGTCTTTTTTTTCTTAATTGGTCCAAAATCTTGGAAGATTTAAAGCGGACCCCAAAATAAAAGTCGGTTGTTATCTGCACTATAGTTTTGGTTATTCGCACATATTTTTTCCTAATTTTTCGCGCCTTTTAAAAATATGTCTTGTACATACATTTTTACGAAAAGTGTTCAACACCAAAGTTGTAGATCTCAACAACTTTCGTGTTGAACACTTTTCCTGAAAATGCATGTACAAGACGTATTTCTAAAAGGCGCGAAATCTGGGTGTATTTCCAAAGTACTTCTTGTACATGCATTTTTAGGAAAAGTGTTCAACACTAAAGTTGTAGATCTCGATGAGATCTACAACTTTCGTGTTGAACACTTTTCCTAAAAATGCATGTACAAGACGTATTTCTAAAAGGCGCGAAAAATTAGGAAAAAAACATGTGCAAATAACCAAAACTGTAGTGCGGAAAACAATCGCCAAATAAAAAACCGTCATGGATAATTATATATGTACGTTAATATTAGCATCTTAATTTTGATTATTAATATTTTTGGCTATTGGTAATCATTATTTTTTTTAATTGATTATTTGCAAACACAAAATTTATTCCCGCTCAAAAATTGAAAAAATGGAGGAGCATCTCCGTCTCGAAGAGTAAAACTGAAATTATAAAAGCAGAAATGAAAATAAAACTGAAATCATTCAAATATCACAAAGCAAGCTGAGATTAAGGCTTCGTTTGGTTCCGCGTTTTTGGACGCCGTTTGGAGCAAACGACGCCGGACGGCGGGTAACCAAATGATCCGTCGTCCCCACTTGCTTCATTTCTACCCGCAGCAAGGACGAAACGGCTCCGATCCGCTTTGTTTCGACCCCCATCTCTCCCCCTCTGGTTCCAAAGCCCGGTTTCGACCAGCCGGGTCCTCCCGCCACCAATGAACAAAACGAAGCCTAGGGCAAAACCAAGAAAAAAAACTCAAAAGGAACCTTACCTGCGGCCTGCCGGAGAAGAGAAGAGGGGTCGTCACGACGTCACCGGAGGAGTGGCTCGCCGACAACTGGATTCACGAGCGCGAGGGGGTCTGCGGTGCCGAGCAGGGCGTTTTGCTGGAGTCACAAGTGGGAGGGTTTGCAGTGTCGCGCGAATGCTTTCGTCAAAACCTAGGATTGGCTAGTCGGGGACGAATGAGGAATGCAGTTTATTTATTTGATTCAGGAGTATTTGCCACGGTTTTTAATTGTGGCAAATACTACTTGCAAAAAATTTATTTCAGTGTGGGCATCCGTACGTCCACACTGAGCCTATGGTAGGTCCGCTCATGACCGCCGCAAAGAGGATGAAAGATCGCCGGATGTAAAAAATATAGCTGTTAAATAATGGAGAACGCGTCGGGATAAAGAACGTCGCTCGAAAAATGAAGGAGGATCACTTGCCGGACGAAAAGAGAGGATGAAGGATAGCCGGCGGAATTACAGTTTAGAGGGGAGGTGGAAGCACCGAGGGACGAGTGGAAACAAGAAATATTTTTTATGTTGTGCTTGCTAATATGAATTCTAAAAGTTGAAAAAAACCCAAAAATATTGTGCAAATATCAACGTCCTTAAATATAAGCATAGCCGCAGATTACATTTATATCTTCTTGGCCGATAAAGATGGCCGGCAATAACATTCATGTGGTGGTCGTGAAGTAGACTAACACTTCTTCGAGGTTTTTCGCAATGGGAGATTGTTTCCGGTCATCCGATAGATCATTTTGGAAATTTAGAGAAGGCAATCGCATTTGTGCGCGCTTTAAACAATAAAATCGCTGGAATTTCCCGTGCTTTTAGGGTTGCAACATATGTCGCGCTGTTGTTTCACTCCGACCTAGATTTGAAAACAGATTTTGGAATAAAAAATTTTGCATACATTTGATATTTCACTGCAGTTTGATAGAATTTATAGAATGGTGGAGTTTTAAAATCAATCTCAACTTCATTGTTACCAATTATGATTCGTAAAAACAATGTAAAAAAAGTACAAAAATATAGCCAATTGATGGAGAAAAAAAAGTTTGCAGTAATTAAAATAAAAAATATAATGAAAAAAATATTAAAATTTTAAATAGCACAAAAAATCTAGAGAGGGATAAAGTGATTAGGTTAAAAAAAATTGAGGAAAATAAAATATTTTCCACAATGTGAAAAATGGATCGTCCACTGAACATATTCTCGTCAAAAAGATGTTACACGCACAATAATAATACCTACGGAACACTATTGCTACTGTACACAAATTTGCATACCAATTCCGCCATCTACTAAATTTATTGGCACGGTGATGGTCGTAAACGCATGAGTTAAAACGTCATTCGTTAAGGATCACTAAACATACATCATTCGTTTGAACATAAAAGTGGACGAAGTTTCTTAGATGAGTGTTAACGAATGATAATCTAACCCCAAGTTCATGACCGCCACCACCGTGCCAAACGGAGCTGTATTAATTTATCACTCTTCTGCTTGAAAATAAACCATGGCTTAACTATACAATATTATACTATTATTTGTGATTAAAAATGGAAAAAAAGAATCTTCACAATGAGCAGCTAGCTATCAATTGGGCTAAAGCAAGGAGAGGGGTGAGTGGGAATCAATAAAGAGCAGCGTTGGGAGAAAGCTGGTTGGTGTGTTTGGGCAAAGATAGTAACGTGAATATCAAACGCCAAACACAAGTGCTTGGAGCACAATCACTTATCTTTCCTTAAATGGATTCCGCCACGTGGGCGTGCTACGCACAAGTATTCATGAAACCTTGCTTCAATCTGCGTCTTTCTTCTCTTCCTAAGGCTCCGTTTGGGGGGGACTTATTTTCACCCGTCAAACGGTCCGGTACATGCGATCGTAACCGCTTGACCGATGAAAATAAGTCCCCCAAACGGAGCCTAGGTATGATGTGTTTGTTTGGTGTGATTCAAGGCATCATTATGCCTTTAAGGGCCAATTATTAATGCATACATACTTTTGATGTCTAGCAACAACTATGCTTGCTGTGATTGCGAGTTTGCGACGGATAACAGATTTTACCTGGGTGCGCATGTCTCTGCCCTAGGGCCGAGGCGGTCGGAGTTGACCGATTGATCGAGCTTATTTGTTGATGCTTTGTCTTCTAATACAAAAAAAGGATGTTGATGACATCGGAATGTGACCGGGTCGTCGCGGATCTCCAGCAACCATTCGACAAAGGTAAAAAAATCGATAGATTCGGGACGTCCCGTACAATTCTGTGTGATATGGTTCGATTGATATAACATCGTTTCACGATCAAATCTTAGGCTCCGTTTGGGAGGATTTATTTTCACCGGTCAAACGGTTACGACCGCATGAACCGGACCTTAAATAAGACCCGGTTCATGCGATCGTAGCCGGTGAAACAGTGTCTTAGTTTTATAGAGCATGTGAGTTGCAATGACCACAGAGAGTTTGGAATGTTATTTGCGCATTGAGAATGTAGAAGAGAATGAATATAGGGAGTGTTGAACTTTTTAAATTACTTAATTATTAAAAGCTAAAAAAATAATCATGTACACTTTTATTTTGATAAATAATAATTATGTTATTGTTATTTAATAATAATATCTTTTTTAAAATTATTTAATATATTAAATATTTATTTTTAATAGATTTATATTATTAATATGATTGATTGATAACTAAATTTTAGTATAAATTTATTATAATAATGTTAATGTTAATATATATATGTTAATAAAAATATATAATATAAATGTTTCATAAACTTTTATAATATAAACGTTTACATTATAAATCATAGTATATTATTAATAAATATAAACATTTATTAATAAATATAAGTATAAAACACGTTTATATCATAAATTTTAAGATTAAATAATATTAAAATAAATATTAATTGATATAATTATGAAATGTTTTAAACATTTTAATATATATATATATTGAGGCTGATTTTTAGCGTCTAAATAACCAATAACCCTCTAAAATATGAGATGCACAACAAATCTCGAACGTTTCCATTTTATCAGAGTCGTTACTCTTTCTTTCAAACATATTTTTATGTGTATTTAGTCAAAATTCATTGGCTCGACGAGAGAAATTCAAGTACACTAATCATTTTTCATAAGATTATCTGCATGCACGCTATTTTTCTCATCTTCTTCCTTAACCTCTCATATGTTCAATATTATTTTCTTCCTATTCTACGTTTGCTTTATCCGGTAAAAAGTTGGGTGCTCTGTACTTCTCTAGTGTTCACGCACATCAGAGCTTCAAGATCAAGTTGATTGTCGTGTCTTGTAGAAGTGAGCATCGTTTGAAAGTACCGCTGAATGGTCACACAACTTCTTTAGGGCAGCAATTACATGTCTTGTCCCTACTCGATTTTTTGCTTTAAATTTTTACAACAATTTTCTTTTTCTTTTTTAATACTAAATTTATATTTTGAATATTATATTAAAAATGATACATGTTTATTATTTATTTCTAACAAAAAATTGAAAAATAATTATATAATTTTATAATACAAGCAAAATTTCTAACATGGAGATGAAACTCTAAGGGTCCGTTCGTTTCACAGACATTGATATTGAAGTATTGGCTTTGAGAATATGAATGTCATTTCTCTTGTTCGTACCAACAATTTTAAAATGGAATTGGCTTTCAGATGAAAAGTCGTCGATATTCACCGTAATCTACAAACTCATAGATTCAATATCTATCTCTAGTGGCGGATATTGAGATCACCAATTCCGGTTTTCCAAAATGAGATCATTTTTTTAGCCTGAACGTGATTTATTTCAGCAGAACGCAATTTTTCATCGGGACGCAAATTTTTTGCCCGGATGTGTTTTATTCGTCTCTGTACGATTTTTTCGCCCAGACGTAATTTTTTGTCTTGACGCATTTTTTTTGCCCGGGCAGTTTTTTTTTCTCCCGAATGCGATATTTCTGCACGAACGCGATTTTTTTCTCTATGACGCAATTTTTTCGCCAGGACGCAATTTTTTCGCCCGAATGTGTTTTTTTCGATCGTACGAAATTTTTCGCTGCGACTCAATTTTTGGTCGTCTGGGCCGAATTATTCATCCAGACGTAATTTTTTCGCTCAGACACAATTTTTTTTGCCCGAACATGAATTATTCGGCCAAATGCGGTTTTTTCGCCCCGAACGCGATTTTTTCGCCCGGATGCGTTTTTTTCGCCCGGACGCGATATTTTTGTCCAGACGTAATTTTTTCGCCCAGGCGCGATATTTTGGACCGGACGCAGCAATATTTTCGCCCGGGCGCAATTTTTTCGCCCAGGCGCGATATTTTGGACCGGACGCAACGATATTTTCGCCCGAACGCGTTGGTTTTGCCCGGACGTGATTTTTTTGCCCGGACGTGATTTTTCACAAGAACGCAAATATTTCGCCCGAACGCGAATTTTTCGCCCGGACGCCATTTTTTAGCCCGGATGCGATTTTTTCGCCCGGACGCGATTTTTACGCCCGGACGCGATTTTTCCTTCCGGACGCGTTGTTTTCGCCTGGAGGCGATATTTTCGCCCCGACGCGATTTTTTCACCCGGACGCGATTTTTTCGCCTGGACATGAATTTTTTGCCCCGACGCGATTTTTCGCCCGGACGCGATTATTTCGCCCGGACGCGATTTTTTCGCCCGGAAGCTATTTTTTCTCCCGGACGGGATTTTTTTACCCGGACGCGATTTTTTCGCCTGGGCGTGAATATTTCGCCTGGAGACGAATATTTCGCCCGAAAATTTTTTGTCAGGAAGCGATTTTTTAGCTCCGACACAATTTTTTCGCCCGGAAACAATTTTTACGCCATGGGGCGAAAAATTCGCTTTGAGGCGAAAAAATCGCGTTCGGGCGAAAAATCGCGTATGGGCGAAGTGCTTGAGGGAAAAATTCGCGCCCGGGCGAAAAATTCGCGCCCTGTCGAAAAATTCGCGCTCGGGCGAAAAATTCGCGCCTGGGCAAAAATTTGCGCCCGGGCGAAAAACTCGCGTCCGGGCAAAAATATCGCGCCCGGACGAAAAAATACGACCGGGCGAAAATATCGCGTCCGAACGGAAAAAAAACGCGTCCGGGCAAAAAATTCGTGTCCGAAAGAAAAAATCGCGTCCGGGCGAAGAATCGCGTCGAAGCGAAAAATTCGCCTCTGGGCAAAAAAAATCACGGTCAGACGAAAATGTCGCGTCCGGGCGAAAATATCGCGTCCGGGCGAAAATATCGCGTCCGGGCAAAAATATCGCGTCTGGGCAAAAAAATCCCGTCCGGGCGAGAAAATCGCGTCCGGACGATAAAATTCGCGTACAGACGAAAAAATTCGTGTTCATATGAAAATTTCGCATTCTGACAAAAAAAATCAAATCAGAGTGGAAAAAATCGCGCCCTGGCCAAAAAAACACGTCTGGGCGAAAAGAAAACTTTTGGGCGAAAATTTCACGTCCGGTTAAAAAATTCGCGTTGGGGTCGAAAACTTGAGTTTTGGCGAAAAAATCACGCCCTGAGAAAAAATCACGATCGGGCTAAAAAATCGCGTTTGTGATATTTAATTGTGATCATTAATAGCATTGATCAATGTCAATTCCTATGAAGGAAAGTCTTTCTACAAATGAACAATAAAAAAATATCAATGTCAATTTCTATGACAAAAAGTCATCATGCCGTCGAACAAAAAAATTGGTTTTAAATTCAATATCATTTCTCATGTGTATTGATATTGGATTGAAAGTCAATACTTCAATATCAATGTCTGTGAAACGAACGGATCCTAATAGCCTTGATAAGGAGGATCCTTTTCATTTGGGATTCTAAATGGAGGTCCATTCTTCATGATGAGAATTGATTTTTAAGTTATTTAAAGATACATAATTTTTTTATTAAATAAAAAATATATAAAAAAAGAGATTTGTGAACAATTCAAATCAACCACAAATTAATCTGAATTGTAAAATAAATATTACTCATCTCATCTAACATCACACTGGTGGTGTAGTGCAAGATCCTTTTGACAGCACTGAAGAGGGGGTGTTGAGGCACACATCCTGTCAACCAGTCATTGATGTTGTAGGGTAAGACAGCCAATGAAACTGTGAAACATGGCATCCCAAGAGACAAACACGTGTCAATCTCACCCAATTGAGATCACAGCTCAAAGAGTAGAGAGCATCAGCTGGCCCTTTCTTCCTGCTTTCATCATCAACTACCTCAATATATTTCTGGACCAGGATTGAAGGCGACCCTTCAATATACCCTCACTCTTGGGGTTGGGGCACCCAAAGAAAAGTACACAATTTTTTTAAAAATGTTTGGCATAGTGGGACAAGGCATGAGTCACCATCTCCCCTAATGGGCCTTTGTTGCAAGTGTTTTTTTTTGGATTAATGTCAACTGTTCAAGGTACATTAGGTGTACAAAGGGCTTATGTGCGACCGCGATAGTGTCACGGTGCATTAAATTTTCACCGCTGAGGGTAGTCGTGCTGGGGGAGTGCAATTATGCGCTCTGGTGGATGCGAGTGCCGGAGTATATCAAATCAGTCTATTTTTTTTGGAATTCATATTATGCATGGAAGCTTTTGCCAATTCGAATTGAAGTGTGATATAAAATCAGTCTATTTTTGTTGTTTAATTTTTTGTTTGAACCCCATTGTAAAGGGCAATTGATGAAGAATCGTCCATAGATAATCGAACTATGCATGCACTGGAATTGAGATGAAGGCTTCATTTGGATTAGCTTTTGGTTCCGGTACGTTTAACCTAAACAAAACGTGCTACCTAGTGGCTATTTATTTTTCCGCCTTCCTTTTCAATCGCTCGTGAAATCTTCATCTCGAATTTTTCCGCGTCCCCAAACCCGCAGTTCTTGCTCCAGTTTGCCCCGTTTAGGTCAAGGGAGGAGGAGAAATCCACGGCGTGTCTTCTCTGACGGCATCCAGAGCTCGCAATGACATCACGCCGGCGTATGTTCTCGGACGAACCCCACAGCTTGTGACAAGCCGTCCGCAACAACGGTAGTAACAGTGGTGTGGGGAATGACAGGGCTCATGAGAAACAAATCAACCATGAAGCAAGCATAGCAGGAGGTCCAGCAGGCCGCTCGCGACAAAGCGAGAGTGGAGGAAGATGACCTCAAACACCTACACTATCTCAAGATGGTGATAAAAAGAGATATTGATGCCTCGCCCTGCTTCACCTCTATTATGACCACACGAATGCCTAAAGAATACGTAGATCAACGGGTTTGATATTCCTACAAATACCAGAGTCATCGTCAAGAAAAGACCGTTGATCAGCAGGATGGAAGACATGGGCGAGGATTTTGTGATCTTTGTGAGCAAGAAAAGGCCGCTGATTTTAATGGTGTTTGATTTTGTAAAATCATTAAGTAATCTATCAACAAAACTATTTGATTTCCAAATATCAATTAGCTTGAGGATTTCCTTAATAATTTTTGGTAATGAGCATGCATGAATTATTCGATTTCTTATCTTTCATTATCCTGAAATACATGTTTGTCAAATATTTTTTATTTCTAATAAAACATCACTATTTTGGCAAATGATTTTCTATTTTGAAAAACTCTGCAAATACAAACTATCTAAACATATCTTCATTTGCAGCAACCAGTTTTCAATAGTTCTATTTACAAACTTTCATTTACAACAATTTCTTTCACAATCGCAGCAGCTCTACCAAATAAAGCCAAAATGTTCAAAAATGGTTGAAGTAGTTGAATAGGAGAATCACTATAAGTCTATAACTATAGCCTTTGGTAGATTTATCAAAGAAAATGATTTATTTGATAGTATGGATGATTGGTTATCGAGGGAGCATTTTTTTTTTGCAGGAAAGTCGGCCATATTGCTCTTTACTTGTGTTTTAATTTATTCTCACTTTAAAACTATTAGATGTTCATCTTAACATTTTTTTTCTCAATTTAAACAAGAATAGTTATTTTACTTCATGCCACTTAAAGAAATATTTTATACTATGGACTGAAATTAACCATAAACATTAATCATATTTATAACTTTCTAACCATTATCTTTATAACAAAATTTCTACAACTAAGTATGTCTACATAGATAATTATTCTTTTGCAACATTTTATCCACCATTATCCCATTTCCATTCATACTATTAAATTTTGTCAATCACAAGTGACATTGCATGGGGAATTCTCATGAGACTGCTCAGTACTTATGAACGCTCATGTCTATTGTTACACTCTGAAACGAAAGTAATACAATTCACTTCATATCCTCACTGCATAATATTTGACAGTAATAATATTATCGTTCACATTGCCTATAGGAAACACGGTCAATCAATGGTACTATTACGACCGTACGCAAGGGAGGACCCATGTTTGGGCACACCCGGGCACGTGCCCGGGTCCAAATAATCACAATTTGCTACAGGCGGGTTGTATTTCGTGATTTATTTTTTGGTTCAGGATAGAATAAACATCGATTTATATAAAAACTGCTGTTTATTTTAGGGTTCATGGTAGAATAGACAGTGGTTTATATAAAAACCGTTGTCTATTCTAGAATAGATAGCGGTTTTTATATAAACCGATGTCTATTCTAGAATAGATAGCGGTTTTTATATAAACCGATGTCTATTCTAGGGTTCATGGTAGAATAGACAGCGGTTTATATATAAACCGTTGTCTATTCTAAGGTTTGTATATAAAGTTATAAACCACAAGTTGCAGGCTTCCCTCTTCAGGCTTCCCTGTTCCCTAGCCCGTTCCCTGTTCACAGTCTTTGACTCTTCAAGAAGAAACATCAGTTGTTCTCCATTTCATTTTGGATTCCTCTCCTCATGGTCTCATGGACGGTGGACCTCATTTCTTGAGTCCTGTTCAGTGTACACAGTCTTAAGGAGGAACTGAAGTCTGAAAAATCTGTCGGCCTTCCCTAACTAAGGTAGATATTTTGGTTTCCTCATATCCTCTCCTCATCTCCTGAGCCCTGATTTCTGACTTCTGAAATTTGTTCCAGAATCTGACATCTGAAATATGCCATAACTAAGGAAGAACTGTAGAAGCCGGCTTAAAGGGCTTCGTTGCTATCATTTTTTATCATTGTTGAGTGTTGTAATTGATCGAACAATCTCACATTCTAATTTCTAAGGAGAGGTATTCTTCGTACTATTCTTTTTATTTAATTTAAAAGGATAAAACATTATTTCTTGTTTGCTTATGAATTTCATTTAATAGGGATTCAATTGTTCTTGTGAGTTAAAATGGATAAGTTTTTATCAAAATCAGTAGAAAAAATTAGAGGACTTACCCACAGATCCAGGTTTGCGGCAACCGATATCAAATTATGAGGTCAATGTTCAAAATTTTGTGAGAAGATATTACTTACAAAATAAGTCATGCCAACCACATTTAGCTCAATTTCCACAAACTGTAATGGGACAAAAAGCTCGAAGATTTAATAAAGATTGGTTCAGTGAATTTAGGGGTTGGTTGGAGTACAGCGAAACTAAAGATGCAGAATTTTGTTTGTATTGCTATGTCTTTCCCAAAAATAGTTGTGATCTAAAGTTTCTAAATCGTGAATTTAGATATTGAAAAGATAAAGCTATATTTGAAAAAACATGTTGGAAAATACAACAATGCATTTGCTAGATAGGAAGAAACACAAATTTTAGCATATCGTGTTCGCTTATGTGCATTCATTGACTGTATTCGTTTTCTTTTATGCTAAGGATTATCTTTTCGTGGGCATGATGAGTCAAACGATTTACTAAACAAATAAAACTTTCTAGAATTACTAGATTTTCTTGCTTCATATAATGATGATGTTAAAGTGGTTGTGAGAGAAAATGCTCCAACTAACTGTCAACTAATAACACCAAAGATTCAGAAAGAAATAGTTGTCGCAATTGCAAGTGAAACAACAAATACAATTATTACAGAGATTGGAGAAGAGTGTTTTGCCATTTTAGTTGATGAATCCCGTGATATTTCAACTAAGGAGCAAATGACAATTGTTTTACGGTATATTGATACAAAATGGGCTATTGTTGAACGACTTCTTGGTTTTGTTCATGTACTAGATACTACTGCATTATCACTAAAAGGAGTTATTGATCAACTGTTTATGAAGCACGCGCTTAGTTTCTCAAATTTACATGATCAAGGTTATGATGAGGCAAGCCATGAATGGAGAGTTTACAGGTCTTAAGACATTGATTATGCAAGAAAATGCATCTGCATTTTATATTCATGTTTTGCTCACCAGCTGCAGTTAATATTGGTTGTTGTTGCAGAAAGTCATTCTCAAGTAACTGAGCTATTTATTCTGCATTTAATGAAATATATTTTGTCAAAAACAAATGAATTGTCACAAATACTGTAGAGAAAATATCAAGATATTATTAATGCAATGAATCGTGTGCAATTGTCAAAACAATTGTTAATCAATTTGCGAAATATTGAACATCAATGAGAGTCATTTTTATGTGAAGTGAAAACTTTTTGTGGTAAACATGTTATTGAAGTTCTTAATATGGATAGCAAGTGCATTCAAGCTTGAAGATCAAGAGAAATGCAAGAGATGTCACAATTTTTCATCATTATCGTGTTGAGATTTTTAATACAGTAATCGATTGGATATTAAGTGAGATGAATAATCGGTTTAACGAAGTAAACACTGAGCTACATCTTTGCATTTCGTGTCTTATCCAGCCGATCAATTTGCTAGATTTGATAAGCAAAAATTGATTTGTCTTGCAGAGCTCTCTACCCACATGATTTTGATCCATTAGATTTGCAGTTACTTGAATGTCAACTTGACATGTACATTCTTGATATGCGATCAACTAACACATTATCTCACGTCAAAAGACTTAGAGAGCTTGTTCAAAAACTTGTGGAACTAAAAAACATGATCATTTTTAATTGGTTTATCAACTTCTGAAGTTAGCATGTTTACTACCTGTTGCAACTGTTACTGTTGAGATGATGTTCTCGACAATGAAGATAATAAAGACTCGTTTGAAGAACAGAATGAGAGATGATTGGATGAATGATTGTTTAATCACATATATCGAGAAGGATATTGTGAAATACATTAACAATGACGCACACTTCCAAAACACGGGTCCACAGAAAGTGATTTGGTAATGATATGTGTATATTTTTATTATTGGTAATGTATTATTATGATTGATAATGTTTTGTCATTGCGATAATATTTATGTTAAAAAATTATCAAAATCATGAATCTTTTGCATGGTGCCCGGGTCGACCAAAAATCCTGTGTCCGCCAGTGACCGTACGGGAGCCTGCGCATCAACACTCGTATATGCACATATAATTTATTACATAATTTGATGGAGTAATCATAAATATCCTCTTAAAATTATAATATTTACCATAGATATATTTACTGGATGATTAATATTACGATTATTTTTGACTGTTCCTCAAGTAATAAATAATATTTATATTTTTTTTTTCTTAGTAGTCGCGGCAAACAAGTAAACAACCATCTTTCCTTTCAAAGTTCATAAATTTTAAACACTAGCATTTTTATATGAAATTAGACTTTAATGTAATTACTACAAATAATATAATTTCTGATTATTTTTAATAACCTAAATATATAAATAAGAAAAACTGAACTATTAGCTCTAGTTTAGATCATTTAACGACCATTTAAATAAGCTTTTTCTATAATACTGTTTGGGCCGGTTCAGCACGACCGAGTTGACTTTGAGGAACTGGTATTGGAGATTAATAAAGTAAATGTGTTGGTAAGACAATACCTTTTGAGATGGAATTGACTTTCACCCATAATCAGCAGAACTAATTTCTACCCCTAAAAATGAAATTCCCAAATTTTTACCTCCCCAGAGGTTTTGCAAGATTTCACTCCAGACTGTATTCCCGACATCGCTCGCGACCTGCTCTCTCTCGATCTCACTCCTATCGGCATCACCTTTTCTCTTCCTCCTCTTCGTAGTTTTCTTCTTCTAACTCTTCTTCTTCCTACGTACTCTTCTTCTTACTCTTCCTCATTTTCTTCTTCTCCGCATCTATGCTCTTCCTTGTGCCTACGATATTCCGTTGGCTTATTCTTCCTCCTTGTTTCGAAGGCTCTGAGATCTATCTTCCTAAATCCTTATGCTAATGCTTGATTTGATAATCAAACACTTATATAAATATTACATAGGTTTTTGAGATGATTTACCATCATATATTCTTGAAATTTTTGAAGCTTTGTTGATAGTGCATGATGAGCACATACTTAGAGCAATGCAGGCAACTATCTCCATTTTCCCTTTTGGATGACTTATGTAAATATAAAATCCTTTTTTGCTAATTTTCATATCTATTCTACAATATAATTTTAGTTAAAATTCTTTGGTCCCCCAATCATTTTTACTAGTTTGTTGATCTCATGTTTGTAGTTGATTATGAGTACATATATTGTTTTACTCTAGTAATGCTAATCAAGTTCTTGTTAATCTTGCCACCCAAACACTTCTCTTCCAAAAATATAATCACATGCCAAAGATTTTAATTTATTCCCATTTATTTAAGGCCCTACATAAGCACCTACAATCACCCATCTATATTTATTTTTTGCATCACACATAAAAATACAAATGTAGAGAATATAGTCTCACATTGAGATATTGATGTTTCATCTATAGTCATGTTGGGATGAAAAGGAGTAAGTTGCTGAAGAAATATAAGAGGGGTGTCATTACGAAGTCAATAGTCATAGCTACTCTTGGTGCATTTGCAACAATTTTGAATTCCATTATGCAGCCCTAATTCTGCTGGTTTAATTTCATCATACAGACGAACAACAAAATTGAAATTCTCCGAACAATCAATTACCACATATATTGGTTTTCGTCAGAAAGCCAACTCCTTGCATTCAAATGGACCTATGTATTTACTAGTAATCACACGAACAAGATAATAAGGCAACTGAAACATTCAAATAGTAAAATATTTAAACTACATTTTTTAACAATAATTTGTTTTACTACAATATTTTATATTATGCCTCTAATTGCTTTTAATTCAACCATTTCAATTATCTCCCAATAATTCCCCCTCGCATTTTAGGATCATTGCAAACTCATCCAAAGCTTTATGACATACCAGATACATATAATATCAATCGCTGAAATATTTTCATTAAAGATGCGATAGAATCCAAGCGGGGTGGTTGAAGTAGAGAGGCGCGTCAGGAATCTTATGTGATCGTAAAATACCACTAAAATTTAAGGGTAAGTTTTACCGTACTGCAATTAGACCTGCGATGCTCTATGGTTCTAAGTGTTGGGCAGTGAATTGTGTACATGAGCAAAAAAAAATGGGAGTTGTGAAGATGAAAATGCTTAGGTGGATGTGTGGACACACAAGATTGAATAAAATTAGGAATGAATGTACTAGGGATAAGACAAGAGTAGCACCAATTGCAGAGAAGATGCGAGAAGCTCGACTAAGACGTTTTGGACACGTACAAAGGAGACCATTAGAGGCACATGTTAGGCATTGTGAGAGTCTAGTCACTAGGCATTTTAAACAAGGGAGAGGTAGACCAATAAAGACTTGGAATGAAACTCTAAGGAAAGACATGATGCACTTAGGCATTAATAAGATTATGACAAAAGATAGGACACAATGGCGACAAAGGATCCATATAGCCGACCCCACTATAGAGGGATAAAGGCTTGAGTATTGCTGTTGCTGCTGAAGTATTTTCCCCCTTTTTATGAAATATATTAAGTGAAAATGTGAAATTATGGCAAAAGGTGGGCTAGCCACAGCGTGCCAAACACTAGTGTTTCTCACCACTCATTTTTAACCTCTGCTCTTCGAACAAAGCCTAAATCTTAACCTAAATCAATAAAAATGGAGATATATATATATATATATATATATATATATATATATATATATTCCAAATACAGTTGCATAACAATAAACTGAACCTCAAATTCAGCTTACTCTGACTTCAAACACCCTCACACAGTTATCTCCCCCACAAGAAGCAAGCTTCACAGTTTTCCAATCTCCAGCATTATCGGAACTCCAAGCCAGGCGGTGAACCGTCGAAACATGCGATAGGTATGGATCAAACCGGAACGAAACTGAGGCAATGAACGGCGAAGAAAGGTTTATTCCACCTGAAACAGTCCAGAGTTCGATCAGGCCGCTGTCCATTCCAACAGCGAGAATTCCAGTGTTGGAGGAGCGATCGAGGCCGAGCCAAGATAAGGCTGTAACACTGTCTTTGAAGGAAGGGAAGCTCGAAATTTGCTTGACCGAAGACGTGGAGCGATCGACGGCCCAGATTTTAATGGTCTTGTCCCTCGACCCCGTAGCGAATTGATGGCAGAAAGGGTTCCATGAGCATGTCCATATTATTCTTTTGTGCGCCTCTTGCTTTGTGATCAGTTGATGGCTTACTTCATCTCCTGGAGCCAGAAATTCCAAGTTGACTTTATAAAGTGTTTCATGAGATGAAAAGTATAAAAACAGCAGTCATATATATACAATAATAAAAAAAACTTGAGGTGATCATGGCCCTGAAATAACTCCATCAAACAAATTTGAGTTCTTCAATTTAAATTAATTTAAGCTAGTGGACCGCGTGGTTTTTTAATATATAAGATGATCATTAAATTAAAATTTTTATTGTTTATAGATGAGTGTGCAATGTTTGACGATAATAATACCCTATTGTCCCATTGCATGACGGTCAGGTACTGTTCCGTCGCACGCTATGCACCAGGGGACCCCGTGAATTACCACTAATATGTATGTATGTGTGTGTATATAATCTATACTCTATTAAAAGAGAAAAATATCATTTGGTGAAATATTCAACTTATTCAACTTTCCGATTTTATCCCTCTTTATTACAAAATTTCTAATTTTCTTAATTTATGTGTTTTTTCTTTAATTTTAAAATTACGCTATCATATAGGCAATGTCTCTTACCAACAATAAAAAATGTGCACTTCCCGCTGCTCGCAAACTCCCTTGCACACGAAAAAACGAGCAACAAGCTGAATATAGCGTTCGGGGATATGCGAGCGGCAGGATTGTGTCGGGGCAATGCCATGGCCGGAGTACTGTCGCGCGATGCACACTAAATGATCTAGTGTACCCCAAATTTGCTTTGCCTTGCCCTTAGCGCCATCGAGGAGCTTTGCCTTGTCCTTAGCGCCATCGAGGATTAACATCCACAAACAAGTGATCCCTGCGGGATCTCAAGAAAAAGATCTTGGCAGATAAGGGAGAGCTTGATAGAGTAACCTCGACAACAATAACTAGTCTAGGAGGTACTCGACGTAATAATAAATTATCAACAACCTAAAACCAAGAGAAATCCTCACAACAAGGACACTGGGGTGTGCATGAAAAACAAAAAACCGACCAAACCGCCCCGAACCGCCCAAACCGAACCGATTTTACACCGAACCGAACGACTCGGTTCGGTTTTGGTTTTCCTCTCTAAAAAACCGAACCGCACCGACTAATAATACATGTAAAAATATTACTAATAATGATCTTTTAACTATTTTTATTAGCTAAATAATGTACATAAATTATATCAACTTAATAATTTTTATATCATTTGAGCCAAAATAAATTTTTATAATGCATATTTTATGCATCAAGAAGAATTAAACATTTTGTTTAACTGATTTTATTTATATCTTTTTATATTTATTACTCGATTTCGCAATAAAAATATTCAATCATTATTTTTTTTATGTAATATGAGCTATTAGTTGTAATATATCATATGTAAATAAAGCTTGATGATATTTATTTTTTATTATCATATCCTTTTTTAAATTTTCTTGAGATATTTAAGTACACAATTATTTTAAATAGTATAACTGAAAAACCAAAAATCGAACCGAGCAAACTGACCAAAAAACCAAACCGAACCGATAAACATCGGTTCGGTTTCGGTTTAGGTTCAAACCGACCCAAACCGAATCGCTTGCACCCCTGGACACACCAAACTATGGCAATAGGACTATCTCTAACAAACCTACTGCCTTATATCAATAGAAAGCATTTCGTAGGACATCCTTTCACAAACTTTATCACGTACAAGCTCATAATCAAAGCCTCTATACATAAGAGGTGAGAGCACTATAGAAGGGGCTCTTCCCCTATCCTTGAGAAAACCCAAAAAAGTAAAGAGCTTTGAGTGTGTGTTCACTAGTTCAGTAGTTCTCCCTCTTGGCTAGATCTTCTTCTTCTTTGTAAGATATGCTAGTTAGTAGATCAGTAACATAAGAGGAGAGTTCTCGCTACTTCTCGCCCATTATTTCTCTATTTTGTTATGGCTTTCATCGGTTTATATCTTTAGTAGCTCATTGCTTCTAGGTAGTGCTCAGCTATATCTCCATGGACGGAGAAACTGGAATTGAACGCCTAGAATACTTGTGAGTGCATGGAGTATCAACAACCACCTAAAATAAGTTTAGCGTTCATTGGGTTGCTTGTGCAATAGAATATGTTTTAGAAAGTGATGACTCCATTTTTACTCTGGTTGAGTGTGAAAATGGAATCATAAATTTTCAGTGATTTTGAATGTGTTTGTAGAGTTAAAAATCCACTATGATTTCTAAATACACCAAATGACGTTTAGATAGATTACGTGTTGTAGAAAATGAAATCTTTATTTTCATCCATCTTGCGAAAATGAAACTCATTTTTGAGTATTTGGAGAGTTTATAACATGTATTAGTTCCAAACAATCCAACTAAATGACAATAAAAAACTACTTGTTTGTCGACTTCAAAATGACCGCCAAATACACTGCATTTTAAATATTGAATAGGCTTGCAAATATCTTTTCATAGTTTCAAGGCTATAGCATTGCACGTTGCTGTGAGAGATCAAATACCCAATAAAGCGTGACCCGACAGAATAATTCAATCATTTTCTTACTATATTTTCTATTATAGGATTCTAACTAGCTAATATATATAATTATACTTAAACTTCTGATTTTCTCCCTATCAATGATGGCAATGAAAAATATGTACCATATTTCTTGATTGCGAAGACTGAGAACTGCCGATCCCTTGAAACAGCCAAGAGGAAATTATCATCATGAGAAAATTCAAGTTTCGTTACTGTCAGACTGTGAGACTGCAAGCGACCGACCACCTTCCATGAACCAACTTCCCACAACCATATCTCTGCAACTGCTACAGACTGTGCCTGCGGGAGGGAAGAATTGAAATTAGTAATGGTAGCTAAAAGTTAATTGGAAATCAAAATCTCAACTTGACATCACAATGAAGGCATTTATTTGAAGTAAATAATGATTGCTGGAACGTTCAATAGATCAAATTCAGCAGATATTAATTGCTGGGACTCGTGATCATATTTTTAGGCTGGTGTTAAAAGCACACCAATGTTGGCTATTGCCACACCAAAAAAGCGCCTAAAATTTTTAAAACCCTAAGGCTCCAAACACATCAAATCCTTTATGCGCACTCCACCCCAGCGGCACTGTCGTTCTCTTCTTCGTCTTTTTCGCTGCCGCTCCCTGCCGATCGCACCCACTGGTAGGAGGAAGGAGGAAGGAGGAAGGTCCCTCGCCGCTCCATTTGCACTCTCCGCCGTTCCCTCTCATTCGCCCTCTCTTCCGATCCCGCCTGGTAGGAGGAAGGAGGAGGTCTCCATTAGCCATCTTTGTGGTTCCCATCTGGTAGGAGGAAGGAGGAGGTCGCCATTCGCCATCTTTTATGTTCTCGTCTGGTAGGAGGTATAGCATTTCCTTCTCCTTTTGGTTCCAATTAGTTCTTTGTAAGAATTTATTGTAGACTTGCATTCCTATATTTTTAGGTGTTTGTGTTGAGATTTTGCACCGATGAATAATCAAGTGTATCCCAAGAAACTCTTCACACATCGAGCTAGGTAGTTTCTACTGCAAGGTTTTTTTTTTCAAAAGCAAGGTTTTTTTTTCTAATGCAAGTGTTTTTTTATTGAATGGAAGTATATGCGGGAAGGCATTTTGATACGGATACTATTCTCCCTAGTAAAGGATTAGTTTAGTGGGTTCAGAATATTGCTAGAGGGTTGTGATTCATTGTAACTATTCAAAAAGAGGATAAGATTGATGGTAGACCTAAGCCAAGGATAATTTTAGGATATGATAGAGGTGATTTCCCGAGGGATAATCAACAGAGAAAGGACTATGTTAAGAGAAACTTACGAATAACTAGCTCGAAAAGATGTAGATTCCCATTTGTTTTGTGGACAAAAAGATATTTGTGTAGATGAGTGGAAAGTAGAAATCAAATGTGGAATGCACAATCATAGTTTTATTCATCTTGAAGCATGACGTTATGTTGGTAGATTAAATGCTGAGGAATAAAAAATTGTTGCAGAAATGTAAGCATCCAATGTAAAGCCTAAAAAAATATTATCGACATTAATGAAAAGAAACTCTTCCAACACCTCTGTCATGAGAACAATTTACAATTAAAAAGTTAAGTTATTTAAGGAGTTGGAAGGAGGGACTCCTATTAAGTTTCTTTATAAATTCATAACTAATGCAGAGTACACTAGTTACAATTTTGTGAACCCTATTACTATAATTTTGGAGTCCTTATTTTTCGCTCACCCAACATCGGTTCAATTAAGCAATATATTTCCTGATATTTTATCATGGACTGCACGTATAAAATAAATCATTATATATTGTCGTTGCTTTCCATAGTTGGGATCACATCCACAAATATGACATTTTATGCTCTATTTGCTTTTATCTCAAATGCATCAGAAAGTAGTTACAAGTGAGCATTGAATTGTTTTAAAAACATGTTAACTTCTACATCATTGCGTAATGTATTTATAGTGGACAGAGAGATTACACTCATGAATGTCATAAAATTGGTTTTCCCTCAAGCAAAAATCATATTATGTCAAATTTATATTAATAGGAATGTCCTTGCACATTGCAAGGAAATTTTTACACAAGGAATTTAAAACTTTTATCTTTGATTGACAACTTTTGGTTTCTCACCTACAGTACATGAATAAATGACCGATTAAACTCCAAGTAAATGAAATAGTCCAAAAAATATCTCAATGTTCTTCAATATGTGTTTACGATTTGGATAGATCCCTACAAGGAGTATTTTATTTGTGCATGGATTGATAAATTATTGCATTATGGAAATTTTACCACCAACCGAGTCGAGGGTGGTCATAATCATTTAAAGAAATTCTTAGAAATTTCTATTTGCAATGTGCCTACTCTATGAAGGAGGAGATGGATGCTCTCCAACGTCATAAGACTTTGGAAATAGTCCATATTCTGCATGAGCGTCATGCTATCTGGTGTAAATGGATACATACTATTAAATTTCTTCAAGATGTCACTCTTGATTGGTTGCTAAAGCCTTTACACATATTATTGGGAATATTGTCCACAAGATTTCTGACTTGAAAAAAACCTCAACATGACAATAAGCATATTGTATTTGATGGTTGTTTGAGTTTTGGTGTGACAGGTACAACTTAAGTGCATGACTAATGTATGGTTAGACACTTGGTCACCCAAACAGGAGTTTACCCATGTAATCCCTCAAGGAGCAAAATTCATATTGATCTATGTACTAATTATATATTAGACATGTTATTATCATTGGGAAAAGTCACTAAGGCCAGAAGAAATCAAATGCAGGATCCGAAAAATAACTAAGTAAACAATCGGGTGCATAAGCAAAAATCCGACTGCATAGACTTCTTGACAAAGTAGAAGTTTGACTGCATCGGCTTCACATCTAAGTAAAAATTCGACTGCATCGACTTCACGGCTAAGTAAAGTTCGATTGCATCGAAGGGAAGGTTATGTGAATGTTCGACTATATCGACTTCACAGGTAAGTAAAAGTTCGAATGCATCGAAGGGAAGGTTATGTGAATGTTAGACTGCATCGATGGCATGACTCAGTGATGATTCGACTGCATCGACTGCATGATGACAGAATGTTGTTGCAGACAGATTTGGTTAAGTGCCAGGAGTTTTCTTATATAACATATATGTGTTTTAGTTGACCATACCTATTACATGTGAGCCATTTGACTTTGTCTATGGTATCATATCATAGCCAGTTAGACCTATTTACTACAGCTTGACACGTGGCATAACAACTAAGTCCTTAATTTAAGGCGCAGATTGTGTGAAGAATAAAATTGATTAACGAATTTTGCTGCATAAAGTCAGGGATTGCCAGCAGAGAGAATTATTCATATTTATTATAGAATATTTTCAAGATTTCAAAATCGTTCCTTAGTCATATTTTGACAGTCATGGTATATTCCAATTCAGGATTATTTCCTAAAGTGTCTGCTGACTGCTTGAAAAAATCTAGCCAGATTATTTCCTAATCTGTAAACTTTCCTTAGGTTAATTCAAATTAGCAGTTTGAGGTTTCATAATCAAGTGTTTGTGAGAGGAAAGTTTGACTAGCCGTTGGAGAATTCAATTTCTACCATTGTTGTTTCTGTCGGCCAAGCAAAAGTATAAAAGGAGGACTTGGAGATTTGAAAAATAGCTTTTTGCTTTTGACACTCAAGCCTTTGAGAAATATTTTAAAGCACTCAGTATTCACAAAAATTTAAAACTACTGAAACTTCTAAGTCTTGTAAAAGAATTGATCAGTGGTCTACCTTCAACCAGAGTTCATCTTCAACCACTGCAAGCTCACTTGATCAAGCCAGCTATTCCTGGAAGAAATTTTCAAGTGCTAATCAAGACTCGGAAGAAGAAGCTTGTTGTGTGTGATTCTAATTGAAGACTCAAGCTCTAGGGTATTGAGTCAAATTCTGTAATCTACTACTTTGTAGGATCCTTGTAAGATTTGAGACTATAAGATTCTCATGTGAATCTGAGTGTAGAATCTGTTTGCAGATCTGAGGTGTAGGACCTGAGTGTCTGAGTTTGTAAGGCTTGAGAGAAGCCTGAGTTGTAGGGTTTGTGTTGGAGCCTGGGGTGTAGGACCTGTATGAAGGTCTGAGGTAGGGAACTTGTGTTTCTGAGTGTGTAAGATATGAGGATCTGAGAACAAACTTTGGAGGAGTTTAGGCCTAAGCTAGCTCTCTGCTAGATAGGTGTAAAGGGAAAGTGGATGCACCCATTCTTGGGGAACCACTAAAAATCATGTTGTCCTCTGTGATGTGTAGTGTTTTACTTCTGATATATGTTGAAGTATGAGACCGAGCGGTCTGGCGGTCTGAGTCTGGCGGGTTGTAGACCACGCGGTCTAGCGGTTACTCTCCAGCGGTTTGTCATCCAAACTGTTGTTGTTTGTGGAACGAGCGGTCTGGCGGTTTACCTCCGGCATCTTTGAGATCGGGTGGTCTGGCGGTCTCCTACTGCGGCTTGGTCTCTTCCATCTGGTGTTGTCGAACGGTTAGCCCATTTGTCTAACCGTTCGGCCTGTTCGGTCTTTTTATTTTTTAGCCGCTTAACACTGTAATTTTTTAGTCCCACATTGTCTATTTGTACTCTCTCCACTCTCCTTCATTCTATAAAAGAAAGGTCATACCTATGTAAAGTTTACCTTTTTTTCAGATAATAAAATTTCGGTTACACCACTTCCGGTTTGTTCTTGTTCGTTTCTAACATGGTATCAGAGGATGGTTGTCCTGCTGCGGGGGTGTGTTGGAGTAATTTGCCAGCAGGACACGTGTGTGTGGGACCGACCCCGTGGCTTTCCCCACGTTCCTGGTCTGGGTGTTGACCCCAGTGGGCCCCCTGTGGCGGAATATCCTCGCGGTCCTGTGGTTGGGATTAGTCCCACATCGCTCGCTCCTCCGTGTTTATGTACCCCGCCACCCTTCATCTCAACACCTGGGTTTTGAGATGCGATATGGGCGGGCGGGTTCTCACAATATCTGCTCTCTAATTGTGCTTTAAGTAAATAACTCAAGAAATCTTAAAAACTAGTAAATCACTTATTCACCCCCCACCCCTTCTAGTGAGTAGAAACCCTCATCTTTCACATATTGATGAAATTTACTTCTAAAAGACATTTTCTCTCGTTACTAAACTGAATTCTGTTAGAATTTTGCTATCTATTACGCCCCACAAGTCTTGTCACTTGTACCAGCTTGATGTAAAAATTGCATTTCTCCACGGTGAATTAAATGAAGAAATCTATATTACTCCTTCATCGGGTATGGATGTTCCTAAAGGACATGGATGTCGTCTAAGGCTTTGTATTGCCTCAAACAATCATCTTGTGCCTGGTTTACAAATCCAAGTGACAAACTCCTGAGTTTAAATTTTTCTTGGTGTGCTTTTGATCATTCAATCTTTGTCTACAAGGAGGAATTTACCATTATTCTTATTGTATATGTGGATGATATCATTATTACAGGAACATATGATCAACAAATTACTCTTGTAAAAGGGTAATTGACTTCTGCTTTTGAAATCAAAGATTTGGGTCTTCTTCGATATTTTCTTGGTATTGAGATTGCTCGATCTGTCAGAAAAATTATGATCTCCCAGCACAAATATGTCTTAGATCTTATAGATGGCCCAGTGAATCATAATTATGATATTCACAAGGATAATTCTCCGGATTTGGAGAGAAAGTTGGAATTTCAACGCATCGTGGGAAAATTGATTTATCTGACTATTAACAGACCCGATATCATTTTTGTTGTTGGTTTAGTCAACCAATTCATGCATAATCCAAAAGTTCATCACTATCAAGTTGTTCTTCGAATACTTAAATACTTAAAACAGAGCCCTGAAAAAGACATTATCTATTAAGATCATGGTCACCTAAGGTTCACGAGTACTGTGAGGCTGATTGGACTGGTTCCTCCTCTAACAGAAGACCTACAAGTGGATATTCTATATTATGGGTGGTAATCTTGTTTCCTGAAGGAGTAAGAAACAAAATGTGGTTACTCGTTCCTTTACTGAAGCAGAATATCGTGTCATTATCGTTACTAAATGTGAATTGATTTCGGTAAAATGTAAAATCAATTTTGGGAGAATTAAGCTTCCATGTCCTAGAAGCCATGCACTTATATTGCAATAATCAAGTTGCTATGCACATTACCAACAATCTTGTCTTTCATAAGAAGACAAAACACATTGAAATTGATTGTCACTTTGTGTAGGACAAAATTCAAGATCAAACCATTACTAGTGTGTTTGTGTCATCTGGAGACTAACTTGTTGATATGTTTCTGGCATATCTCTTCAAACATACTGACGCAGGAGGGGGTTCTATAGGCAACGGATAAATGGTGACCTAATCCTACGTGTCATGCAACGCCTGACGAATTAAATAACAAATTAGATAATAAGTTTAAATATCACACGCAGATAAATTCACAGCAAGATACGAATAATTAATTAGGGCAAGCAAGCTTAGGCATTCCTCCGTGTGGAGGGCCAAAGCAAGAGTGAGCGGAGAATAAACCCTTCCTGCAGGTAGAGATTAATACAGGAACAAAAAACTATAATAAGATGAACAACCAAACTAACATGTAATAAGCCAACCATAACAATATCTTACAACCCAATACCAATACAAAAACACCACAAGAATATTAGGGCAGCTGCCAATGAGATAGATCTGAACGTAGAAGGCCAACAAGTGGGGTTCCAGTGGTGGAGAGACTGAATCAGGTAAGGAGAAGGCTGGTCGGGTGTTACTGTGTTAGGAGGGCTGGATCGGGGCGGGGGGATGGTTGGGACCGGGCTGAAATACCCAGATCTGGACAGATTTGGTGTTGGGTGGTTGTTTCGAGGTGGATCCACAGGATGGGGGCGGGGGTCGTTGGTTGCAAGCAGGAGGTGGGGAGAAGTAGATCGGGGTTGGAATTCCTGGATTCGGGGAATTCCAGGTGGGGATTAGATGGAGGAAGTGATTGGAGGCTGCAGCGAGGGTTGTGGTTGCTGTACAGGAACCAGAAAGGGTTCCTGTAGGGGAAACCGGTGGCTGGACAGGGCAGGGGAGGCGGCTGGGGGTTCCTATGGAGGGCTGAAGGGCGGCGGCCTGAAGTGGGTGGCGGTCGGATGAGGTTAGGTGGGAGAGCAGGGCTGAACAGGGGGTTGGACAGGAGGCTGGATAGCAAGACCTGGGCGGCTGGAAGACCTGTGGAGGGTGGCCGGCTCTTTGAAGGGGCTAGATGACAGGCTAGGGAGGAGGTTGGAAAATCAAAACAAGATACACTTACTCGAGGAATCGTCACCAAGGGGGCTCCACGGAGTCGGCACCGCGGATGGGATCACCGGAATGAATGAAAACTCTTCTCCAAACATTCAACAATAAGAAAACTACAGCCCTAAATATCATATTTATAAGAATATGAAATCAAGGCACCCGGAATCAACGACTATGATTGGTCGTTGGTCTCGTGGCCAAAACTACATGAAATAAAACCCGAAAAATACAAAGCTATATATGAAATTGATTCGTAACGCCAATCCAGACACATCCACGGAGCCGGATTGTCGATTTGAGCACGCCACATATGGTAAGTAGCCAAATCAGTCCTGAATGGGCCCAAAGCTCGTCCACATCTCTGCTTTGCATCACATACTCTCTTGGGCTTGGAATGTGATATGGGCCTTCCCCTTCGACCTAGTGAGCGGTGGCGGCGCTATTGCTGCAAGGCGGGGAGGGGGAGGCGGCGTCGATCGGGATGACGTATCGCGGAAGGGGGGTTGTGGGATTTTGGATAGGGCAAACTCACGGGTTGTTCCCGTGGGTTAAGAGAGAGATAGGAGGGGGAGGGATTAAGAGAGAGTAAGTGATTTTTCTTCTAAATTCTTGCTTCCTTCAAATGTCTAACCACGCAACATAAATAGGTTCAAAACATGCCCCCATTTGGGCTTACGACAATGGGTAAAATATGCTAAAATTAAATACACAGAAATAAAGATACACAGCGCGAAACCCGCCACATAACATCACCGCCCCAGTTCGAAAATAGCTTGTCCTCAAGCTGGATTGAAAGGCATTGGGGCCCCGACATCACCCGTCGTGTCATCCTAGAGTGGGTCATCAACTTCCAGCCAAAATAGGCGTTTGCATCTGTGTCCCGGCGTGAACGAATCATCACAATTGTAGCATAGGCCCTTCTCGCATCGTTCGGTCATCTCGGTGCGGGACAGACGATGGCCAATAGTAGGCCGCAGAGGAGCGTCCTGGAATGGAGCCGCGTCAGGCAAGCTAGCAAGAGAGGAAGCTCCCGAAAAACATCAACATCCCAAGGGTGGACGGTCCAAAAGCAGGCGTTGTTCACAAGACCTGACGAGGCTCATAGCCGTGTTGAGATTAGGTGGTTGGAGGAATTCCACATCCCTACGTAGGCGCTCGTGGAGGCTGTCCGTGAAGAGCGGAACATGTTGCTCCGGTAAGACGGACGTCGCGCGAGACGGAAGAATCTGAAATTTTTCCAAGTAGGTGTCGATGGAACTGTCCTGTTTGAGGTTCGCGAGATCGCCGAGTGGGTTGCCCTGTAGAGCCGGGCCGAACCGAAGGGTACAGGCCGTGCTGAAATCTGCCCATGAAATGTTGGGATGTTCCCGCAGAAGCCGAGTGAACCATAATTGTGCGGGGACGAGTAAATGGAAGGAAGCGATGCTCACACGTTCTTCATCTGGTGTATGGTGGTTTGCGAAAAAAATATCGCAATGTGTAAGCCACGGAAGAGGGTCGTCGCGACCCTCGTAAATGGGAAAGTCCATCCGAATAGTACGTGTGTAGGTGGGATAGTCCGCGCCCGGTTGAGCGGCAGAGTCCACTCTGCTTGCCGAAGGGTGGTCGGTCGTATTCAGCGACAGAGGGGGCGGCATGCCTTGTAGGGCATCCAAACGGGCGTTGAGGGTGTCCATCTTCGCGTTCTGAGTTGCGAACATAGAGTGGAAGAGAGTCATGAGATCGGCGAGAGAGAGAGGAGCATCTACCATTGGAGAGAGGGCCGAGCAGGTGGTCGGTGGTGTTGGAAGGAGGCCGGTGGAAGCAGAAGGGCGCGGAACTGCAGGAGCGGGGCCGAAAAACTCTTCCCGATTGCCGGAGGGACGGGCGTCGTGATCGGCGGCCGGTGCGGGCGAAGCGAGCGTGTGCGGGTTCGGCCAAGTATAGGCGATGTTGGAGAAGACGGTGGGTGCTTCTAATACCAAGTTTATGGGTCTTCCCCTTCGACCTAGTGAGCGGTGGCGGCGCTATTGCTGCAAGGCGGAGGGGGAGGCGGCGAGCAGCGTCGATCGAGATGACGTATCGCGGAAGGGGGGCTGCGGGATTTTGCCTAGGGCAAACTCAAGGGTTATTCACGTGGGTTAGAGAGAGATAGGAGGGGGAGGGATTAAGAGAGAGAAAGAGATTTTTATTCTAAATTCTTGCTTCCTTTAAATGTCTAACCACACCATATAAATAGGTTCAAAACATGCCCCCCCCATTTGGGCTTATGACAATACGTAAAATATGCTAAAATTAAATACACAGAAATAAAGATACACGGCGCGAAACCCGCCACATAACAGAATGCTTGATGTTTATGGTGTTAGCTTTTTTTTTTTGGGGGGGGGGGGGGGGGGGGGGGGGCTCATCGGATGGCGATTGTATCTCAAGCAGTGGCTGAAGGAAAACAAGCAGGATTTTCCTTGGATGGATCTTTCAGAACGGAAGAAACATAAAGGTGTGTTCTCCTCTAACATGCACAACATCAATCATTTCTTAATAATCATATGCAATGAATTTCAGTTGGAAAATAAAGATCACAGCTCATGACAAATAGAGCCAGTACAATAAGAAGGCCAGAAAAGAGAACATTTGATATTTTGATGAAGTTGTTCAAAATATAATGAACATTGCGTACCTTGCATGACGAAGCAACAAGCCTCCCCTCATGATCACAGCAAAGTGAAAACAATTCGTTCCCATGACCATACAGTTTGTGAGATTCAGGCCAAAGTGTGTGCCATGCTAATTGATCTTCAACAGGAGGCTGATTCAAGACAACTGGCATTGCATCTGGAATTATTTCCAAAGAATCTAAGACCTCGTCCTTCACCCTGTGAGAGACCTCACTTGCAGCTACATTTAGTAATTGTTACAAAAAATATAAGCATGTTGAACAATGAAGACACAAATGACATTAAAATTTATAGGGGAAATAAAATCTAACAAAAACAAACTATTTTCTCGTGCTTTTTTGTGTGTATAGAGAAAAAAAACTTCAATATATATCTGGAAGAAACTCAAACTCAAGTGAGTTTGCTTCAATTCAAGTTCTAATTATTTGTGTGATCAATCAAGTCATGTGAGAGTGCATATGATTTCTCATTAGATTTAAGTATAACAGAAACGATTTGAAAATAATAAATCAGTTTCCAGTCAAGTGAACTATAGGCATGCCCATCTTAATGAGAATCTAGTGTACAAATAATAATATTTGCATGTCAGTTATGCTACTGCTTCTGATCTGCTCTTGTGTTCAGAGGGGGCAAATCGGGGTTGACGTTATTTTTTAAAAGTTATAGAAGCTTACCATGCACATATATAGGTTTCTGTGAAAGACCAAGGGCAGACATATTTGCACCCAGGATCTGCACATCATGCAGATCATCGAAGCCAGATTTCTGGAGAACAGCATGGCTAAGTGTCTTCAAAAATGATAAGGGAGCTTCAAATACTCTCACAACCTTTTCTTCGGCTCCACTAACAAATTTGTAGTTCCCGATCCCTTTTATCATGGCCACACAATTGATGTCATGACCATGAACTTGTGGCCGTGCTATTTCATGCCAAGGGGCTCTAGTCGCAGGGCATACTTCATCTCTCCATGGTGAAAAGATCCTAGCTGTCTGCAGTCATGGTTGAACTTATAGTTAAGCATGAGACCAAAATAAGATGCACACAAAATATGCCAAAATATTTTTTTACGTTATTTCTTATAAGATGCACGCAAATGCATAAAGAAAAGGTGACTGTTGAAATTGCATGAAGTAGGAAGCATTAAGAACGGAAGAATCAGAGGGAATTAGCAGGAAAGAAATCCCCCTTGAAAGAACAATTTTTAAGAAAAAAATTATCATATAAACAGAGAAATACTACATATTGTATCGACCACAACAGTGCAGGCATATGCCTATTTTCTTTTCTCTGGGATAATTATCAATTAACCACCATGAAATCTTGAAATAATCACGTAATCGCCGTGTACTTCCAAGTACACACAACTGCCCACCCAGTACATGTCGACTTATCTCTCATATTTGGTTATATGCATGAATGTTGTGGTTTTATTTAAAAATACATGAGGGTTATGTATTTATTTTAGTTTGTAATTTATTTATGAAATAAATACAAAAGGCAGAATCAGTTGCTCTCTCTCACTTACATTGCCTTATCTTGATTTTTCAAAGGAACTAAAGAAAACTAAATAACTACAAAACAAAAAAAAGAAAAGATGCCCCCCTCACTTCTCAACTTGAACAGAAGCTACTTCTAGGGAAGCGAGTGGGCTACACTATATAGGTCAAAATATGTTATGGTTGCACATGCCGATGAGACACGCATACGCCAACGAGACGTCATGGCGAGTCCACGCGCGGAGGAAGACAGCGACGGATCCGTCTGGAGGAGGAGAGACCGAAGACGCGCCACCGACATGATTATCTTATTTGCATTTTGTTATGTTATATTCTGTTATGTGTACGTTTTATTATTCGCACTGCTTTTTCGGTATCTGCACCCCGCACCTATAAGGGGTTGTGTTGCACTCTTTTTCATTATACTTTGATGTATGAAATTTAGGGTTGCTCTCTAGCTTTTCATCTCGTTCCCTCCTCTCTCTCCCTCGCCTACGTCGGTCCTCCCCATTGCCAGATTACTCTACGGGATCGTATCAATTTAGTCTGACTTGTCTCACCGCTCGCCCTCTAGCTGTCGGTGATCGAGATCGTGAACATCCGCGTCTTCCGCTTCGTTTGTAGACTCTGCCACGACCTCGGCTCTGTGTTCAATTCCGCGCGGCCCCTGCGATTGAATCCGCCACAGCGCGTCCACCAACCAACCGATCTGTCGATTCCGACGTCTGAACCGTCGATCCACCCACAACGCCACTGTGTCCATCGCTTCCAGCCCTAGTAGTCCGTCGATCCTCCTGCTTTGAGTCGTGATCTGTCGCGGGAAGGCCCAGGCCTCTGTTTTCGCCGACTCCCAGCCCAGATCTGCCGGTTCCGCCAAATCCCAACCCCAATCCGCCGGATTTCCGCAAGTGTCGGCCACTTCCAACTGTTTTCGCCAATTCTAGCCATTTCACTGATTCCAACCGTTTTCGTCAATCCTTCGGTTGTCAGTCAATCCTTCGGTTGCCAGCCGATCCTTCGGTTGCCAGCCGATCCTTCGGTTTCCGTCGACCCTTCGGTTGATGTTGATCCTTCGATTGCCAGAGGATTCCAGCCGTTTTCGCCGATCCCAGTGAACTCGTCCAGATATGCCCCTTCCAATCACTCCCTCCCATTCCGCTGATTCCAGTCCATGGCTCCCAAGACTCGCTCCCCTGATGATCTTCCTCCGGATGCGGCCTCTGAAGCCCTATACCGCCACTTGGAGGCTCAAGAGCAACTCGTCGCCTCCATGCACGCCTCGCTCCTCGCCCTCCACTCCAAGATTGACTACCTCCAGGCGTCCACGACCGTCGTCTCCGCCGCGTCCAGCTCCGGTTCACCCGCGGACGGCGGCTCTCTCCTCGGTGCCAGACAACCGTCCAATTCTTCAGGTACCACTCCTTCGCCCATTTCGGGTTGGTCCGCGGTCCTCCCTCTCCCTCAGCATTCCCTCCTTCGTCGACGTTGACCCGATGGGTTGGATCGCCAACGAGGAGCAATATTTCAACCTCAACTACACACTGGAGCATGACAAGGTGTCTACGGCGGTGGTTGGCCTGGATGGCTTGGCCCTCCACTGGGCTAGGTGGCTCCGCCAATCCACCCTATGCCTCTCCTGAAAGATATGACACTCACTACTCCGGCTCCTCCGCTATCGAGTGTCTTTGCGAGGTCCGCCAGACAGCTGGCCTGGACGACTATGTTGATGAGTTCGTCACCCTGGTCTCTCATGTCTCTGGGCTACCGCCCGATTACCCGGGCTTCTTCATGCAGACCTACTTCCACATATCCTCTCTCGTCCGGCATGCACCACCCTCACACAGTCTCCGACCCCATGGACTTGGTGCATCTGGTGGAAGCTAACCTCTTTCGTCAGCCACCTACTCCTACGGCCAACCACAACCAGCTTCGACCGCCTTGGCGACCACCAGCAACGGCTCCTTCGCCCGCCTTGGGGAAAACGGTCGAGCCACCCACCGACCCCTCAGTGCATCTCAAATAATGATTAAGATGCACGTCGTAGCAATGGTCTTTGTTTTCAGTGCAGCCAACCCTACTCTCCCAACCATGATTGCTCCATGAAGGAGTTCAATGTCATCATCGACTGCGTCAACCCTGAGGTTAACCTGACCAAACTTTGAGACCCGGTAGCTCTCAACAGGGGATACACCTCTCGACCCCACCACGACTACGTTCCACCGTCTGAAGTTATCCAATGCATTGACGGGCAAGGATCTCCAACCAACAGACCAAGCAGCTCTCGGGCACGTTGCGGGGAACGACCTATTATCATCATGGTGGACAGCGGCGCAAGCCACAACCTCGTCTTTGAGCGTCTGGTGCAGCAACTCTGTCTTCCCTTGGTTCCCTCTCCAGTGTTGTGGTCCGTCTGGGTGATGGACGTCGTCAACCGACTCAGGGCCGTTGTACTGCCGTGTCTCTCTCCATAGGATCATGTTCTGCGATCACAGACTTCTACGCATTCGGCCTAGGCGGTATCAATGTTATTTTGGTGGTGGCTTCGCACGCTCGGCGATGCACGCGTCAATTGGGTAACTATAACCATGCAGTTCCTACACGGGGGGCCAGCCATGTTGCCTCGGCGGTGACTCCGCTCCTCGGTGACCCTCTACACGATCCAGCGGACCACAAACATCGGCCTCTCTGCGGGGTTGTGGGCCTTCTCGGACCTGTCCGATGTGTCTTTCCCTTCTCCGACAGATCACAAAGAGCTTTCTACTGCACTCGCCAACGTCATCAAGCCTTCGACAGGATTGCCACCAACATGACCGACCGACCAACCACGCGAATTTCCGCCAGCTTAGGATCACAACAGCCTCGACGCAGTCGTTTCATTCTGACCATGGGCAGAAGGATGAGCTCGAACATCTGGCCCTCTGATGCAAGGGATGTTGATGGGGTCCTAATCTTTCTTGTGCAAGCCTATTTTCTAGTCTGATTCTTCTGGTACGGAAGAAAGAGGACAATTGACGTCATACAATCCAGCCAAGCTATTTGATTGCCGCTACTACCTTTAGGGGGACTCTAGCTCGCAGGAGGTCCTTGTTGCTGAGTCTTACCGTCTGGAATCCAACGCTACGTGGCTTCCCCAAGATCGCTTTTGTTTCCAGTCCTCCGACTACAACCTTGGGGACAAGACACATTTTCCAGACGGAGGCATTGTTACAGTTGCGCATGCCGACGAGACACGGACACGCCAACGAGACGACGTGGCGAGTCCAACACGGAGGAAGACAATGATGGGTTCGTCTTGAGTAGGAGAGACCGAAGACGCGCCGCCGACATGAATAACTTATTTGCATTTTGTTATGTTATATTTTGTTATATGTACGCTTTATTATTCACATTGCTTTTTTGTTATCTGCAACACGCACCTATAAGGGGTTGTGTTGTACTCTTTTCATTATGCTTGGATGTATTAAATTTAGGATTGCTCCCTAGTTTTTCTTCTTGTTTCCTCCTTCCTCTTCCTCGCCTCCGTCGGCCCTCCCCCTTACCGGATTCCTCTCTGATATCGTATCAAAATACTTCTCTTTTAAGCGGTGGAGATTTGGGGATAGTTTAAAATTAATCGTTCTTTTTTAATATTATACTAGCAATCATGGTACGAGATATCCAATGCACGAAATATCACATATATTTAATTTATTAATGATTTTCACTTTTGCGAATAATACTTTATAATGTTATTTAGTAATCTATGTGGGAGCCAAATAGGAATCCCTTATATTATACTAAATAAAGAACTTCCTTTTATATAGTAATAAAATATAAGGTGCTAAAACATCATTCTTTTAGTCATTTATTTCATGTTTCTACCATTGTTTCTTATCACAACAAATTTTAACCCCAATTACTCAGGTAGAACATCAAATGCACATAATTTATCTTTACAACTTTAATAAAAACTATAGAATGGATTCTGCAGAAGATAGGATATCAGAAAGTTTAAGCAATAAAAGAAAGTTGATAATACATTTGTTAATATTTGGTCTTTATTGTTTCTTTTTGTCGTGCATCCTACCTCTCCTCTAAATATAAGGGATTGTGTGCTCGTTTTATTCACTTACTCATCAATTAATCTCATCCAACAAGATATCAGAGCTATAAATCGCTTGCACACTCACTCCAACTGCTTATGTGCCTGACGTCTCTCCCGAATCTGCCTCGCTCAATCCAATCGAAAATTAATCTGGCCTCTCTGGCGACTTCCTACCACGCCTCGCTTGCCCCTCTACAACCACTTCGACCTATCCTGCTCCGCTCACTCGGGATCCCACGAGCCACTATTTGTCCTACCGTTGTTTTGCACTCTCAGGCGAAACCTTTGGATGGGGGTGCAACTACCTTTCTGGCGCCCGATCTCCTCCATTTTTGAGGATATGATTCCACATTTTCTTTCCTATCACCTATTGTGATTTCATTTGGATCCATTTGTCGGATCGTGTGTGTTGTTAGATCTAGATTTTTTTTGTTTCTTTGAGCAAACCCCGAATTTATTTTTCCTAGTGATTCCTTGATTTCTATTTTTGGATCATTATGTCGAGAGTGTTGACTCTCTCTCGTTATCGCATCTGGAGTGGGTGTCTCATCCACTCCCTTGACCTCCGTGGGATCTATCCGGACTATTCATGATCATAACACTCCACAGATTATGTTAGGATCAGAGGCAGAGGATACTACAGAGTCGAAACCGCAGCCGACCAGGTGCGGCGTACTCTCGAGAGAGAGGGAGAGGGATACCAAGATCGTTTAACAAGACAAGGGAAAATAGATCTGCCCAGTCATTTCGGTATATGAAGTAGTGGGAGGTCGCGAAGGGGGCGTGTGAAGTTGAGAATTCCGGCCTGAGAAAAGCAGCGAACTCGAAAAGCTAGGCGCTTTGCTCCGCACCTTTGGACACGAACACTATTCCACCCTGGTAAGGAAGTAGGGAAGTGCTTCCTGTTTAGAGGAATTTCCCGCTATCTTTGCAGCTTGTTAGCTTGACAATTTTTGCTGTTCCTGCATTAGAAGGCGGGGGTTTGAGTCTATCAAACGTTTTCTCTAGCCTTTAGCCTGGTCTTTCTTATATGCTATATGCCATCCCTTCTAAGCCCTACAAGGGCATTCCGAAAGAAATGTCTTGGTTCTGGTACTTCTTGGTAATTGAAGCTGAGGATTAGGAGGTCTACTCGAGTTATCCTGAGACCCTACTACTTTACTTATATAGCACATTGAGTTGCAGTTGCACCAGATGAGACTCCGTGGAGTCAGCATTGTCTTTGCACTTAAAAAGACAATCCTTTTCTCGCTTAGATATGAATGAAGTGGTTAGATGGAGTGAAATGACGCGGCCTACACGTCTTGCTTTTACTACTATATCGAAATGAGCTTAACATCAAGTTCAACAGAGATTGAAATCAGGGCCGACGTCACCCAATTCCCTCATCAACATATTCCTCCGCATTCAAATAAAAGAGCCTCTTGAAGCGATATCCGTGAGTATAATGCTCACAGTTATAGCATAACCCTTGTGCGCATCATTTATACATTTCCGCACAAAACATCCAACAGATAAGTGAGGTTTGGGTACCCTAAGGACGTCCCACCTGAGTCCCTGTGCTCGGAGGTATATACCTAATCCATAGCAATCACCAACTCTCGAGGAGCGTCAAATCAGTCGCAAGCATTCGTGAACCCAACCGTTAATATCGCGACTTGCATCTCTGGGGGTATCATTGTGTAAACTAGGAGAATTTGAAAGTGATCCAGATAAACGTCCACAAACTTTATTTGAAGTAATGTCGTGAGTGCGTCAAGGGGATTGTTGTGGATGGGAGGACTGAATCGCAGGTTGCATAGCCCCTTGAAGGCCTCCCGCGTCAGCCATGTCTGTTAAACGTGCAATGCGTGAACCAAAGTTGAGTTGAGTCGAGAAAGTGGACAAATGTCAGACGAATCCATTCCCCTGTCGGCATTTATTGGTGGCTGAAGAATTGTTGACACTTGGTTAGCCAACTTGTTGGATCCATCTTCCCATCGTAGGTTGGGAATTTATCTTGGTATAACATGGAATATTAATAGCTTCAGGGCGTACAAGGGTCTGTGGATTGTGTCATATAAGTGGCATGGGGGTGTCTGACTGTTACTGGCTTGGTCATGTGCAGGGGCAATAACAAGTGGAACGTCGGTTGTCAAATCATTAAGCTTGTCGATGAGTGTGGCATTATCTTCCTGGAGACGTGTGTCAGCTTCTTGAAGGCGTGCTTCTAGGAATGTCATGAATGTTGCATCATATCGCTCATGATACAAATTTGACCGAACGAGCCCCCCATAGTGTGGATCGTTGTCGAAGATAAAATGGAGGGAGCATGAAATAAGGAGCAGGAGACTAAACGACTCACTTCATCGAGGCGGTTGGAATATTCGAGTTGTCGCGAGACCCTCAGCGCTACCTTATGATGACGCCCAATAATAAAACACCACCTCTTTTTTGAATAAAAATGAATTAACTCAATCATTTAAATCCTATCCTAGTACGAACCTTAGTCATTAAAGGCGCAAGGCGCATCAAGGCGCAAAGGGGTCTTGGAGCCTAGGCGCAAGGCTCAAGGAGCAGGCGCGCGCCTGACGAAGGCAAGGCGCAACTACATCCATTTTAAATAATCACCATCAAACATCATTTCAACTTTTTGATTAAATTTTTCATCTAGTGTACTAATTAATCATTCATTACTATCATTTGTATCTCTTAAAAAATATAATCAATGTGGTCACTTACATCATATCTAAGTCTCAACGCATAATTATCTTTCATGAACACTAAATCAATAAAAAAAAATTGAGTTCTTAAATTATTTTTTTCTTAATTTTTGAAGAAAGAAATTTACAAAAAAATCTCACTCAGACGCACCTTTTATATTCTAAAGGCGCAAATAAGGCGCACATAGGCGCAAACCTGTGAGCCTGGTGAGCTTGGAGCATAAGGCGCGCCTGAGGCGCGCCTTTAATAACATAGGTTAGAACTGACACTAGGCTCGAAATTTTGTTGTGGTTTTAGGCTCAAAACTTTGTTGTAGTTTTAGGCTCAAAACTTTGTTGTGGTTGCAGGCTCAAAAAGAAGTAGAGAATGCGCGAAAGGCTCGAGGAAGGGAGGCTTGAGAAATTGAAGGTGTAAAACCTCCTCGGTATTCTTCAGGTGACTCTTACCTCTCTTCCTCCCCATACCCTTGAATGTATGCTTTGTTCATGTGCATCACATAATCAAATGTGTCCTCAATGGGTATTCTCCCACTCAAAAGGATTACAAATGCTTTCATCATGTAACCAAAAAGACCTTTGTTACTGTAGAAAAGTGGCTCAAACCTAATATATACTTCTTGAATGCAAAAATACAAGTATGAGTACAAATATATAGGAGAGAGGAGAGGAAGACTCAGCTATACAAACAATGTAGGACTAAACACTAAATCCTACATGGGTCATATTAATGGGCCAATACATCATTTTTCCTAGTATTCTCTAACACCCCCGCAAGTTGGAGCGTACAAGTCGTAGGCACCAAGCTTGGATAAGAACTGATGGTACATTTGTCGTGGTAATGTCATGGTGAGAATGTCGGCAACTTGCCCTGACGCAGGAACATGCTTCAGCTTTAACTTCTTTAATTGAACATTTTCACGAATGAAATGACAGTCAACTTCAATGTGCTTGGTCCGATCATGAAACACAAGATTCTTCGCGATATGAATTGCAGCCTGACTATCGCAAAATAAGATTGCTAGTGAGGATAAAGTGACCCCCAAATCACCAAGCAGACCCTCAAGCCGGGTGAGTTCAGATACAATGGCTGTCATTGCACGATACTCAGCTTCAGCAGAAGAGCGAGCAACCACAGACTGCTTCTTGCTATGCCAAGTGATAAGATTCCCCCCAAATTAAGTACAGAAACCAGTAGTGGAACGTCGATCATCCAGGGAGCCCGCATAGTCCACATCTAAGTATGCAACAAGAGATAGAGAGGAGGATGTCTTATATACCAATCCTTGTCCAGGAGCTGTCTTCAAATAGCTGAGGATGTGTTCTACTTATGGGTGTAAACGAGTCGAGCTCGAGTCGAGCTTGGCAAAATTCCCAAGCTCGAGCTCGAGCTCGAGCTAAATATTTCGAGCTCGAGCTCGAGCTCGACGAGCTCATTTTGCATGGCTCGAGCTCGAGCTCGAGACCAATATATTGAGCTCGAGCTCGAGCTCACGAGCTCGAGTCGAGCTCGAGCTGTTCACGAGCTTTTCAGCTCATTAACTATTTTTATTTATAATTATTTATATTTTTAAAAAAAAGTGAAAAAAAAGCTTGCAAGCCGGCTCGCGAGCCGGCTCGCGAGCTCATGAACAAGAGCGGGTGAGCTCGAGCTCGCAATCGAGCTCGAGCTCAACTGGCTCGAGCCCGAATCGAGCTTTTTTCGAGCACGAGTCGGCTCAGCTCAACTTACACCCCTAGTTCTACTGCCTGGAGATGAGAAGCCCGAGGAGCATGCATAAATCGACTGACCACTCAAACAACAAACGAAATATCAGGTCTTGTAACTGTTAGGTATATCAGTTTCCCACAAAACACCGATAATACTCGGGGTTCGTAAGCAGGGAATCGGAGTCAGACCCATGAGCACATAATTTGTGGTTGGCATCCATCGGAGTTTCCACAGGTTTACACCCAAAGTAGCCAGCATCGTGAAGGAGATCAAGGCAATACTTCCGTTGTGACAGAACAAGACCATCAGACTGTCTTGCAACCTCAAGTCCAAGAAAGTACATGAGAGCCCCCAGATCTTTTGTTTGAAAAACGAAGTTCAAGTGTTGCTTGATTTTCTGTATCCTTGTGGTGTCATCACCAGTAATCAAGATATCATCCACATAAACCAGGAGAATGACAGTCCCAGCTGATTGATGACGAGTGAAGAGAGAGAAGTCAGCCGAGCACCGCTTGAATCCAACGTCGCGAACGGCCTTACTAAATTTTTCAAACCAAGCCCTGGGAGGTTGTTTGAGACCATAAATAGATTTCTGAAGATGACATACAGCCGGGACTCAAACCCGGGAGGTTGATGCATGTAGACCGTTTCTTGAACATCGTCATTCAAAAAGGCATTTTTAATATCCAGCCGATGGAGAGGCCAGTGACGATGCACAGTCAAGGAGATCAGTACCCGAACAGAGTTCAACTTGGCAACGGGAGAAAAGATTTCATCATAATCAAGTCCCTGTTGTTAAGTAAATCCCGAGCCACAAGCCGGGCCTTTAGCCAGTCGACTGTCCCATCTGGAGCATGTTTTATAGCAAACACTCACTTGCAACTGACACACGAATGTCCGGGAGGAAGAGGAACCAGATCCCAAGTCTGATTAGACCAAAGAGCAGTCATTTTCTCTTCCATGACCGCGCGCCACCCTAGATGTAGAAGAGCCTCCCGCACTGAGTTAGGAATATAAATGGAGGAGAGGGAGAGAGCAAACTTGCGTAGAGGTGGAGAAAGGCGATGCATAGAAACATAATTGGTCATGGGGTGAGAAGTAGATGTTGATGTTGGATCGTAAGTCCGCGGGATAGCACTTGTAAAAGAACGCTGTTGTAGGGCTCTAGAGACCGAGGTACAACGAGTGTAGACACGAAGAAGAGGTGGTGTGGGTGGTAGAGGTGGAACAGGTGCTAGAGGAGGAGTGGGAAGAAGAGAAGGTACAGAAGACGCGACGGGAACAGTCGGATGAGGAAAGGAAGGGGAGAGAGGAGCGGTGGCAGAGGATAAGTCGTAGAGTGGTTGAGCCTCCTGCAAGGTGACATTGGCAGAGACAGCAACTTTGTCAGTAGTCGGGGAATAACACAACCTTTTTGGGTCCGAGAGTACCCGAGAAAATACATTTGCTGGCCCGAGGAGCAAACTTATCTGTGATCGGACCAAGATTGTGAACATAACATGTAAAGCCAAATACACGAGGCGTGAGAGTAAACGGGGAATGAGACGGAAAAAGAAGACTAAACGGAGTGGCATAGTAGAGCACAGAAGAGGGCATGTGATTAATGAGGTGACATTCTGCAGAGACGGCAAAGTTCCAAAATCGAGTAGGAACCTGCATTTGAAGCATGAGGGACCGAGTAACATCAAAAAGATGGCGATTCTTTCCCTCTGCAACACCATTCTGTTGAGACGTATATGCACACGAGGTTTGATGTATAATACTGAATTCGTTGCATAAGTTCGCAAATGTCAGGCTAGTGTATTCCCTTGCATTATCCGTACAAATGACTTTTAGAGGAGAGGGGAACTGTGTATGTATTTCGCTAAGGAAGGCGCGAAATGTAGTGGTTAGTTCAGCACGATCCCGAAGTATAATCAGGTTAAACATGAATAATCATCAATAAAAGTAACAAAATAACGATAGCCAAACATACTAGGGGTTTTATAAGGTCCTTAAATATCAGAATGCACTAATGATAATGCAGTATCACTCCGAGTACAAGTAAAAGGAAAAGAAACACAATGTTGTTTGCCAAAAATACAAAACTCATAAGAAAACTCATGTAGGGAGACATCCGGAAGAGCCTTCTTGAGAATCTGGAGGGGAGTATGCCCAAGATGACAATGTTAATCGGTAATAGAGACAATGGAGAGAGCGGGAGGGGCATCGAGGAGGTAGAGCCCATTAGACAGTCATCCCTTACCAATGATATTCTGCGTTTGCCGATCCTGCACAACAAAGGTAGAAGGTGAGAAAGTAACACAATAATTAAGGTCTTATGTGAGGCGGCTAACGAAGAGCAAGTTAAATAGGGAGCCGAGAACATGAAAAGCAGAAGTCAGAGAAAGAGTGGGTGTAATGGGTATATCAGCACACCAGAAACAGGGGTGGTATCACCATTTGCCACAGTGATAAACTTGGGGTGAGCAGTCACCGAATATTGTGGAGGACGTTGCGAAGTAATATGATGTGTGACACCTGAATCCACAATCCAGTGAGAGCTCTGTGAGAGACAAGATATACCTTCATTGGAAATATATGCGACAAAGCCAGACGAGCGAGAGATCACCCCTTGCAGGTGTTGGAGCTGAGTGCGTAGAGCATCAATGTCTGCTCGGGCAGAGGCAGCAGAGTCCGGGGCAGGAGCAGCAGGAGGATCAGCCATAGCATGAGCAGCAAGATGTGGAGGCAGACCATGTTTGCGATAGCAGGTGGCCTCAAGATGACCATCCCGTCCGCAATAGGTGCACTTAAACTGAGATTTTCCAGACCGGCCATGTCCCTGAGACGTGTTGCGTCCCCCACGGGCTGAGGACCCCCGAGCAAGCAGAGTAGGTGTAGAGTGTTGTAGAAGAGCTAGGGAGAGAGTAACAGGAGCATCCTGTGGCGGTGTGACCTTCAGAAGCATAGAGCACACATCAGACAAAGATGAGGTGGTAGTAGATGAAAGAATATGGGCCCGAACACTGTGCAGGTGAGAGGGAACTCAGGACATCACCATCACAATCCTGGCAGCTTCTTTTTGGGCCCGTTGAGTGGTCAGATCTGCAGTGGGAGGCTGATGATGGATCCAGGCCTCGACCAGGGTCTTGGCTTTAGCAACAAAGGAGATCATATCACAAGGAGCCCCAGGATCAAGGTCCTGAAGATCCGAGATAATGCCGAATAAGTGTTACAAACTATTCTGCTCGGAGTAAAAAGAATAGAGCTCCTCCCACATGGCCTTTGTTGTGTCATGATACATAGTCATTTGATAGGACTCGGTGTTCATGGAGTTGAGTAGCCAAGATTGGACCCGACCATCTCGAAGCCACTCATCAGTGGGAGCGGTCGGAGTGACCTGAGTAAGGTGATGAAGAAGGCCTTTCGTCTGCAGGACGCGACGAACCGAGTGTATCCATTCCACAAAATTTCGCTTCCCACTGAGAGAGATAGTAGTAATTCGGAGTTCATCGCGAAGCTCGGGGACTGGAGCCGCAACACGATTAAGTAGAACTTAGGCATTAGAATTTTCGGACGCCATGAGTTCGCAGCAAGTAGAAGAAGCCCGCAGCGGTTAGAGGTATGACAGCAAGAATCCTTGGCGGGCAGCGACCAGAAGCAGAGGCCGAAAAACAGGCACTAGACCATACGGTTAGAAGCAGACCGCAACAAGATCAACAGAGAAAACGAGAAGCCGCGGGTAGTCCGCGCGAACATCCAAGTCGAGCAGAGAAGCACGAAGCAGCAAGGCAGACGACAAGAGAAGAGCGGCAAGGCAGTCCGGTCGACAAGAAGGCCCCACAGAAGAAGTCTTGCGCGACAAGGAAACCACGCGACAAGAAGCGAGGCCGTAACGAGAAAGACTCCTTGCGACAAGAGCGATAAGACTCCTTGAGACAAGAGGTCTGTGCAAAAGGAGACCGCGCGGCAAGAAACGAGGCAGCATCGGGAAAGACTACCACAATGATAAGACCGAGAAGATGTCGTGCGACAAGAAGTCGGCACGACAAGAAGAGAGAGAAGGTCGCAGCGGATAGGAGCAGGCCGTCGCGAATAGAACAAGTGGCCAGACGGTGAGATCTAACCGCAGAAAGAAGGGAAGCCGCAGAGGGTAGAAAGCTACGAAGAATGGATGCGTCAAAAATAGGGTTGTACCCGTACCGGGTACGTTTCCGGTACGGATACGCGTACCGCACGCTTCGGTTCGATATAATCGCGAGTTTAGGTTATTAGGATTCATTTGCTCCCAATCCCGTGCCGCTCCCGCTCCCACCCCGCTCCTGATCCCCGCTCCCGCTCTCGTCCCGCTCCCGATCCCCGCTGTCGGCGATCCCTGCCGATTCCTGCTGATCCCTGTTGCAGGCGATCCCCGCTGTCGACAATCCCTACACTTCTTCTGTACTTCTTTTGTACTTCTTCTATACTTCTTCTGCACTTCTTCTATACTTCTTCTGTACTTCTTCTGTACTTCTTCGATACTTCAATTAGTTTGTTCAATTAGTTAGTTCAATTTAATTTGTGAATGTGTTGTTAGTTCAAATTAATTTGTGAATGTGTTGTTAGTTAGTGAATACTGTATTATAGTTCAATTGATTATTTATGCTTCATGTTTTATTGTTTTGAGAATTTATAATTGTATTTGTGATACATGCATATATATTTATTATATTTAATACAATGTATCCCGTCGTACCCGTATCCTTGATTTTAAAATTTTGTTGTGTCGCTGTGCCGGATACGTATCGTACCCGGTACCCATACCAGTACCGGTGCTACCTAGGTAAAAAGCAGCCCGTAGCGGTTAAGAGAAACTAACCGCACGGGAGTGGAGTCCACTTGCGAGAGAGAGTAAGACTATAAAAGGAGCGTAGACGAGAAAGAAGAGGTGGATCCACGGGAGAGAAGAACGAGGCGGTTAGAGAGGAGGAAGTCGCAGAGGCAATGCGGTCAAGCAGAAACACAGGCTGCCCGTTTAACCGGAAGACTGTGCGGTTAGAAAAAAATAGGTCGGACCGTTTGCTCTAATACCATGTAGAAAAATGGTTCAAACCTTATATATACTTCTTGAATGCAAAAATACAAGTATGAGTACAAATATATAGGAGAGAGGAGAGGAAGACTTAGCTATACAAACAATGTGGGATTAAACACTAAATCCTACATGGGCCATATTAATGGTTCAATACATCATTTTTCCTAGTATTCTCTAACAGTTACCATGGACGTCACTTTTTGTGAATTTGATGCCTACTATGAGACCTCACTTTAGGGAGAGTCCTCATTTACATGGTAGTGAGTCCCCTTCTTATTCCTCTACATATTCCTTTATTATAACAACCTCGGATTCATGCTCTTGCATCTACTATTGAGCCCAGAGATCAGGAGAAATCTCCTCCTCACCCTTAGCAGGTTTACACTCGGAGAAACAAGTATACATGCTCCTCCCATGAAACTAGAGCTGAAACTAGATCCATCTTCAAAGTCTATTGCAGAACGGTAATCATACTTCTACTAAGTATCATTTATCTTATTGTGTGTCTTGTGCCTCATTAACTGATTCACATAAAGCTTTTATTTCCTCCTTGGCTTCCATGTCCATCCCTTCAACCCGGCAGGAAGTACTTGACGCATCGTAAGTGGCAAGAAGTGATACTTGAGGAAATAAATGCACTTGAAAAAACTGCACATATGATATAGTGCATCTTCTTCAATGGAAGATCATTGGTGGGTGTAAGTGAGGTATTTATGTTAAGAATAACTCTCAAGGAATTATGAAGAGATGCAAGGCTAAACTGATAGGCTAGGGGCTATACTCAAATAAATGTGATTGATTATCAGAAAATCTTTGCTCATGTGGTAAAAATGAATTATATAATGGTCCGTTCGGATCACAAGAATTGGAATTGCAGAATTGGAATTCGTCCAATTCCAATTCATGTGAAAATTGGAATTGGTCTGAATTCCAATGTAATTGTTCAGCTGCAAGATGGATTTTTAGAATTGGAATTGGAATTAGTTTAGATTTTTCTTCTTATGGATACGGGATCGGGCGACAACAACAATTTGAAATTGGAGTCTTGTGTCACTCAGAACGAAATTATTGCAACAAAACCATGTGATGAGGGGAATTATTCTTTACGACCTCTCAAAAAATGTAAAAGTTGGCAAAAATAAGAACACAGTACCAGAGAAATCAACTTCAGGTAGTGTACCAACAATTAATTATGATCGGGAAAAAATGGCGAGATCGGGAAACGATGGCGAGATCGGGAAACGACGGCGAGATCGGGCGGCAATGACGAGATCGGGAGACAACGACGAGATCGGGAGACGATGGCGAGATCGGGCGGGGGCGGCGAGATCGGGTGCCGATGGCAAGATTGGGCGGCGGCGGCGGCGAGATCGGGTCGCGGCGACGAGATCGGGCTGTGATGGCGAGTTCGGGCAACGACGAAGAGATCGGGCGACGACGGACATAGTAAAAAACTGAATTCCATAAAATATCTGTCTTTACTCCTAAGAATTGGTCATAGTACAAAATTAAATTCCATGGAATTGGAACAATTTCAATTACGGGGGAATTCCTAACATCCGAACACTGGAATTGGAATTTTGTTACCCCAATTCCAATTCTCAATTCCAATTCCAGAGATCCGAACGAGCCCTAAGGGTCATGCTCTTGTGTTGCATGTAAAAAACAGAACCTCAGTCTGTCAGATATGAAGAATGCATTTCTCAATAAGAAATTCGAGAAAATATATATGTATTTACCTCCTGGTCTTTCCCCTGAAGGTTCTGAAGGAAAAGTGCGTATGTTTAAGAAGGTCTCATACAATCTTAAACAGTCTCCTAGAGCTTGGTTTGGGAGACTTCACAAGGTTATGACATCATTTGGTTACAACCAGAATAACATTGATCATTCTCGTTAATTAAGCGCAGGGAAGAAAATTTTACCACTTTCATTGTCGATATAGATGATATTGCAATAACATGGGATGATATGAGTGAAATTCAACCTCTGAAAGAAAGGCTGACAGGAATTTGATGTGAAAGACTTGGGGAACCTCATATACTTCTTGGGTTGCCAGATTAAGGCACAAGATGTTCATTCCACAGAGGAAGTACATTCCGGATTTGCTTCAAACATTAGGAATGAGTGGGTGTATAAATATGATGACACTTCGAGTGAAGCCAACCATAGATTAAGGATGATAGAGGAGCCGTAGAGAACATCATTGGATTTTAGAGGTTGGTAGGGTGACTTATCTATTTGTCTCATACGCCTCCTGATATCTCGTATGTGGTAAGAGTTATATGCCAATAACATGCACTTATAAAAGACTCGCCATTTGGATGCTGCAAATAGAATCTTGAGATACCTCAAGACCTCTTTAGGAAGTGGTATCTTGTTCTCACTAAATGATGAACTAAATATCAAAGTTTACAGGGATGCAAGTTGGGTCAGCTAAGCTGATGATTGAAGATCTACTTCTGGATATTGTTCCCTAATTGGTGGGAATTTGGTCACCTGGAGAAGCAAAAAACATGTGGTTGTCAGATCAAGTGTTGAAGCAAAAATCAGAGCTCTGGCTCACGAAATTTGTGAAGGATCACGACTTCACTCCATGATGAATGATCTTGTTTTTTGCTAAAAAAGGGCCTATCAAACTATATTGTGGCGACAAGAAAACTATCATCATTGCACACAATCATGTCCAACATGACCGCACCAAACATGTTAAGGTGAACATACATTTTATTTTTAAAAAAAATGTAATAGGAATTGTGTGCACAATTCCTATTGTTCTCACAAAGGGATTGAATCTGAGCGTTTTTGGGAAGATTATCCTTAAGTTGGGCATTATAAATATTACACATCCAACTTGAAGGAGAGTGTTAGTACTTTGTCTTTTTTTTTCTCATATTGTGTACACTCCTATATATTAGGGAGTGTGTTTTCAAGTTTGTCACTTACTCATAAATTAATCTCATTCAACAACATTTGCATAATATTAGTTAAAGAACTTACCTGATCATGACTGACTGATAGTATATAATCACCTGATCTGGACCAGGCAACATCGCACACAGGAGCAAAATGGCCTGAAGGAACTTTACATGGTTTCCAATTTTCGGAATCTAAACCAACATTTTTCCAAAAATGAAATGATCCACCGTATCCATGAGCAAGAATTGATGCACCATCTGGTGCCCAGTGACCACCATAAAACCCCAGTGCAGAGTGACTCAATTCACCAACAGTTACCATGTTAACCCAAATACCAGTGGTCTTTTCAGGCCTCCAAATCATCATTGTCTTGTCCATAGATGCGGATAGTAAACTCAAGGGCTGGTGAAACTCGACTTCATTTGAATGTGTGAATAAAGGAGGATGCCATTTAACTGAATATACCCAGTCCTCGTGTCCCACAAGAAGTGATTCTAAGGACACCTGATAAGACATATGCCCTGCTACAAATAGAGGTCCTTCAATGAAGGATGTCAAGCCTATATCTTCTTTTCGATATGGTACATCCGGATAAGTAGAAGAACTACGCAAGGCTAGCTTCCATATCCGTATGGTTTTGTCCTGAGATGAACTCACAAGAAAAATGCCATTCTGTCCACCATCTAAGCAAACTGGTAAGGAAAAATCTAAGCTTCGAATCCAGTCCGTGTGGGTTTTCAGCTCACAAGCATGCACAAACTGCATACATCAGTTCATTGTTAGTTAAGAAAATGCAAATGTATAAGATTATTAAGGCAGGAATAACATTTTACAGGCCTTTCCCTTAATAACACCACAATAAAGATGGATCTTGTTGTCCAAGCCTCCAGTGGCTAAAACTAGATTTTCTTTTTCACCTGGTAGTTCTGCCAAGGACAATGCAACCACTGGTTTTAAACCCACAGGTAGGGATTCCAAGCATGATACTTTACATTCATCTGTTAAGAGATAAAATATATTTATGTAAAATAGGTAGAATTATTTATATCTATATTATATTAAAAGAAATAAACTTGGGCTGATCATAGTCTTGAAATAGGACCGCCACATGAAATTGAGTTCTTCAATTTCAATCTCCTTGATCTAATGGCACACATAATTTTGTGTACAATGAAGTGGAATAAAATCATATATGTAATGTGTGTGTGTGTGTGTCATATATGTCATGTGTGTGTGTGTCATATATGTCATGTGTGTGTGTGTGTCATATATGTCATGTGTGTGTGTCATATATGTCATGTGTGTGTGTGTGTGTACATATATATCTATATATACATATATATATATATATAGGGTTTGGAAGTTATACACTCAAGCTTTTTGGGGGAAAAAAAAGCTTGAGTGTATTTATTATATATATGTGGAGTTGCATAAAGCAACGTGTGCAGATTATCAAAATATTATATCAATCACACGAGTGCAGATTTCGGTCCATCGAGCAGATACAACTATCAAAATGTTATGAGATATATCGAGCAGATTATCAAAAGATTGTTATGAAAATAATTTGAGAAAACGCCTGCAATTATCTCATCCTTCGAGCACATACAACTATCAGTGGGACACCATTGTGCAAATTTCGGTCCACCATGACTAGCCACAACTCACAATCAAGACAACAATCTCTATTCTCTCTCCGAACGAATAATAAAAAAATCAGATCATATGGTTCTTGAGAAAAAGACTGCAATCACATCTTTCCAACAAGATTACCGAATGGGTTATGCTTATGTGTATGTATGTATCCTGACAATGAATAAATAATCTTCACAAATTCTCTGACACAAACAAAACCTACAATACAGAATCGCCACCGATTTAGAGTCACCTTAAGCCTAAAATCTCTTTAAACAGGGAATGAATAGATTAGCATCATGAAACCTTCTAAAACACATGGCACTGAGAAATAAGCAGCAATCACACCAGGAAACGAGTTCTACTATCCAGAGAGGTTCTATGATTCCTGCTGACAGGAAGCAAGTTGCATACCTCGTGAACTTCCTGCCTTACTACACTGCAAGATATTAACAGAAACTATTAGTCTTACTCTATAGTATAAATGATCAATCACAATGGTTACAAATAATACATGAAATTACAAATAATACATGAAACCATGATTCAAAAAAGAGACATTTACCTGAAGGATCAAAAGTGATAATACTCAGGAATCAGGATCGTTGATTTGGTCTTTCTTCGTAATGTCAATCTGTTTAAAGAAAACGAATGAACATATGATATAACTAATCAATATACTTTCAGAAAAACAATTGAAAAAGTTGATGTAATTACGTTATCCTTTTGGGTACATGTTGTTGAATAGTGTCCTTTCCCGCCACATGTACCACAAGTCCTTTTTTTCACTTGTGCTTGTGAGATCTCTATACCCGATTCAATTCTTGATGCAATTTTTGATCTTCCTTTAGTTTTCACAATGGAAGGATCTCGAATAGAAATACCATGCGGAGTTGGTAAAATTGAAGTAGAAGCTGCCTGGCTTGCAAAACTTGTTGTTTCTAGGTAATTAAATGTAACTTTCATATTCTCCAACAAACCATTCAGTGTTGACATAACAAATTCGTATGCTTCCTTTGATGCAGTTGCATGAGTAAAAATATTTGCTTGAGTACTAGTTAGCTTCCATTTCATCATGGGTGTCACAATATCACTAGTGTCAACCAATTTATCGTTGTTTGATTGACTTCTGGCAGAAATTGACCATCTCTTCAACAGGTATAGGTCAGGAATACTCTGTAAATGTTTCTTAGCAATCATTATGTGTAGAATGTGTTTGCATAAATAGCCAGCTGTCTCAAATTTAGCACATTCACACAATATTTTTGTATTGTAATCATCATAGACCACATTGCACCAATTGCTTGTGTCCTCACATGAAAGACCAACTTTAAATGTTGTAATGGTTCCACTTTTATCTAATTCCTCATACCAACATTCTAAACTATGCTTGAATTCTTATTGGAATAGCTTGAACATATTTTTGGTGTAAAATTGTACTGCAAATCTTTCAAGTGCATAGCTTGTCAATAAATTTGCCATTGAATTTAAGGTGTTAAAATCTTCTTGCTCTTCAGCCTGATGTCGTGAATGCAAAGCTTTTTCGTATTGAGTTATAAATTCTAATAGAAGTGTTTTAGAATTTACAAAACCATCAAAAAAAGCATTGATGCTCTCACTCCGACCGCTTGACGTCATTCCCGCAACAAACTGATCTTTTAAATAAGTTGGAACCCAATGTTGTCTTCGATGCCACATCTTGGACAACCAACTATTACTTTGAATCTCGTACTTTTGGATAAATAGTTTCCATCTCACTTCACTTGTGCTCACATCCTTGCTATTAAACCATTCATAATAATCTTTCTTGAAATCCCCATGAATATCTCGAATTTCAAAAACATGTTCGATTAGGTGCTTTCCTATATGCCATGAGCAAAATCTATGACGCGTGTGGGGAAAGACTCTTTTAATTGCATTGTACATCGCCCCATCCATATCGGTAATTATGACTCTAGGCGCTTTATCAAACATACATTTTAATCATTGATTGAACAACCAATAAAATGTATCTTCTGTCTCATCTGCTAATAGAGCACAACCAAATAAAATGGACTGTCTGTGGTGATTTACACCGGTAAAAGGGGCAAATGGCATCATGTATTTGTTGGTTTTATAAGTAACATCAAACACAACTACATCCCCAAATGTTAAAAAATCATTTCGTGACCTTGAATCTGCCCAGAAAAAAGAGCGAAGGACTAAATTAGAATCTAACTCTATGTCAAAGTAGAAATTTGGATCTAATTCTTGCTGCTTCTTCAAATATGTAAATACGGAGGCACCTTCATTTCCTATATTATTCTTTCGGTGTTCACTCAAATGCATTGACACTTGTTTTGCAGATATTGAGCTATTACTGTTGGTTTCATTTAAAATCCTCGCAATCTTAGATGGACCCATTCCAGCACTATAAAGTTGATCAATTAAATTTTTAACTACCTTATCTTTGTGAAGTACATTATGCGAGCGATGTCTCTTAGCTTTACTTGGAGTGTCTAACTCATGATTATGCTCCTTTATAAATCCAGTGACAACCCATTTATCCTCCTTATTCTTACGAATGTCTATTTTGGCCTTGCAGTTTAATCTTGTCATTCGATGTGAACTTTTTGAAGATCCTTCTCCCTCTTTAGTAGTTTTTAGTCCAGACTTATTACATTCGAATCTTCTACCAATAACCTCTCCTGAAGCAAATGATTTGGAAGTTGAACCTTTCCTAATTCAGAATCCAAACTGAAGAGCATAACTATTATAAAACCAATATGCTTCATCAACGCTTTCACCAAACTAACATATGGTTCTCTAACACTTGGCTCATTAGAATCTGTGTTCGTTTCAGTTTCATCAACATCCATACTTTCTGAATTTGATTAACTGGATGTCATAAAAAAGCACTCACATATACAACATTAATAAATACATATAAATTGACTAACAATTACATACACTATAACAAAAACAATTTACACATGCACAGAAATGCACATACATACACACAATCACACACAACAATTTATGCCCAATAATCATATTCATCATTAAATCATTTCCTAGCTAGCTGAGAACATTTATACATATACGCACAAACAAATACACACAAACACATGCACACATTCATATACACAAATTCATACCCACCAACTACACACACATACACAAATTCATACCCACACACTCATACACACATTCATATACACACACATAATTCACACCTTAAGCCTACAAACATCACAATCACAAGCATTAAAAAAACTAAAGATGGGCAGGGGATACCTCACATATTTGATGAAGAAATCAGGAATTATATGAACATACCAATAATTCTGGAAATATCCAAAGCCCTAAGAGTCCAGATCTGGATTTTTCCAAAGCCCCAATCGGAGGAGATCGACGGTACTCACGCCGGGAAGCTGGAAACAACACCGATTCAGTGCTAATGATCTGAATCTGGAAAATCTCTTGGAAATGCCTTTGTGAATCTGAAATAATTTTAGGGTTAGAAGTTTTTAATCAGGAAAGAAAATAATATAGAGAGGAGAAGCTCGAAATCGCTGTATACCCGATGTGGAAGTAGATCTGGACGGGGAGGAGAAGCTTGAAATCGATGTTTACCCGCTCTGGAAGGAGATCTGGACGGGGAAGAGGAGCTCGAAGGTCGTTGGGAATCACAAAGGGAAGATGCGATGAAGAGGGCTTCGGGGTTGGCCGTCGTAGTTCACTGATTCAGGTGGCTGCGGTGCGCGATGGAGACGGGAGGAGAATCGCGATCTGGACGGGGAGGAGAATCGCGCGATAGGGCAGCGATCTGGACGGGGAGGAGAAGCAGCGATCTGGACGGGGAGGGGCTTCAGCTCGAGCGATAGGGCAGCGGGAGGAGAATCGCGCGATCGGCCAGGGGAGAAATAGGATCGCGCGACGCTCGAGCTTTTTCCCCCTAAAAAAGCTCGAGCGTATAATATATATATCGTATATATACATATATATATACATATATACATATATATATATATACATATATATATATACATATATATATACATATATATATACATACATATATATATATATGCTGCAGGTCCTACACAAGGTTCCCACAGAGGAACTATAAGGCAGTCATAGTGCTCAGTCATCACTCGAGTGATTGTTGAAACTATGTTGCACACTGCTCACAGAGCGACCCATGCATGCCCGCTAGTTCTAGTAAGTAATAGTAATCAGTGAATTTGGTATTACAATAAGAGCTTTAACAAAAAATTGTTAAAAGAAAAGAAAAAATAACACGCATACTGAAAACATGTCAAGACATCTTAGATACTTGTAAAGCAAGGTCATGCTCAATATGATCTTCATCACCACCATCATGATTACCAGCCATACCCTAACTATGTAAGGTCCGCTTTCTTAATTCCACTTCTTACCCAATTTAGTTGAAACTTTATTCTGATTTATGTAACTCTTTCTACACAAAGTAGCCTCTAATATTTAGCTCATAATTTTTGCTTCCTATTTCTTTAAGCTATTCCAGTTATTTTTCCACATTGTCAAACTATCATTTTCATCTTAAGTATACCTGCATTATGCATCCTCAACCTTTCACTATAAAAAGACAAACCGCTAAATTTTACTATATAATTGCTAAACTAAAAATTTTGTACCATCTGGAGAATTTTTGTGGTTGGACAACAAAACTAAAGGTGCTGAACCTACGGAGAGTAAAAAATCCCAAGCATGTGAAATTATAGAAGTTACATGTAATGCACGTTTATGCTCAATATAATCATCATTAGCCTTTTTCACACCAGTTTGAGGCCGGATGCGGGCTCTTTGCAATCAATCAATTACTCAGTGGTGACTTTTGCTATCTTCCCACAGCTCAGTGGTGTGTTCTGTGGCCCTTACTCTGCTTGTGCCCTTCTTATGAATGGCTTTTTGCTGTATCTGCATCTTACAGTAGTTGAGTTTTGAATTGGTCCTCTATTTCATGCAATTCTTTGAGGAGCGTTGTCACCAACAATTATTCGCCAATCATCATTTACTGTTTTAGTGATTTATATTGCCCTATTGTGGGCTTTGGCAATCTTTTTGCTTCTGCTATCTAAGTATGGCAGGAGTTTTTCCCTTTTAAAGACAAAGGGCATTGGCATGATTCTACAACGATACATTTGTCTTACAACCGGGTTTCATGAGTAATGGAACATACGCTAATCAATTGATTTTGAATGCAAATTTGAGTTGGATGTGATATTCCTTCTGTTTAAAGTAAACATCTTGATTAATTGGGTTGACATTTTTTGGATCATCGGCGGATGATCAGTGATCGTAATTACGATGGGCTCGGATTTTCATATTTTATGTATTTTTCTTTTTATACTGATTTCTATTTTGAAAATAAGGTTTAAGTTGTTCGTTCAGACGATTAGAGACATCAAATGCACTTAACCTAATTTTCACTATATCAATGCATGTGTTGGGGCTACGAAGGGCATTGAGTATCACGGCTTCAGAAAATTGCAAGCCACTCACCTGCAGTTTCAGGCTGTCGAACCCCGCTACGGAGATGCCGACTCATCCCTTTACCTAAGTTGAGATGGGACTTGGGAGCCACCGCTTTCGTCGCCACTATCTCAGGGTTGATCCTTGAGAGCCCCAACTATGTCGACAGATCCATCTCCAGCATATTTTTGTTGGCAAATCGACCTGCAACCACGGTTTCCTGACTCTCAGTTATTGCATCCCTCCATAGAAGCTCTTGATGTTACCCCTTTAGCCCCCTTGCCGCCTCCATCACCTTTGACGACTTCCCTCTCAGTTACCGCTCATCCAAATTCCATCTCCCAGCCAGCTTCTGCCAGAGGCCCATCCAAATTACCTCCAACCCCCATAGCCCCTAGTTAAGCCCCTCTTACAGCCACCCAACAACAATGTTCTCCCTTTAAGGCTGCCACGAGCACCACCAGATCTTTCCCTCCACCACCGGCACTAATAACTTGGTGGTTTTATTTTCGTTTTATTTCATGAATTGTACATATGCTCACTAATTGCTAGTAATATCTTGCTCCACTGTAATTTGAATATTTCTCTTTTCGTAGACACGCATCTCTTATTTGCAATGTACTTTTAATTCATGTCCATTCTTAATTAATTTGTAATCGTCATTTGCTTCTTTAATTTGAATGTTTGTGCTTAAATGTGATCAAATGTGTTAGTTTAAATCTTTTTGTTTAATTATTTGCTTGTGTGAATTATTTGCATGGTGACTCATGAGCAACTCATTAGGATTTATGCTTAGCCATCATTAGTTCATCAAATTGCGTGTGTGTAGTATTTACACACATCTTTAGTTCTGTCGACTTGTAATTTTGTTCGCATTTGTGGCATGACAGTTTGCATTCATTTAGGGTTAGGACATCGCGAATCCATCACATGTAGATTCATCCTACATAAATATTTGGTCCAACTTCCATCTTGTTCCTTTTAACTATGTCTACTTCTTTATAAGTACTTCGATGGAAAATAAAATTGATTGTTAAGGAGGATGTTAAAGACTATATGAACTCCAAACAATTGCAATGTTTATGGAGTTCCGACCCATGCAATGCCCATAATTTTGACATGAATTTATATTCTATAGATAAAGCTATTGACCTCCAGTTTACAACAAGGGCAGCCTACTAACTGCACTTAGGCCAGGGTACAAATGCTAATTAAGCTAAAACAGCACGCACACAAAACTTTACTTCACTAGAAAGAATAGTATTCATCGGGTATATGTTGTTGAAGATAATGATGGCGTGATATTAGTTTTACAAGGTTCTAAAAACATAGTACTGAATTAATTTAATCGTAGAAGAGTTCTTGCCTTTTGTCTATTCAAACAAAGTTCCTTTTAGATTGTCACATAACCATGATAAAATAATTATTGAACTTCAAAATAGTTCATTTTAAAAAAAAAAATCAAATTGCTATTTTTGCACATAGGTTTGAAAACTTTAACAAAATGTGATATTTTATGAATAAAGGTGTCAAAAAGAATCAAGAACCCGTCTAAACAAAATCAAATCTATCAGTTTTGCTCGAATCCCACAGTTCAAGGTTTGGTCATGCTCCTAAAATACTAAAAACTAATCATAAGTGTTGGTTCATGGTTCTCATTTTTGGGTTAAAAGCATTCCGCAAGCAAGTAATTTTTAGTATTTGTATTGAAGTATGATTGTTTGGCGCTAATTTACTAAAAAATTATATTTCGGTCACACTAATACTGAGTAATATATGTAGATATTTTATTCTTTGTATAGTATAAATAAAATTTAAGAACTTAAAAAAGCTGAGAATCATGAACTAAATTGAAACCAAAACAGCTTTGATAATGCGATTTGGTTCAGGGCTGAAATTATTTGGCATAATGGGGAAAATCACTTATCTATATGGAAGACAACTCCCAGAGTACGATAAAAATTCAATTTTTATTAGCTCAATCAAATTTTCATAGAACTATTAAAGTACTATACCATGGGCAGAGGAATGTGTTAGAAAAAAAAATCAACCTACCATTTATATCTATTGGAATGACAATTTCCCACAAAATAATAGTACTATCTGAAGAAGTGGAAGCAAATATTCCAAGATTTTCAGACAACATCAATCCTGTAAGGCATGTAACGCCTTTCTTGTGCATTCCTGGAAGTTGCAAGGCATGTCTCCACTGCAAGGTTATGATTTAAAGTTGAATAAAAATCTATAACTCAATAATTGCTGCATATAGCATCAATAACTATCAATTCAAGAAATGTTATGTATAAATTGGGAAACTATTTAAGAATCCGCAGATTGTTACAAAAGAATTTTAGCTTGGAAAAAATGAAATGCATCGAAGAAATTTATCAGGAAATTTGAAATAAAATAAAAGAAGACAGATTTAAATAATCAGAAGATAGATTGAAGCGGACATGTGATGCGGAGCAGAGACGAGGACGCGTTTTGGGCCCGTTCGGGGCTGATTTGGCAACTTTTCATATATGGCGTGCCCGGATCGACGATCGGGCTCCGCGATTGCGTCCGAAGCGTTGCCGCGAGTCAAAATATTATATTACTTTATTTTTTTCAGTTTATTTTGATGTATTTTTATGGGCGAACCCACCGGCCAATCATAGCCGTTGATGGGGATGCTCTAGCCTCTCTTTTATTATAAATAGGATGTAGAGGGGCTGAATTCAGTCATTGCAGAATTTGGAGAGTCTTCTTCCCGGATTCCCGCGATCCCGCCACGGTGCCGACTCCGTGGAACCCTAGGTGACGACTCCTATGTGGTTTTCTCCTCCCTCAAGGTATACCCTAACCCTAAGCCTTATTTTCCCTCCTCCAAACCCCCTTTCAGCCGCCAAAATCAACCCCAAAACAATCCCGGATTCGCTGTCCAGAAAACTTAGTTTTCTATTCACGTCACTGTTCAAAAATCAAAATCCATATTCATCCCCTATAGTTTTAACTCCCGTGAAAAATTCCTGAACTCCTCCAGGAGATTTTCCCCGCCTCCTACTCCTTTCCCCCATCCTGAAGCCCAACCCTCCACCGGCCAACTACTCCCTCCCCTTCCTATACCACCGCCGCCCCTACCAGGCCCGCAAAACCCTAACCACCCCTCAAATTCTCACCCCCAAGCCGTCGCCCCTCTTGTGGCCACACAACCCTAGCTTCCACCCTCCTTCCACGTGGATCCACTTCCAAATAAACCTAAAATTCTAGATCGGTCCAGATCTAGGGTTATAGCCCCAGATTCGTTATTTTCACCGCTCATACTTTCCATTTTTGCCTGGATCCGCCCCTAAATAGCGGATCTACCCATCCCCGGCCCGGATCTACTTATTCGTGGCCGGATCCACCGTTTTATTGTCTGTTCTCACCGTTTTCCGCCGAGGACAGTCACCGTCGCCTCGTCACCGGTTCCATCTCTGATCGTCGATCTACACATCCGGCCCTCCCAATCTTCAGCGCCTCGCCTCAGCCCTTTACTTTGTGAGTTTTTTGTAGCATTGTACTCTTTGATTCAGCATTTTCACTTGGTGATTTATTATATTGTGCTGAGATTATTGCTTGTGCGAAAATTGGCTCTAGTATACAAATAATTGCATGATGAATTATTCGCCGCACGCTTTGCTTTGGCCCTCCGAGCGGAGGAAGTCATTCTAAAAATTGCTGAAATTAATTGTTTGTTTTCTAATTCAATTATTTGTGTGGTGCTATTAATTTCATTGCCTTAATTTAATCGTCGTCGTCACCAACGGTTGTATTGCATTTAGAGTTGCATTAGTGTGTCACCCCTATACTATCACCTAGAGTCATAATTTATGAGCACCACTAGCCTACCCTACATCAATATGAAGCAGAGGATAGTTCAAGGTATCTAATGAAATACTTACAAACTGTGGAAAAGATGGTGGATATTTCTGTAACTTTATATTTTTAGATTCTTACCTGGACACTATGAAAAAGATGGCAGGAATTTTTATAATATTTTTATTTATTTTCAATAATTATTCATTGTTGTTCACATCTATCATTAGGAGTGTCATGTGTAAGGGTTAACGGTGAATGAGTGGTTATTAGGTAGTTTTGCAGGTTGGGGCCGGTTAGGTGTCGTGTGCCCTACTGATGGATTGAGTCACCAACCAAGAGAGAGATCGAAGTGAGTAGAAGCACACTGTTATGGACCCACGATGGCGGATAACTTACAAGCGTCGCACGCCTGCGCACAAGGAGTCCAGCGCATAGTCATTCTATGTTTTATTTTATGTTTCCGCTCCTTTAAGTTGTATTAATTTGTATTGAATTTGGCCTTGGCATGACTCAATCGGTTAAAGGGTTGGGACGGGCTTTGGAGTATGACATGAAAAAGCATCATCTCTCTCTCTCGAATACTCCATATCTATCTTTCTTCTTCTCTCGTGAAAACACTCGTCCGCCAGCCCAGCCGACGCCGCCCAGCTCCACCGCGTGCCATTCTCGGTAGCTCTCCCCGACATTCTGCCTCTCCTGTGAGATAGGGTCAAGGGGCTCCAAGAAGGGCCACTCCGAACTCCTACGGGATTTCCCTATTGAACATCCTCGTACATGTCCCAAATAAGGCCCGTACCATACTTATTTTGACTATTTACCCGATGTCCCCAAATGTTGTCTTTCGAGTGAGACTGCTAGAGCGAGAGAAAGTGAGGAGTTCCTCCCCCTTGAGGAGTTTTAACCCTCAGATTGATGTAGGGTAGGGTACGGTAGGTGGGTGTGAATCCTGAGAGGCAACCCTAGGTGAAGTGTGAATCCTGAGAGGCAACCCTAGGTGAAGTGTCAGGTAAAATAACTCTATTTTCCTAGGTTACTACATGCAACACACACATAATCTAATTGATAGATCATAAGCAAGTAATAAAAAATAAACCTTCAAGCAATTAATTTTAAGTAGTGCAAAATGTTTTAAAAGCAAACAAGTTTTGGTTTTATTCCGTGTGGTGGGCGAAAGCAATAGAGCGTTGGCGAAATAGATATTGCAAATCACAATTCACAAGAATTCCTAGAGCAAACAACAAAACTAAAGATCCAAACAAGTATAAAATCATAACATCATATATCAATAATGAAAACAAAGATCCGTAAAACAAAATAATATTCATAAACCAAGGGGTTGTAGGTGAGGGAGGTAGATCTAGTAGGCAGAGGTGCAAGATTTTTGTTTCGTGTGTGATGGAGGCAGTAGAACAACGAGTAAGGAGTGGCAAAGGATTTTTAGCTAGGAGTGGTCACGAGCTGGGTGTTGGAGGGTTGATTCTTTACTGCCGACAGTAAAGTAAGGGTTTTCAATGTTATAGGAGAAGGGGAGTTGAGCGGTAGGAGTTTGAAAGGAAAGCTCTGGGACTGCTAGGGGAGTGTGCGAAAAGAATTCCTTCACATCCCCAGTAACATGTTGAGAGGCACCAGAGTCGACTATTCAATCTAGTGAGCCAGTGGTTGATGTAGATGCGAGGGCATGGGTATTATAAGTACCTGTGACTGTGAGCAAAAGAGGCAACGTTACCCCTAGACGAAGTTGGAGTGGGTGTGTCATCCATAACACATTTTTGCTTCCTTTGCATCAGTTGGTGGTATGCATCCAAAATCTCCTGCTCCCTTGGGTGACCCATATCAGCAATACCTTCTTTTGTCACTTCCTCGCTTATCATGAGATTTGCTTGATAGCCTCCTCGTCCACCACCTCTACGACCTCCGCAACTGCGCCAACGACCTCCAAACTTTCCTCGTCCACCTGCATCCCTCTCCTTTGGTAGCTTGGGGCAAGTCAACCGGAGATGGCCTATTTCACCACAATTGTAGCATTGTCGCATCTCGCTAATGTATCCCTCGTGCCCTTGATTGGTGACCCGTTAGAGCCGATTTCTTTTTCGGAAGAGTGGTTCCACCGGACTGGAGCCTAATCCTGCTTTGTTCCTGCATCATAGCTGAGATTGTCTCATCTAGAGAAGGGATTTTTGCTAAGCAAGCAATATTGCACACCACGGCTCAAATGTTGGGTTCAATCCTCTCATAAAATGCATAGTCCTCCTCTGAGCATCTCGCTCCCCTTTCTTGCATTCTGGGTCTTTGCAGCATGCGGCTGGTGAGAAATAATCATAATCAACTCATATTCGCTCCAGATCTGCGGGATACTCCTGGATCGAGCGATCTCCCTTAGTTACGGTCTCAATCTCCCATTCGATCTGAAACACGCACATGTTGTTGTCAACTCCTGCGTAAAGCCTCTGTAACTTTCCCCAAACATCGCTTACAGCTATGTCGTCCACCGTGATGGCAATAGATGCGACCATTGAGTTTAGGAGTCAGGTGTGTAACAGCCTATGTGTAGTCTTCCATTCATTGTACCCATCTGAGTCTTTCTCTGACTCCCTTTTCTTGTCAGTTAGATAGCCCTCCAGGTTCCTTCTGGAGAGTGCCCTCTTTACCCGACACGACAAACTTAAGTATGTAGCCGGGCCATCGAGCTTCAACTCCACAGGGGAAAAATTCAGCTTTACTAGAGGCAACGACGACTGAGCCAATCCTTCGCCTTTTGACATCTGTAGGAATTCAAAGAACACTTTTAGATCTGCCTCCTCCATCTTAGCAATTAATTTCTCCATGAATAACCCTCAAATCTATTTGACCGTCGCCTCGCACTACCGCACTAGATTCCACGCTCACTACAGAGATCCACTTGTTCCTGGTGTTACTTCCTCATCAGAAGAAATGTCGAGCCAAAGGTTCTTTACACGATCAAAACTGAAAACTGGTGTCTCGTCTCTCCGCTTCTTAATCCAAAAAGGCAAAAAATGATGATCGAGCCCTGGAATAATGATCTCAAAAAAGGAGAATAATGATCCAAACCCCACGTAATCTCAATGCAGGGATGAAAGCTTTAGAAAAAATGAGAAACAGTGTGTGTCGCATGAAGTGCCGCAACACGTGTTGAGTCTTTGTGCAATTCCGCTTGATGCTTCTCACGCGCGGTGATTTGGTCGCAATCCCCTCTTGTCACGCTCACTGTTGTAGATATCGGCCGACATGTCCGATATGTCGGCCGACATGTCCGATATGTCGGCCGACATGTCCGATATGTCGGCCGACATGTCCGATATGTCGGCCGACATAAAGGTTTTGGGGGTAAACCGCAACGAAATCGATATGTTTGAGCAAAATAACAGTTTGTAAAATATCGGATATATATCGGCGATATATCGGGATATATCGGCGATATATCGGGATATATCGGCGATATATCGGGATATATCGGCGATATATCGGGATATATCGGCGATATATCGGGATATATCGGCGATATATCGGGATATATCGGCGATATATCGGGATATATCGGCGATATATCGGCTCCTGGCGATATATCGGCCGACCTGTTTTTTTGGTTTTATTTTATAAAAAAAATTGGGTTTTAAAAAGGATTTCACGGGTCGGGTCACTGCTCCAGAAACAATCATAACAATAAAGGCTATGTTGATAAGGTGGATGCCTTTTTGTTCATGTTGGTTTATTTAAACTATTGGATGACGAATTGGTGAATCACTGCTCCAGAAATAATCATAACAATAAAGGCAAGTTGCTTTATTCAATATTTGTCATTTATTAATATGCAATTATGCACAATTGTGTTTATTTTTGTTTAATACTTCATTATAATCATATTGTTACATGTAATGCAAAGTGTATAACCATATATTGTCCGTACATTTTTACTTATTTGCAAAAAAGTGTTATAAACATTGTTATCTTTATTTAAATATTAAATTCCGATATTGTAAAATATCCCCGATATATCCCCCGCAATCCGACATACGACATTTCAAACACAAACCGACATGAACCCGATATCCGATATCTACAACCTTGGTCGCGCTTCCCTGCGTAATCTAGCGCGTTGCAAGAAAACCACAAGAAGTGTTGTGGAGACCCCAAACCTATGCACATCAGAGGAGAGGTGGTGCAAGGAGATCGCAAACCTGCGCACATCATAGGGCAGGCGGTGCAAGAAGTAGTTGGAGAGAGGATGTGCGGTGGAGGATGGTCGAATCAGCAGCCGACAGAGGATCGGTGGTAGACAGGGGCAGTTGCGGAGCACCATATCAAGGATAGCGGTGAGACTAGACGCGAAGGGGAGGAGTCGAGACAGGCGATGGTGTTGGGAGGGGTGGTAAAGGGGAGATGGTAGGAAAAAGAGAACGTGAGAGATCAGTAGAGGGTGTTTTCGTGGTGGCGGAGGGACAGAAAGACTGGTGTTCCAGGAAAGTAATGTCAATGGATGTGATCATCTTTCGAGCAAAGGGAGAATAACAAACATAGCCCTACTGGAAACGTGAACAACCAACGAACATCTAGAGAGTGGAGCGATGGGCCAATTTGTCAACCGGGGGTCCCAGATGACAAACGAAACAGATGCAGCCAAAGACCCATGGTGTTAAGGAAAAGGGTTTCCACACAGGAAATAAGAGAGAGAAGGGGTTGGTAAAGTTGAGGATAGACGAGGGCATGTGGTTGATGAGATAACACGCATTGCAGACAACAAAATTTCAATAGGGAGTAGGGACCTGCATCTGAAAAGGAGAGACTAAGCCACTTCGAGAAGGTGACGATTCTTCGACTCGGCAATACCATTTTGTTGTGGTGTATACGCACATGAGATTTGGTGGATAATGTCCAAGGAGTTGTAGAATTCTTGAAAGACATGATTGGTGTATTCACGCGCATTGTCAGTGCAAAGAATTTTGATGGTGCGGGTAAACTGTGTTTGGGTTTCGGCATTAAAGGAGCGGAAAATAGACAAAAGCTCAGAACGATCGCGCATCATATATAACCAAGTCATGCAAGAGTAATCCTCAATAAATGTGATAAAATAGCGATAGCAAGAGATACTTAGAGTTTTGTAGGGACCTCAGATATTAGAATGAACTAAATCAAAAAGAGCAATGTTCTGAGTACAACTAGGAGGAAAAACATAGTGATGATGATTTGCATAGATACATGACTCAGAATCAAACGAAGAAAAGCGGAAATCCATAAAAGCCTTCTGGAGGATTAGGAGAGGGGTATGACCAAGACATCGGTGTCAGACAATAGAGCTGACGGATGAGAGGGCAGGAGCAGGAAATCCAAGATGTAGAGCCAGTTAGACAGTCTCCCTTTACCAATGATATTTTGTGTTTGCAAATCCTGCACAACAAAAGAGGAAGATGAGAACGTGATTAAACAATCATGATCATGGGTTAGACGGCTAACAGAAAATAGATTAGAGTGAGAACCAGGGACATGGAGAACATATCTCAATGAGAGAGATGGAGTGAGCATTATATGGCCAGAGCCACTAACATGAGTAGTGACGCCAATGGTCAAAATGATGAACTTGGGATGTGGAGAATCCAAATACTGAGCGAGCTTCTGTGGAGTGATGTGGTTGGTGGCACCAGAGTCCAGAATCTAGGAGGGACTATGGGGGAGACAGGAGATGTTTTCATGGGAGACGGAGTCACCAGAGAAAGAAGTACGGGAGCAGTTCACGAAGAAGTTGGAGTTCATCCCATAAGGTGTCGATGTCGGAGCGGGGAGTGGAAAGGGCCTCAACTATAGGTGAGGCATGTGGCATAGAAGAAGTATGTGGCAGAGGAAAGCAAAGTTTCTTAAAGCAGACCGCTTCTGCGTGGTCGTCCCGACCACAAAAAGTGCAAGGCTAGTAGATCTGTCCCTTAGGGCGATGGCATCCATCATCAAGGCGATACCAACAATTCATTCTATGCCCGTTGAGCGGCTAAATTTGGAATTGGAAGTTGATGTTGTAACGGTCATTGACCGCCACAGAGGAACAATATATAATTGAATTTTTCTTATATATGAAAACCAAATAACATTATATCTCTATGTCACAATAGTATTAAAATAACAGTGCAGAATTCCAGAATTTACATATTAGTACATGTCCACAACAAAAGTCTAAAACAGTTACATATTTACTACTACATATTAAAAGTTTTTCTTGGCAAGCAGACAAAATTTAGCACTGCAACAACTCTCGCGAGTGTTGGTCACTTCAAAACTGCCTACTAATCTTTTATATCATGCTCGAAAGAGTTCCAGCTTTCTCTGATTTTCGTTTAATACCTAAAAAATGTTATAATGGAAAGGGTTAGTCTTTAAATAAAAGACTAAGCGAGGAATTACATTCTTTATCACTGTATGCACATAAAAGCGATATAGCATTTTTTAAACATTTCAACTTGCACATGTACATATATATGAAAGTAATAAAGGAAGTTTTATGTCATTTTCATTTCTAACCATAGTGTGTATATACTTAGATTGGCTTGGTTCTTATCATTTAATAGTTTTCGTTGACATAGTTAAGGGTTACTGCATTTCAGTCCACTCTATTGGTCGAACTTAGTGTGCACAAATCATTTAAGGGCAATTAAAGCCCAACTAAGTTGACCCACATATGTCATCCAGTGCGCACAACTCGCTTGAGGTCAATTAAAGACCCAACTGGACTTATATAAGTCTACAAATACTCTTAACACACTTTCATCAATGCATTTCTTAAAACATTTCATTTAATAATTTCATATGGATACGAATCTAGGCTAAAAACTTATACAAGAATATGATATGAAAGTTAAACAAAATTAAAGAAAGAAAACCCTCACATTGACTTTCTCCTTGATTTTGTCTTTCCCCGGATCATCACCTTGTGGATCGGGCGATGTCATCTTTTTTTTATAGCTGTAAATAAATATCAATGGTGTATGGTTCATATTTCTAAATACTTATGGTGTAACACAATCAAGAAAAGGACATCTTATTGCATGTTATTACTTCAAATAACATTAAGTTTATGATTCCCTCATATTGACAAGTTTCTTCCCATTATCACTTATGTCTCCTAAGAGAAACTCATAATTATTTCAATATATGATATTTCAGCGTCAATATATATTGTTCATTCTTTGACAACTATCATTTATCAATTTCTCATTGGGCTATCCATTTATAAATCAAGCAAATTTGAATTTAAGCTTCGATACATAAACGATCATATTTCCCCATGTAAAAAAATCCGAATTTATCCATTCTTATGCAAAACCAGCCTTTACATAGGACAAACAACACTCAAAAGGGGAAAAACATGGAAAAAATCCAAATTTATCCATTCCTATGCAAAACCAGCCTTTACATAGGACAAACAACACTCAAAAGGGGGAAAACAGTAGGTCTAATCAATTGGCATTAATATTACGTTGTCAAATAATCTCTATAATATTTCTAAACCTAAAGTGAGTATACATACAATTCCAGAATTCTCATGTTATTTATAGCAAAATCCTTAACTCTAAACATTATTTTCACCAAAGCCCCAATAACTATTACATGCTAATTTCATTTACATAAGTAGTAACCATTAAGATCCTTGATTCATTTCCAATTTCCATGAAATCAAGATTCTCAAAATCAGTCCCAAGTTCCAAGAATTAACTCTAACAATTTATAGAACATTAAATCAAGAATTTCAATCCATAAAATCAATCTTCCATAATTTTTAGTTTGCATGCAAGTTAAAAACCATTATTCTCCCCACCCCTCACAAACTCATGATCACGCAGCAAAAATGAGCGACGAATGGAGTACAACACTTAAGGGTTTGCAAGCGGCGGGAGAGTCGTCGTGTCTGGACAATATCGTGACCGGGATGATGTCACACGGGGCACAAGGGCCCCTGTGCACTATCTCAGTTGAGGTACTGTCGCGGTTGGCCATAGGGGCGAAGCCCCGTGCCTGTCACTCGTGCTCTTAAAAGTGACAGCCTCGTGATACTCCCGGCACTGTCTCTCCGACTCTTCTCCAACAATCTCTTGCTACTCAACTCACTCCTTTGTCGGCTCGTGGAGCTCGTGCCAGCTCTCGGAGGAGAGGTCAGTCTGGTAGGCAGCATCCTAATTGCTCCTGTTGTGGTTGGGAAGGTCATCTTGAGGAGACTTACTAATGTAAGCAGGTGTCCCTCCTACACACCTTGCGCCTATGGCAACTGCTCCTCCCACCGCTACTTCCCTTAACGTTGTTGCATTACACACTCAACTCCAGAATCTTCAGGGCTTGCTTAGCCGGTCTTCAAGCTCTGTTGAGACCATCTTTAATGAAAGTATCTCATGTTTATCCCATAGTACAACTTGGATTATAAATTATGGGGCCACAAGTCATATTACTCTGCAGAAGCCTCCTCGGTATTTGGACATTGTTTGTCCTAAGTTCATCATTACGGCCAATGATGACACCACTCCCGTCCATAGTTCGGGTAACTTGGACCTGACTTCATCTCTCTTTCTTCACTCAATTCTTCATGTTCTGAACTCTCATTTTAATCTTCTTTTTGTTAGTCGTCTTCCTCAAGACCTCGTTTGCTCTGTAACATTTTATTCCTGCTCCTTTGTTGTGCAGGATCGATGAACGCGTAATATCATTGGTAGAGAGATTATCTGACGGGATGTACACCTTGGATACTTCCTCCACCGTTGTATTTTATTTCCTCGGTTGACTGGCATCGAAGTCTTGGATATGCTCCTCTCAATTCTGAAGAAGGCCCTTCCAGATTTGTCCCCCACTAACTTCAACTGTGAATCCTGCATCTTCGGTAAGCAGCATCGCTCTTCTTTTTCTTCTCATTGTACTCGGAACAATGCTCCTTTTATTTTAGCGCATTCGAACATTTGGGGTCCTTATAAAATGGCTAGTGTTTCTAGTTATCGTTATTTTCTTACCTTTATTGATGATTACTCTTGCATGATTTGGTTGTACTTACTTCGCGATCGCTCTGAATTAATTCGTGTATTTCATACCTTTAATATTGAGATATGTACTCAATTCTCAAAAACTATCAAAATTCTTTAGACCGATAATGCCCGCAAGTATACAGGTCATGCATTTCAAAACATTTGTATTGAGCTCGATATCATCCACCAAACCTTTTGTGCTTACACACCACAAAAGAATGATGTTGTTGAGCGCAAGAACTGTCATCTCTTGGACGTTGCTCATTCACTTATATTTCAAATGTAGGTGCTTAAGGTCTATTGGCATTTTGTGGTATCCATCGCCTGCTATCTCATCAATCGCATGTCATTCTCCATTCTCAATTTTGTAACTCCATTCAGTCTTCTTTTCCCCTCCACCCCTGCCTTTCCCATAAAGCCTCGTGTTTTTGGTTGCACCTGCTATGTTCGCTCCCTTGGCCCTGCAACTAACAAGATTGATCCTCGAGCTACTAAGTATATGTTTGTTAGTTATTCTCACACTTATAAATTAGTAACGACCGTGGATGTCACTTTCCTCGAAGATTAGCATTTTCACTCCTCACCCATGGCTTCTCCTACTCCTCACCCATGCGCTACCACTCCTTCCCACGCCATCCACCAGACCCACCAACCCACCTCTTCTTTGTGGTACACTCGTAGACCTCCTCGCTCTGATGCCCCAAGATCGTTACCCCCTATTGATGAAGCTCTACGCTCTGCTGATCCGACCACGACTTCTACAGCTCACCACATAAATAATTTTGTTTCTTTGCATCGATTATCTCTGGTGCTCCACACATTTGCAACCACATTGTCGTCTGTTTCAACCCCTAATTTTTTTGCAAGAGGCTCCTCAACATCCGGGATGGCGGGCGGCTATGGAAGAGAAAATGGTTGTTGTCTTGGCTAATCACACTTGGGATCTTGTCTCTCTCCCTTCTGTTCAGACATGTGTGAGTTGAAAATGGGTCTTTACTATCAAACATGCTCCAAATGGAACGGTTGAACGTCTAAAGGCTCGTCCTGTCGCCTGTGGTTTTACTCAACAACAAGGTCTTGACTACGAAGAGACCTTCTCACATATTGCAAAGTTAAATATTGTTTATGCCTTGATCTCTCTGGTTGGTCATCTTCATTTGTTGTTGCATCATTTGGATGTCAAAAATGTCTTTTTAAAGGGTGATCTTGTCAAGACTGTCTACATGCATCAATCTTCCGGCTTTGAGACCACGGGAGAGTCCCTTTTATGTCACCTCAAGAAATCTCTATATGGTCTCAAATAGTGTCTTCGAGGATGGTTTGACAAGTTTAGTCGGGTTGTTAGTGATGTTGGGATTACTCAAAGCTCGACTGACTTCTCTCTATTCATGCAACATTGCCTGACAGGCACCGTGATACGCATGATTTATGTTGATGACATTTTAATTACGGGCAACGATTCAAAAGGCATCCTCATGATCAAGGAACACTTGGCTTCCGTGTTTAAGACCAAAGATTTGGGGAATCTCCGATACGTTTTTGGCATCGAGTTAGCTCGTTGTCCTGATGCCCATGTCCTATCCCAAAGAAAGTATTGTCTAGATTTTCTTCATGACACGGGCTACTCTGGTTGCAAGCAGCTGACACACCCATGGATGTCAACCACAAGCTCTGTATTTTTCCTCCGACTCTGATACACTCCTACCAAGCCTAGAATATTATCACCTTAAGGATGGTGTTTAGGCTCTCCTCTCTCCTCCTATATATGTACATACTTTTGTTGTATTCATGGGAAATACATGAGAAATTAATAAAATATTATTTTTCTCTCTCCTCTATCATAATTCTCTACAGTTAGAAACAATCATATGGTAGCCATCCATCGCTACCTCAATGATATCCACTTGACATTACCTAAGTGCATCCACACCTCAAGCCACTCCAAAAAGTGACCTCGGTTTCTTCTCCATAGTCTTCAATCATCCATAACTTTTTACCACTTAAAGTATTAGAATTTTGGTCTCTTCCACGGTGACAAAGTTGTGGCTAGCCCACTACCCACAGATTTTGTTGAGCTTCCTACTGATCATTGCTTCCACATGAACCCCTTAATTATTGTTGGTGTTGCGGGCTTGACATTTAAAGCAACCAAAAGTCATAAGGAAATAATCTAGTTCGTACCTTCATCCTCTTCGTCTAGGTTGTCACTTTTCTCAAAAATGGCCAATAGTGACTAGAACTTTTGGCATTTGTTCATGGTAGGGAACACAAACATCATCCCTTTGGTGTATAATTTTTGTTACCTCCTTTGTATGCCTTCCAACTATAGGTAGAATTTTGATCTCCTTCAAAGAGCATCTTCTTGAAGTTCCACATCTCTCCTAAGTTTAGCATGATCAACCATGTCTATCTTAGCTCTGGAAGCATCATTGCGGAGTTGGAATTACATTAGAAACTCAGGTACGCCTCCAATTAAATTCAATTTTAAAAAACATCTTTGAATTTAATAATAGTTCCTCCTCTCCTCGGTCATGTTGGAGATCCTTCTGGCCTCATAAATAAAATTCTCCAAGTAGATGTGTATTTTCAATTTTGAGCCCATTCTTGAACTCCTTACAAGTGTCAATCTGGCATAACTCATAAACCCTATGTCTGTCAATTTATTTTGCTACAATAGAGATGTAATGTCAGACAAATAACAGCTTGAAATTTTCATCTTTATCGCCTCATCTATGAGGTTGCTTGCATCAAAGTACAACTCCATATAGAATATGAATTGTTCAACATCATTCGCCTCTCTCTTCCCGGTAAAAATTTCGGAATGGGGACATCCACCATGGACCTGTCATAGTTCCGTTAGCAACTCCGCCACCAATAGGTAGATCTTCCTCTAAATCCACAATCATAGCCTACTTCTCTTCACAACATTCTTATCACAAAAAATGGAATCCATGCAATACTTAATACAACTTGACATCCTTCATCTCTCCGGATATTGAAAAAATTTGCTTAACAAACTCTAGAACTTCATGAACTTGATGTTGGCTGTACTATAAAACAGCCATGCGCTTTACCTAATCTACCATTGCAAGATCCAGGTGATTCTCAATCGCGACTCGCGAGGCTTGCTCTAGCTGAGCTTCTTTGAGTCAGATTGTTGCACAACCTTCCGACTGTGCTCATCCAAAGGACCACAAAAACCGAGTCATCAACCTCGCCTACCATCTCAATCCTCTCAGAACGCCACACCTGAACCTAGCTCGGATATCAGCTGTAACAGACTTGTTCCCTCAACAAATACTCATGCGGTATTAGTTCCTCTTGCCAATTTGCATGACTAGCTAAGTCAGCCTTACTCAAGACTGTGTGGTGGAGAAGACGCTATGTTATTAAAGGCGCAAAGCGAACTGAGTCGCAAAGGAGCCATGGAGCCTAGACGAAAGGCACAGGCAAGCGCCTGAGGCACGTGAGGCGCAAAATGGGAAAAAATAAAATCAGTTAATTGGGCGCCTAGGCGCGCCTCAGGCACATCGCCCTCCTTAGCCTTACTGAGGCGCAACGGAGTGTGCCTGGCGCCTCAGGCGCGCCTAGACGTGCGCCTTGATAACACAAAGAAAAGGGGAAAAGACAATTCAAAAAGAATGCTCACAAGAGAGGGAGAGAGTAGGAGAACTCAAGGGAACTTGATGCATGCTCAAACTTGGCCGAGTAACAAACAAGGGGATCTTTTCATTTTAGAAGCCCCATCCAAAGCATGAAAAAAATCTAGTCCCCGCCATTTCTATATTTTTTTCATGAATAATAAAGACTATTCCAAAATATTCCTCATGAAAACACCCATAACATTCTAAACTCCTTATGACCTTTCTTACCATACACTAAGCATTCCTCCACATTGCTTTAATACAATTTTTTATAATTTTCACAATTCTATGGAAGATTCCAACATGATGAATGAAGATATGTCAAGAGCAGTCCATGAGATGGTATGTCATAACATCTTGCTTCGTAGATTGAATAAAAACAAGCCAAAGAAAGTAAATAAATTGACTCAAATTCATGTTAACTCTGGATTATCAATAGCTTTTGATGAATATATTTTTCACATTTGCATCAAAAGTGTCTTTTTCTACCACAATTTTTTTGGCACCGATCTTATACATATATCACACCAGATGATATAACTATTGTAAGGTATTACAAATGGAGCTCAAGCTCACGCTATTAGGTTCAAAAGCAAAAAATAAAAATAAACTTCCACAAAAAAAAGACTTGGAATGAAACTATAAGGAAAGACATGATGTACTTAGGCATTAGTGAGATTCTGACAAAAGATAGGGCACAATGGCGACAAAGGATCCATATAGCCGACCCCACTATAGTGGGATAAAGGCTTGAGTGTTGTTGTTGTAAACTTCCACAAAAAAAGTTCTCACAACCTGTTTACACCATAAATAGTGTTTGATGTCAAAAAATCTATCTTTGGACAAGTTTGTACCTAACAACAACACTCAAGTCTTTATCCCACTATAGTAGAGTCAGCTATATGGAGCCTTTGTCGCCATTTTGCCCTATATTTAGTCATAATCTCACTAATGCATCAGTACATCATATCTTTCCTTATAATTTCATTCAGAGTCTTTGTTGTACTACCCCTCCCCAGTTTAACATGCCTAGTGACTAAACTCTCACAACGCCTAATAGGTATCTCTAATGGTCTCTTTTGTACGTATCCAAACCATCTTAGTCGAGCTTCACGCATCTTCTCTGCAATTGGTGTCACTCATGTCCTATCCCTGATACATTCATTCCTAATTTTATCAAATCTCGTGTGCCCACACATCCACCTAAGCATTCCAATCTCCACAACTCTCATTTTTTGCACATGTACACAATTCACTGTCCAACACTCAAAACCATAGAGCATCGCTGGTTTAATTGCAGTATGGTAAAACTTGCCTAAGTCAACGTAATAATACAATATTTCAACAAATAATCCAAGGATTGCACATTAGGATTACACAAAGGTAAACAACTTAGTATCACAACAGTTTGTCAGTTGTAACTAAGTTTTTGGCATACAAGAAAAAAACTCTCAGCTTAAAGAAAACAACTACAAAAAAATAAAGTAGCTCCCTACAAATAAAGAAAGCTGCTAGATGAATAATAAAAGGTAGCGTTTGTGAGTACCTTTCTTTTTATGGTGTGAAATTCCCATAACATAATTACACCATCTGCACTTCCCGAGAGAAGGTAGTGTTTAACTGCATGCTGAACTGGCATAAACATCAAGAAAAATAGCTTAGCACCATCTAGTATATTTCAAGATAAAATTATGTTGCCTTGAAGCAATAACAAATGAAAAAAAGAGTCAATGTCCTTCATCAGCAGCATAAAATCTGCAGACAAGTTTTTACAAAGTAGTCTATAATCCTTAGAACACTATCATCATCATAAGACTTATATGCTAATATTTTGAGTTGGCTAAATAAGCATTCATCAATTAACTTTTGTCATAGTGCTACAAACTCAATTTCTTATCATCTTCTATGATGCACCCTTCACCGCAACCGATGATGCATGATATAATCATGTATCGGTTATCCTTTTTTTTTTATTTCTACTTACGTAATTTTCTTTTCGTGCGCAAATTTCATTTTGAATTTTCCAGCTCATCTGTTTGACCATCCGGTGAGACCTTGAATAAATGAACTGGCAATTCTGAGTAACTAGGACAGAAAAGGCAAGCTTTAACTAATTAAGGATGCATAAGGCTAATGTGGAAATTTAGAATAAATGATATAAGGATGAATAAGGAAGCATAAGGATGAATAAATGATATTTTTTGGAAACAAATTAAAGGCCAAATTCAGTCTACTAAAATCCTATGAAACAAATACCAGACGAGCACCGCCCCTTTCCCCGTGCCTGCCTTCCTTCGGATCAGGAGAAGCAACAACCATGTTCTCCATCGTCAACTCAGACGCATACGTCCAGAAGAGCCCTTGAGGAAGCCTGCCCAACGGTGTGCAACCAGGAACGTTGACGGGTACATCTACTACCATCGAACACCCTGTTGTGGCCAATCCGCCTGTCGTCGGTTGCCATCGACCTCACCCCCACCCCATTTTCGCGACCCATTCGAAGCCGCCTCAGTCATCAGGTTGTTGTCAACCACAACACCTACCTCTGACAACCTGCTGACCGACAATTGTTTCTCCTCCACACGGCTGGATCTGACTCAAATTGGCCTCACTCAAGTGTAGCCTTGCTTATACCTTGGGTAACTCCGCCTCACTCGTGCTCTGTTTAATTAGCTTAGCCCCATGCAATCCATTTAATGAACTATAACTATATAAGCTGTGATTAAGTTTGTGGATGCAGAAATGCCGCTTTGATTGGATCCGCAAACATTCGAGAAACTCTCTCAAATAGCGACTAATGACTCTTGAATTTCAAACGTTGAGAGTGATTTTGTGTGCAAGATTTAGATTTGTCCTCTCGGCATGCATCAGTTTGATATCAAAGTCATTTTGAGTCACTTCTATCGTGAATTGAGTGATCCTTTATTTTTCAAAAAAAAATTATTTTTTAAAGAGTTTTAAAACAAAAGGATTTTTTTTAATTAAGATAGTTATTTAAATATCTATATTATTCTAAAAGGAAATATGATGGCCTGCTAATAAAAATGAGTTCAAAAATAGGGTAATTATATGGGTCATTGAATTTGACTGTTTTATTCCTAAGCCGTTGGATCTGGGGCTGAAAATATCATATTTGGTTTGCCAATAAAAAAACCCCCCAAAAAAACTCACCCCCTCTCTCTCCTAAATCTCGATCTCTATTTTGGCTCCCTCCCCCTAAACTCACGGTCATCTCCGTCGGCGGCCTGCCCGGAGACCCCCGGCGGGTTCGCCGGGAGCTAAGATGGTGGTCTCCGGGCAGGCCGCCGGCGGCGGAGATGACTGTGAGTTAGGTTTTTTATTTAAAAAAAAATTAAAATTAATAAATAAAAAATTAATATATAAATCATTTAAAATAATTGAAAAAAGTAAAAAAATTTAAAAAAAGGTGCCACGGCGTCGGGGCGGGCGGAGCCCACCGCCGCAAGCCGGGTACTATTGTGCAGGGACGTAGGGCCGGAGGGTGTTGTTGTCGGGGGGCGGGGGAACCCGCCGTCACCGGCCGGGTACGGGTACTGTGGCGCGTGGTCATAGGGGCGGAACCACGTGTCGGGCACTAGTGTGTGTGTGTGTGTGTGTGTGTGTGTGTGTGTGTGTGTGTGTGTGTGTGTATCGTGCTCTTTCGAGTTAAAAGAAATTCGTTTATTTCTCTCATTAAAAAATAAGATAAAATTAAAAAACAAAAAAATCAAATATTTTAACTTGAATAGTTTCTCGCATTAAAAGATTACACTATTTTTAATATTTACATATTTCAAAAAAAAAATGAATTAAGATTTTAAAGAAATAATAATTTAAAAAATATATCTCAAATCTAAAATATTTTCTCTCTAAAAACTAAAGCTATTTTAAAATCCTTAAGTATTTTTTAAAAATAAAAATAAATTTTTAAATAAAAATTTGCATAGGCCATTTATAAGATAGTGTCCCTGATCTGAGTGCACAATTAAATTTTTTGATTAAAACAATTGAAGTGTTGACCACGAGTGTTAATACAAATATGAGGAATGTGGGAGCAGTGATAGTCGGATTACGCTCGAGTGCTAATGCGATCGAAGCCAACCAACATTTAGGGAAAAACATACACTGAATTGACTCATCCTAACCATGGACAACCAGAGTTAATCATAATCCAAGACATTTTGAACAAGGGCATCACAACGTATGGGATCCACCCCGTTAGAAGTTAGGAGTCAAGTTAGAAGTCGATGATTACGAAGAACGATTAGAACTCAAGGGTTGCTTAGATTGGTGTGATATGATGGATCATTTCATGGCCTGTAACTCTGTAAGCAATTGCTCCACGCTAGACAAGTTGAGTGCGCTACTCTTATATTGAAAGAGCCTGCTCTAGTATGGTGGGGGCAGTTAGAGTGTTGTAGGTTTAATTTTGGTATGACATCAATCACCATATGCGCAAAATTTAAAACACAACTGCGTAAAATATATGTATTGCTGATTATTTTAAGACCCTCTATTGTAGGTTTCTCAACCTGTGACAATACAAAATCAGTAGACGGCTACAGGAATGAGTTTCTCGTACTCCAGTCTCACCTCGACTTTCGAGAGGATAATGACATGACTGTATCTCATTATCTAAACGGGTTACGTTATTCCATTAGAGATCAGTTAAATCTCCTTGACTATAGACTTAGGAGAGATATCTAGTTGAGCACATAGAGTAGAGGCCCTTAAGAAGAGGAAGTCAAAAATTAGGTCTACTGATAGACCCCCACACAATCACACCTCTACCCCTACGGTTAGAACGGTCGAACACTCTCGTTCGATCACGCCCCCGAGTACCCCTACACTTCTTGCAGCACCCTCTAGAGGCAAGGAGATTATAGGAACTAAACAATAGTCATGTGTGCTTAGATGCTTTAAGTGTGTGGAAACCGGAAACAAGTCTTTTGAATGTCCGCAACGTCAATTCATCTCTATCATTGATTCTAAAAATGGGCAAGAACCTGAGTATGGAGTCTTCCTTAGAGACTCCTAGCCAGACCCTATTTCTGAACTCGAGTTAGAGATCAAATTATAGGTGGAAGTAGAAAAGCCTGATCAACTAGTTTATGTTCTCCACCACAGCCTACTAAACCATCGGGCCCCTGCCTATGACGATTGGTTGAGAAACATTATTTTTCGTATGACCATCGGCATACAGGAATAATTTTGTTCCATCAAAATTGATAGCGACAGTATGAAAAACTTTGTTTTTCAATGCATGGTAAGTTCAAACTAAAGAACATAGCCACTAGGAAAACCTTACAGTTTATCATGGGTCACCAATAATACTATGATACCTATCACGCATTAGTGTCCCATAGAGTTTTATATAGGTAGTGCATACCATGATACGGTTTGGAGTCATGTGACTACCATCGAGGTCTGTCATATCCTACTAGGGCGACTAGGGGTGTGCACAAGTAACCAAAGAACCGAAAATCGGATCAAAACTGAATCGAGTCGGGCAGTTCGGGTCGATTCCCGTTCGGCTTGATTCAGGTCTGGATCTAAAAATAAAAGAACTGGTGGTTCGGTTCGATTCTCGGTTCTTATAGTCGGGTACCCGAGAACCGACCCGAACCGGTAATTAAAAATAAAAAAACTTAAGATTAGGCAACTCATTTGGCAAGCCTGCAAGAGTGTAAGGCATAGAGCGCGGTCTCAGTCTCCCAATCTGTAATATTAATAACTAATAATATACTATTAACTATTAAGTAATAATTATTAACCCGTAACTAATACAAAATAAATATCGTACTAAACACTAAACAACGAATAAATATTAAAGAAAAAGATGCGGTCTCACAAACCTAGCCCCCCCAAACTACCATGAAGACGCAGCCGCGCTCCTTCCCCGCTTCTCGTTTCTATCTTTGAGAAGGAGAGAACAAACCTTCTTCCAGTCTTCCCCCCAACTCACTCCATCCTCTTCCAATCCTCCTCGTCAGCGCTGAGTAGGTTACTAAGAGTATTTTTGGCCGCAAGGCACTTCCTCTCAGGCTCCCCCCTTCAATCTTCCTCGCCGGCTTGCCCCTTCACTCGGAGGTCACGGACGCGAGTAAGAATTGTTGGATTGCAAGTAGGCCATTCAATCTTCCTCTACCTCTTCCTTATTATACTTTTGCAATTAGATCATTTTAATTATCCCGACTAGATTGGCGCATAAGGAGATATAATGTTTGATATAATATCATCAGCATAAAATTTTGTTTTCACTCTTGAGAGTTATGAACTTATGTATTTCTATGAATACATATATAATGAAAGCTTTTAAAGGTCTATCATTTAGCCTGGAATGACATTTGATTTTTTTGCGGCAACATCTAATGTTAAAGAAGCACATTAGTCTTGTTGCCTATCCACTTGAGGCATTTCTTCTGCCAAATAAAGTACTAGTTATATAGGCTTTAAAAGAAGTGTGTAGGGTTGTTAGTAATCCAAAAATGTTATTTCATGCAGTCAGTGGCGGAACAAGAAATTTATTTTAACATGGACACGCTTAAAGAAACCTAACATAAATATTTCAAGAATCATCAAGGTAAACAAAGCTGGATTGAAATTTTAACAATATTCATTTTACTTGGGGGTTGTCAATTTTAATAATATTCCAACTCTTAACAAATTTTAAATATTAGCAAATTTTAACAATTTTTTTATATTCAAATTTAAACTACTAATAAATATCAGGAAGAAACTAAGTATCAAGAAATGAAGGGAAATTAGTAAGAATTGCAGTACAAAAACAGGACCTAGCGCATATATATCTGTGATAAACTAGACTAGGGCTTCATCTGGTTCGGCGGTGGCGGGTCGATCCGGCGGGTGGAAACGGAGTGTTCGAACCGGAGGGGGGAGGTGGCTGCTCCAAACGGAGCTTTTTGGGGCGTTTCTCAAGGCGGGCGAGTGGAAACGGAGCAAACGCCGCCGGAGGTTCATTTGTTTACCCTCCTTCCGGCGGCGTTTGCCCAAAACAGAGCAGCGAAACGCCCAAACAAATAGAGCCTTGGTTTCAGAATATTCAGCAAATTCAAATTTATTTTGTATCCTATACTTCTTTAGAGTGCAACTTTGTATATAAGACCTAGCATGAGATATACGACAGGCCTTCTCTTCGAGCCAACTCTGACCTGCTTTCCTCTGTCCTCTTACAATCCCGACAATCATCTGGCACCGGCAAATACTTTAGATGGAGGACAACTGTGTGGTTTGCGCTGATCCCCTCATGTGGGGAGTGTATGGATCTTGCAGCCATCATGATGTGTGCTCCACTTGCATCATCCGCCTACACTTTGATCTATCTGATCGTCGTTGATGCATCTGCAAAACTGAGTGTCCCACCTCCTGCGGCCATTGTGATGTGTGCTCCGCTGCTCCATATTCTGTTTGACATCCTCCATTTTTGATGTGCCCGCGAGTGTACTGTTCGTCGCAATTGAAACATAATCCCTGAGCGCGTCAGTGCAGCATCTCAGCTCGAGAAAATCGGCGGACCGGTGGGACCGAGGGACCCGCGATGCGGCCCTGTTGAATAATGTTGGTGGCAGGTGGATAGACTTCTTGAGCCAGCTGGAGGCGACGATCGCAGAGCCGGGCCAGACTCATAGTCGTCAATAACTCAGCATCCAGTCGCAGTCACTTGCGAAGTCCCGCGGTGAAAATGTCAACCTGTATATCCGGGGCAAGAGGGACATGCGCTAAGAGAAGATGAATTGTTCTGGGTACTAGTCCAAGGTACCCGTTTGTCGTAGAGATGTGAGTGCGCCGCGGGAGTTACTGCGGATAGGAGGTCCGAAACGCAAGTTGCAGAGCCGTTTGAAGTCGTCCCAAATCAGATTCGGTCGGTCGGTGAGAAGTCGAGAAGCCCATAAAACAGCGGAGTCGAGAATATGGAAAGATTTAAATGGATCAGATCAGCTGTCGGAGTTTGTTGGTGGCCGAAAATTGCTCACACTTGGTGAGCCAGCCCGATGGATCACTTTTCCCATCATAAGTTGGAAATTCCAATCTAGTGTAACGTGGTACAATCGCAACGTCGGGGTGCACGAGGACTGGCGGCGGTGGCTCGTGGACGGTCCAGGGAGGAGGGGCATGGTGGAGAAGTGGTTGTGCCTGACTGCTGCTTGTATGATCGTGGGCGGGAGCGGTAGAAAATTCATCGAGGCGCCTGGAGAGCACAATAATGGCCTCCTGCTGACGGTCTGCGAGAGCAGTGTGCGCACCTTGTTGCGTCATGACGGCCTGCAGCATGGTCATAATCTGACTTAGTTGGTCTGATGAGTCTCTCATGAAGAGGACCGGGTGACGGGGCGGTCGGATTGAGCCGACTCGGATGACTGGGAGTGGACACGAGAGCCGCGGTGGCACCCAATCTTGGCACCCAAAAGAGAAGGGCTGTTGGAAAGGAGAAATGTGGCTGGAGAAGGACTGACTGAGGTTTTTAATTTAAAAGTGTGGCTGCTGGTTTGGAAAGGGGGTGGGGCCCATTGCTAATATGTTTAATAAAATAAAATTGATGTGGGAGAGAGGAATTAATTGGAGGGAGAGATATACAGGACGTAGCAGCCCATAATTGTCCGCTAGGAGTAATGTGGTGGGGCCGATGATTTAGATGAAAGGCGGTAGGAGATAAAAAAGGTATGGCGTGCGGCGCGATGGATTGAAAATTAAAGGAAAAGAGGAAAAGAAATCGGCAGCGCGGGGGGACTCGATGAAGCAGAACAGAGGGCTTGGGGCTCGATGAAGCAGAACAGGCGGAGCATGGGGCTCAGTGAGACGGGTTGAAGAAGGCGTAGCGGCTCAAGGATGCGGGAGTAGATATCGACGATGCCCGAAGATGTGGAGCGGCTCGACGATGTCGAAGAAGATGTTGTTGGGCAGAGAGATGGACGGCGCTTGAGGATGTCGCGGCTTGAGGATGTCGGAGTGGGGGTGAGGCGTCAATGTTGCTGGACAGAGAGCTGGTCGGCGCTGATGCAGAAATCAGTCCCTACAGAACTCCAGGAAGAAGCACATGGGACGGGAGGGCTCTGTTGTTAACCTGTGCCCTACAGAAAGAAGAAGAAGATGCAGAACTCTAGGAACTCGTCGGTTGCTGAAAATGTGTTATACTGTTATGACAGAGGAGATCTTTCGTAAGTGTGAACAAGCGCGGAAGCGAAAGAAGCAACGGTTGTTGGTGTCGAAGAAGCGGACGCGGGAGGATGGACCTATGATATCAAGTTGTTATGGGCCTATCTCGAAGGTGGTCGCGAGGATGAGAGGCGTGTTATCGGAGATACTGTGGAGTCGTGACCGCGGCTGCCTAAGCGGGGTTGCTCGTCAGAGGAGAGAGCCACCAAGATCTCACAAAGAAGATGGGAATTAGAACCTTGTCATTGTTCGCCTTCAACAACACACCCAAAGCCTTTATATAGGCTACAACATAATAATGACTCTAACACTCACCTAATACTCCCCTAACATAACAACCCATAACACTAATAATAATGATAATAAGAGCTCAGTGCTCAAGATTCACAACAACCCATAACACGTAACATAAAACTCATAACACGTAACATCATAACTCATAACACATAACATCTTCACACCCACTCTAGCACTTTTTTGTTATATCATTTCCCTATGCCACTATGTTATTGACTGGACCATAATTTTAGGAGTTGAAGGATAGTGACGTAGTTTATATGTTATCTGGCATTGATTCCACCTCCACCGTGATAGACATCTCTAGTGTCATACGACCTCTTATTGACGAGTTCTCTGAGATTATGCCAAAATAGTTACTCGATTAGCTCTCATTGATGAGAGATAGCCAACATTGTATTGACCTTATACCTGGAGTTAGCTTATCTCATATTTCCCATTATCATATAAGTCTGAAAAAGTAAGAGGAACTTCATAGGCAGGTGACCGATGTGATATCGAAAGGTCACATTAGGGATACCATGAGCCCTTGCACTGTTCCCGCATTACTAGTTCTCAAAAAGATGGAATATGGCGCATGTGTGTCGATAATCGAGCAATTAAAAAAAACACTATCAAATATTGTTTTTCGCTCTCCGATTAGACAATATGTTTAATATGCTTAGTGGGATGTGTTTTCGAAGGTAGATCTGAAGAGTGGGCACCACCGGATCCAAATCTGACCTGCGGATGAGTGGAAGACTGAGTTTAGGACGAGAGGGGTTTATACGAGTAGTTGGTGATGCATTTTGGTCTCTCCATTGCATCCAACACATTTATACGAGTGATGAATCAAGTGCTTAGAGCACTCATCGGAGTTTGTGTAATGATACATTTTGATGATATTCTGATTTACAGTACTGATCATGATCAACATTTGATTCATCTTAAGCAAGTGTTATGCGAGAGATATTTTCACTTATCAAGGAATCCTATAAAAAATTCTGTTTGAATTAAAAAAGAAGCTCAGTAAATAGATGAATTTAAATCCTTTAATTTTGAACTTCGGTCTTTGAAATCAGAATTTCAACTTCTTCACGCCGTCCATATATTTATGTGTGATTGATAACATTGATCAGACAGTTATTGATCACGAACATAAATATTGAGATCGTTCCCCCCTTAATGTGGAATTGTATCCCCCCCTACTCGAGAGAATATGGAACATTTAGAATGTCAGAGATAGTTTAAATGGTTATTGGCGTAACAAGTGAATTGATTGTCGTTCAAGGTAGGTAACCACTTTACTTAAAATAGCACTAATGGTTTACTCACCTAATCACCACTTTCCTATTTAACGTGTGTTCTTATAATGATTGTTTCATGCGATTGTTGATTGCTTCTTTAGTAATTGTGTGTTGATCATATGAAGGTTGCTTTTGTTAATGTAATGTTTACTTTCTCCCGATGGGACTTCTATTCTTCTTTATGTGTCATTCATAAGGACGTTCATCGATATGATCATGTAGGATCATACACTTCCAAATAGTTCCGCTAGTCCACTCAAGTCTCCTGAGAATTTCAAAACTCACGCTATAATTTGAAAGTACTTGCAGATGATGCCCAACAAATTAATTATCAAGCAATTCCCTTAACCACAATATCATACTATACTACTCCATAATCAGCAATGATACTTGAAAGTTCACTAGAAACATATTTCACAAGTTCCAAACAGAAAAATTAAATCTTAAGTAGAGAGAAGCACTTGATTCAATGACCCGAAGAATTATAAAAATTCAATGGCTAGAATCAACAGAAAAGAAAAAAATCAACTAAGAAAACTTAAGAAATGAGTAAATGACGAACCTCTATGTGCATCCTTGCTAGATGGAAGCCAGTGTGTGCAATTGACAACGGCTTTGTGGCCGGGAAGTGTTATCAAGATCTGAGCACTCTACAAAAACCAACCTAAAACCCTTAACTAAACATTTCATTTCAGGAAGGATGGAACGAGGGGGCAGATAAAGAGAAACGAACCTCAGGGCAGAAGATGGCCACTGCGTTTTGAGCGCCGAAGGCAACCAGGGCTGAGGGGCCCCAGGAGACGTTGTTCACGACTCGGTTGCAACCGGCTCCGATGAACAACCTCTCTACCTCCACTTCGCCGCCGTCGACGTGCGTAACCACCATCTCGACCGCTAGATGGAACGAGAAGGACGCCGCCAACCTGTGGCTCTTTGGCGAGATCTTGCGCTAGGTCATGCAGCCGGCGAAGAATCCCGTCGGATGGAGGATCTCGGTCGCCGGTGAAAGGGAGTTCAGCGGTTTCTTCCTCGGTCGCGATAATAGTGCCGCGGGCGGCTCGGGCGGAATCGAGAAGTAAGAGTTCGCGGGAGGGACGACGGAAGGCGGGCTTGCGGGACGTGAAATTAGACGCTGACACCCCTAAAATTAATAAAGCGAATTGTTATAGTCATAGCAGATTTAATTATTGTCGTCATTTTATTAAGGCGCACTTTTATTAAAATCATCCCACACAGTTATTAATGATATCCTAAAATGTTATTTGCACCGTAACAAATATAAAAGGTAAATGAATTTAGATTAAAAAGAGATTTTTATAAATCTCAATTGCACTATGTTGAAAAACACCGCAAAAGATTTTAATCACGTGTTAAAATCAAAAATTAGAATACGAGCAAAAGTGACTCTAATTCATAACAACCTTTATCAAGGAAACAAATAGGCAAAATTATCAAATTGGTCCCTAAACTTTGAGACCTTTTTCAAATCAGTCACTAAACTTTCAAATGATTCAAATAGGTCCCTAAATTATTAAAACTACTTCAAAGTAATCCCAAAGGGTTTTAATTATTATAATATCTTATTTTTTAATATATTATTTACTCCCCACCCCCCACCCCCCACTTCTCATTTCCTCCACCCGATACTAGGTGCTGTGAAAAGACAGTCCTGCTCGCCGATCTTCCCGACCCTTTACAAGGCCTCGCAGTTCTGCTCGCCGGAGCTCATCCATCCTCCCCACCGGTGACATTATTGAAATGGTAAGTTTCCTCCATTTCTCTCGCTGTCTTCTATTTCCCCGGCCGGTATTTTAAGGTATTTTGTTCTGCTCGACGGATTTTGTTTTATGGTTTTGTTTTAGAATTTTGCTTACAAGACATATTTCGCTCTAAAACATATGCAGTTAATGTGAAAATTGTTTTGTGCCAGCTTATATTGGGCTTTTGATTCAAATAAGAAAAAAAAAACGAAAAATTATTTTGGGATTACTTTGAAGTGATTTTAATAGTTTATGGACTTATTTGAATCATTTGAAAGTTTAGGGACTGATTTGAAAAAGGTCCCAAAGTTTAGAGACAAATTTGATAATTTTGCCAAACAAATATAAATAAGGATGGATGCAGAAAATGGGAGAATCATTGATGACTACTACTTTCATACTCTTTTTTTCATTGATGATGGTGGCATCAGTTAAGTATTCAGAGGATGATGATTCAAAAATAACCATTTTTTAAACTAGCATCCAAGAAAATCTTGCTTTCAAGCTTTTCCTAATTAGCCGACATAACCAGTTAAAAATTACTGCAAATATAGTAACAGGCAATCCCACTATGAGGATGATGATTCACATATTAGGGCATCATCACCTAATTATTAAAGGCGAGAGAAACTGTTTGCTAGGAGGTGTATAGAAGTTAACGGACAGAGGTTTTTTCAGTTTAAAACGGCAAGGACTTGGCGTTTAGATTTTATTTCTCTTTTTTGAGACCTCACCATGTATCTCGGATACCCTAAATCCCTTTGACGACGTTGTTGGGCTTCTTCTTTCTCGTTGTCGCTCGCCTCGTCCTCGCCATTTTTCGGCAACCTAGGTATTTATTCAAGTTGTGTCGTTCTCTCCATCCCCCCTCCCAGCATTTTTCAGTTGTGTTGTTCTGCTTTGAAATATCGTAAATGGTTTTGAGATATCTCAGTTGTCTTTATGGATATCTCAGATATAATTTGTGATAGCGTATATGTCAAATTTGACATCTCAGAAGTTATTTGAGATATCTGAAATTTCTTTTTTTGTTGTTGGTTTTTTCTATAATTTCATCATGTCTAAGGGTCCTAGCATAGTTCATTTTCTGTCATTCAGTTGTTTTATTTCTTCATTTTGTGCTACAATGCAACCAATTGTAGAGAAATTGGATGAAATGTTGAAGAAAACTCTTCAGGATATAGGTGTTTTCCATCTTTTTTATTCTCAGCGTATGCCACAGAACATACACGTTTTTAGGGGTGTAAGTCCGAACCAACCGAACCGCCTAACCGAATCAAACCAAACCAAACCGCACGGTTCAGTTCGGTTTTAGTAGCCCACGGTTCGGTCACGGTTCCAATTTTTGAAAAACCATGTGGTTCGGTTCGGTTCACAGTTCAGAGTGTCAAACCAAACCGAGTTAAACCAAACCGAACCATATTAACTTTTTATAATTTTATATTAATTAAGGCTTGACACTCGACACTTTGGTAGCACAACTATTTGTCTATTTTCATTTTTAATATGCTCGGTTGCCCATTTTCCCGCACTCAGCATTCTACAACCCACTAGGTCACGCACTCCGCATTTTTAAGCAACAACCGTTCCGCCTATTCCGGATCACAAGAGTCAAGAGAGAAGCGACTACGAGCGATAACAGTTGTATTATTTTGAAGAACCACGCAATATGGGAGAAGGTCTACCACTCAAACCGAATCGAACCAAACCGAACGGTTCAGTTCGGTTCCAATGGTGTACACGGTTCGGTTCGGTTTCAGATTTTTGGAACCACGCGTGAGTGGTTCGGTTAGCGGTTTTGATCAAAAACCGAACCAAACCGAACCGTTACAGCCCTACACGTTTTAGTTGAAATTCTGAAGAGCTATAACAGCTTAAGTGTATCTTTGAAATTGAATCTAAAATGCTAAAGTTTAATGTAAATGGGGTTGCTATGATTATTGACATTCCAAACCTAGGCGTTGAAGTTGAGGTTGATCCCAAACCCTTCTCCGGGTTAATAAAGAAAGAGTTTAAAGTCAATATTTCAACCATTTCTGAGGTCGACTACCGACCCGAAGAGAAGGATTTAAAATATGTCTTTTTTTTGTTATGCCGTTATTTTTTCTCATGTAGTTGCAATAAGATTCCAGAGCTTTACAGTTCTTTGTCTGATCCAACTGAGTTTGTCAAGTACAATTGGTCAAAAACAATATATTTTTACCTCGTAGCTAGTATGCGTGGCTTAGCTGTAAAGAGAAAGAAATTGAAGGGAGAACCATCTAAATCAATTGGGTATCTCAATGGATGCTCACCACATTATTACATGTGTTTCTCTTATAATGTTATTTAATATATCTCATATTTGTATACTGAAGCATACTAAAATTGTAGTGTCTGAACTTCCTGCAAAAATGTCACATTAGAATGATGGAGAAATATGAAATCTTTGAGCTTGTTGAAATCTAATATTAAATTCAACTTTGTATGTCTTCGCTCAACTCAAGTTAGAAAATATTCGATTTTTTTAACATCTCAAACTTAATTTAAATTGCAGATACAGGATTGCTTCGAGGAGATTTTCCAGGGAAGATGTTCTTGATAGAGGAGCATCCGGTTCTCATTCATGAAAGAATGAGCCCACTTAAGTTAAATGTATGAGTGTTTGTTGTTTGTTTCCATTTGAACGGTAGTATTTAACATTTAATATGAATTCTTCTTTGTACTGGAATTATATCACATTTCAGGATTTTAAAATATTCGCACTGAGAGAATCGATGGACAACTTACTAACGCAGGGATACGTTGTTGATTGTCATATCGATGCATTTACCCGTGGGCTGGAAATTAGAAGGAACAACAATCCTGAAAATTTACGACTATTTCTCTACGTTAGTCTCAATCTATGAGTGAGAATAGCATTTAGAAGTGATTTAGATTTTGATATATATTTGGTTAAGCATGCAACTAATTAATTCTCTTGCTTTCTTCTAGCTCCACAGTCAAATGAAGCACTCTAAGCATGGTGTCAAGATGTATGTTCCACATGTCACGACCCAAAATGTGAAGAAAGCTGAACTTTTTTTATGCCGGTTTGAAAAGGAGACCATTGGTTTTTATTAATTGAAAATAACATTTCTAAAAGTTGGGAGTTGTACGATTCCCTTCCAGATGCACGTCAATTAGAACTAGGAAAGGAGTCGATTCGGGTTCTCCATGAGTCCAGTCAAGATAAATACAAGTTGAACTTGAGCAATTGCAATGTTTCATTGGTAAAGGGGATTCTAACACAAGTTAGTTCGGTAGATTGCTGAGTTTATGTTTGAAGCATATGGAGGAGTTGAGCAGGAAGGACCATCAAGGATGGCCAAATACTAGTGAATGAGTATCACAGATGCCATTATTTAGGGGTGAGATAGCATATTCGATATTTAAGACCTCCTGTGAAGTTTGAAAGTGCTACTGTATATTTAAAGATTTCTTTTGAACAAATGTTTTACATGGTAGTCTAATAGTAATCATATGTGGTACAAAAAAAACTTTCAGGGATTTCAAGCAATGCGAACATGTTGTTTAAATCTCGCACATCTACTACTTCTTGCTTCACATTTTTTTTTGCATTCTTTTTATTCTTCACTTGCTTTTTTGACTTTCCTGCAAATAAAAATGAAGAATAAAAATCAGTTTACAAGCTATTAATTTCATCATCTTGCGAAATTGATTGAAGAAGTATTTACTATTTATTTTCCAAAAAGCCTTCAGCCTTGCATTTGACAATCCCTTAGGTATAAGCTTTGGTGGATCTTTAATGGTTGGTTTGGGCATACTATTCGGCTACATTTTGCAGTTTGCTTCTAATATGATATCCACATGCGAGGAGATTTCTCTAAGTCCATCTATGATATAATCTTTTGCTTACTCACATTTTCTACACGTACAGCTAGATCATATGCGTAAAGATTTATGTTATTATAGAAAACAACTGTAGATTGGTAGTCTCCACCACCAATATTTCTTGGTTGCAGATATAAATCTTTCTTTGTATGTACCGTCCATCTTTTGAGAATGTATTTATCTGTAACAAATGTAATGTTTTATGGTTGTAGGCTATGAAACACTCACACTTCAAAATGCCCAATGTGTCAGTGTCGGACTCTCCGACACTCGTCTGACTCTTCGACACTCGTGTCGGAAGTCCGACACGCTGGCTCACGCGGGACTCTCGTGACCCGTTCAATCGGACATGTGTGTCCCTAAGTTAGCTACTCATGGTGAGGCGGGAAGTAATTTGTCTTGAAAGTGCAATTTTGTGAAAAATATTTTATAAGTTCATATACAAGAGTGAGAACACATTTGTTAATGATTGGTGGAAAAGAAATTGGAAAGTGTGTAAAAGTCTCAAAGAGTGATCTATTTGAGGTAGAAAAACTAGAAGAAATGGTGAATGCTAGAATAACGAGTTTTGCTCCTAAAAAGTATTTTTGCCCCCTTCTAGCATTTCAAGTAGTGATAGTGGATTTATTAGTGGGGTGAATATTTTTTTGTAGAAAAAAGGAAGATTGAAAATGGGGGAAAATGTTTGCTTGAGAATCCATTATTTTTACTGATAATATATAATGGTAATATGTTAATGTTTTATCATTTTTTAACCTTTTGTTAAGTTTTGCATTTGAATATTTAATGAGCAATATTTAAACATAACTTAGTTTATTTGAATATTTGTTAATTGTTCATTTTTTTTTAAAATATTTTAGGATTTTCATAATTATAAAAAATAAAGATTTAATATGCGTGTCCCAACGTGTCGGAATATGGTATTTTTTGAGAATTGATGAGTCACGTGTCGTGTCGTGTCGTGTGTCACATGTCGGTGTCGGTGCAACATAGGTTACAGGCCTTCAGAGCATGACTACAAAGCATTCCATTAGTCTCAAACTTGTGGCAGCTACAACAAACATTATAATTGTTAATGTCCAGCATTACATACCAATGTTTATTATTTTTTTCACAATTACTCTATCGAATAACAATCATTTTACTATTATCATAAATGGACATCTCTTCCACGACATATAAACCATATGCACTTTGCTTGAATTCCTCGTAAAATTTTGCATAAAACACTCTTGTGTATATTTTTGAAACTTGCTTTAAAATAAGGCAGTTCTTTATGTTAATGTGTAAACTAACATAGTTGCATTTAAAATCTTCATCATGTCCCTTCTCACTTGTCTTCAAAATCATTTTCTCTAGCTGCAAAAAACAATCAACTAGTGTGTTTGTGGCTTTGGTTATTGAGTGACAAACATTATTTGTTGATTCACTTCTTTGAGTAGACAAAATCTCGTGATCAATAACAATTTTGTTGAAATCGGTGACCCATTTTTGCTTAATATTATATAAATTATTTAATCACTTATTCTCAAATATATTTCCATGGCATATCATTTCTCTCCATTTTACTTCAAATTCATCTGGAGTATCACATTTACTTAAATATTTGTAAAATAATGATCGTATAGTAACATCATCATTGAAGGAAGGGACTGTCGAAGCTTTCTTTGCAATGTGTCATTGACATAGACGATAATTGTTAGTTGTTAGAACTTTCTCAATAGCGACAGTCATAGCTTGATCTTTGTCAGTAAATATGTTAATTAATTGCTTCCCACTGACAAACTTCAAATAATTTTCAAATTTCCAAGTGAATGACTCTATAATTTTTTGAGATAAAAAAGCAATAGCTATTACAACATTATGTCAATAATGATTCACAACAACAAAAGGAGCACATGCAAAATTATATTTGTTCATCCTATATGTTGAATCAAATGTTACAACATCTCCAAAACATTCATAATCAATTTTACCTTGTTCATCCATCCATATAAAATTGGTTAACCGGTTGCAATCGTTGACTTGTACTTCATATGAGTACATGTTATCATTAGTAGCTCGTTCATTCAGTAACTATAAAAGATTAAGAACATCGTCGCCATCTACTCTTAATCTTCGATCTTAATCTATGAAGTTGTAGGCATCTTTTTGGGAAAAACCTACATTTTGGGAACCACCAACCTCATCAACAAGGTAACTATACGTAACCGATGTTTTGATTCTTTGCTCAGTCATAGATTTCAGAACAACACATTTCTCTATGTTAACAGTTCTGTGAGATCGAAGAAAATGTTGACCCGTGTTTTCGGCAAATGCATAATTGTGTTCATCAATAAATTTACCCACTGTCAATTTTTCTCTTCCTTGTCTGCTTTGAAAATAATCATTGTCGGACAATTTGTTCTAGAGTATAATCTATGATATTTTGCAATGCTATTTGGTTCTTTGGGAGCTCGCTTCTCTCCAGATTGGGTGCAACAAAACTCTCTCTATTTGACGATATTTGTACCCGGCCAAACCAAACGATATTTTTTACGAACACTAACCAATAGTACGAGCATACTCACAATACATTTCGTAAGCTTCATCTTCACTTTGAGCAATTTAAAACACGTATTATTTGTCACAACAACCTATAATTCAAAAGCAAATGCCAACATATATATATCAAATTCAACATAAATAAAATTCGAGATGTCAATAATGGAAACTGAGATGCCAATAATGAAAACTGAGATGTCAATAATGAAATCTGGGATGTCAATAAAGGTAATTGTGATGTCATTCTATTCATCTCTTTCTTCAGAATACACTTCTCATGAAACATAAACTTAAAGAAAAATTATGTATAATAGCATTCTCAAAATCGCGAAATTCTAATGAAAATTATCTCTTTCATCTTCCTCCAAAAATATGTTAAGATCCTTCGTTCTTCTTCTTCGTCTCTGTTGTGAACTTTAGAATAAAACAGGAAATTATATGGAGAAGGAGAGAAATGACGGGTATTAAATGACTCCTGTCTCAACGACGATTTAAGAATAAAACATGAAGTTGGCGGGGATCTGCCAGAATATGGACGGGTAAAAAAAGTAGCGGGAAATTGAAAAAAACCCGCGATATTTTATTAATTTTATGGGCCACGTGTCAGCATCTCCTAAATCCCAAATGAGGATCTATAACCAGAGCCCGGACCGAAGAATTTCGCTTGCAGGACTGATGAAAACTGTTAAAACCCTGGCAACTGGGATTTACCGTACAAATTTTTTGTGTGTTGTTCCGAAGAGATTGTATATTACTAAAAAAAATCGAAAATATAACTTTTATACATTTCAATTTCAACAATTTTTATTTAAAATATATGCACATAAATACTTAAAATGATCGTAAAAAATATGAATTAATATTTTGATTTTTTATTTGGTAAAAATGAATATTTTAACGGAAAAATCAGTTTTCCATCCTCCTTTAGGAACAATACTCATACCTGTAAATTTTTCGCCAGGTACTAAGGTTGTCGCCGCACATGTAAACTGTTTTGAACATCGAGAAATCCGACGGCGGGAAACTGTGAAATAAATTAGCATTGTTTTGTTCTGACCCTAACTCTATGAGTCTCTAGTTAGTTGGCTCCTTAGCCAACTAACCAACTCATTCAACAAAATTTAAGTGTCTTTTTTGCACCGTGTGGAATTGATGTTCAGGAATTGGAATTAAAAGTTAATAATTAAAATTTTTGACGTAAAATTTTGTTTTGTATGAGGAGAATATAAAATTATTCATTAAATATTAATTCAATAAATATATCAAAAAAAGTCTATTTACATTAATATAACACAATTTTTTATAATTGCTGATAAATTTAGGAAAATTGACATATTTATTATACTTTTTTTGTAGTTTCATTTTTTATGAGTATTGTTGCGGTTCGCTCAATGTCCTTGGTAGACCGGTTCCGGATTGGTCCGTTTTAGTCCCGGGCGATCGAGTACACACACAGTCAAAGTAGAAAAAAAGAGATTGTACACACACAATTTTAGCGTGGAAAACCCCGAATAGGGGAAAAAACCACGTGGTCGGGTCTGTGCCAGCCAAGATCCACTATTTGTCTCTATTACAGTGTTCTTGTAGAGAGAATTCGAGGGCGACAGGCCGCGCCTCGTTACAAATACTGGGGGGTTGAGAGAGCTCTCCTTGGGTGACAGGCCACCGCTTAGGAGTTCGTGCACTCTGACGTGCGTCTTTCTTGAGTGTTTGCTCCTCAGGCTTGCGCTCCGTAGGATGTCTGCACTTTATCCCTCAAAGTGAGGAGGGTCGCCTTAGTCGACAATTCACTCTTTCTTCTTTGGGCGGCGCTTAGAGGAGAACCTGCCAGATTAGTGAGTGAAAGAGGAGGAGAGGAGGAGCGTAGAGAGAGAAGCTCTGGGGAGAAACAGAAATGGAGAGAGAGAGAGTGAAGGAGAGAATGAAGGAGGATCCCCTCAAATGAACTATCAGGGGTGCTTATATAGGATTTCCGAGGTGGTAATGGTGGTTACGGTGGTTAATCATGGATCAGAGAGTCGTGATCGTTCGTAGCGATCGGAGGGCTGTAATGGCCCGCCGCGATCGGACGGTGGAGGGAAGGCCGACCCACAATGGTGGTTAGAGGAGGCGCGCCGGCCGGCGGCCGCCCGAGGGAATTTCCCGCGCACGCACGAGCACGCACGCGCGCCTGCACGCCCGGACAGCGCGCGCGCGAGTGGCTGCACCGCCTGCGCCCTGCGCGCGGCCGAACCGCGAGCTGGAGGACGCCAGAGCTGCGCACAGTGCCGAGAAGACGGCTGCGGAGGAAACTTTGCTTCTTCTAGATGAAGTTCGAGCAGACCTGGAGTTATCCAGGGCAGAGGTGATACGCCTTTCCTCCGCGGAGCGGGAGGTTGAGCTGAAGGCGGCTGGTCTGGCAGAGTACCGGGATTCTGTGGATTACATGCGAGATCGGTGTCTGATCTCGGAGGAGGTCCGCGAGGAGGTGTGGACTCAGGAGGTGGATCCACAGATGGAGTACTTGCGGGAAGTCGCTTTCTGTCAGGGGATGGCGAAGACCCTTCGGATGGTGTCCCAGAAACGGGGATGCGACGTTGCCGGCCTCGGGCTTGAGGATTTGTCAGAGGAAGAGGGCTCCGATGCTGAGGTGGGCGAGGCCGCTAAGTGACAGCAATATCTCTTTGATGCTCTGTATTGATTTGTATACATGTACTTCTTTGTATTTGTGGGCTTGTCTCCGTCGATTTGTACCTTTGTACTTTTTCGATTTGTATATTTGTACTTCTTTGACTTGTTGATATGTTTGTTGAGTGGTCGTCATTGCCTTTGCTTCTGACTGTTGCGGCCAACTATTGTCTTAGCCAAGCACCGAACCGCGAGGGGCAGGCCCTGAGTGGTGGAAGAGTGTTTGCTCTGGATGGGGGTGAAGAATTATGGGAGCTCCGGCCTATTGTCGGGGGGAGGCCATGTTCGTTCGAACCCCTGCGAGTTGCGGTGAACCCGGTGGCATTGGAGGGGCGTGGCCCCGTAGACCCTTACGACGTCGCAACTTATTACGAGGCGAAGGGCGTCCTCTTGTGCCAGGGTAGAGAAGTTGAGACCATCGTGCTGCGGGTTGCGCATAACTGAGGGAGCTGGCTCCCGACGACGTCGCGACCTGCTTCGTAGGAGAAGGGCGAGCCTTGCCACCATGAGAGCGAGGTCGAAGCCGCCGTGCTATATTCTGCAGGGGACTCAACATTTGGTCCCTTTTGATACACCGCAACATGTTGTTAGGCCGAGGATATCGCGTTGTTGGCAGCGCACAACTAGGGGAGTTGGTCCCCGGCGATGTCGCAAACCGCTGGGCGGACGAAGGGTGTACCCCTGAACCGCGGTAAAGAGAGTGAAGCCATCGCGCCACAGTATGGCTGTGGTTGGTTATGTGTGGATTCAGCGGGGCCGGAACCCGATTTAGTTGCGATTGTAGCTTAGTTAGGCACCAGTCGCGAGGGGGGGGGGAAGGCTCTGCGAGGGTGGGGCGTCAGTCTTCGGATGCAGTTGAAGAGTCATAATCCTCGGCCTATTGTCGGCAGGAGGACATGGTCGATTCGAACCCCCTGCGAGCAGCTGATGGACCCTTAGGTTGTAATTACACCGATCGTGGGGGCTTTCCCAGGATGGCGGGGCGTCGAGCTTCGGATGCAGGTGAAGAGTCATAATCCTCGGCCTATTGTCGGTAGGAGGACATGGTCGATTCGAACCCCCGCGAGCAGCTGATGGACCCTAGTATTTGCTGAGGTGCGGCGCCCCGAAGACCCGGACGACGTCGCAACCTACTACGCAGCGAAGGCAGGGTCCTTGTGCCGGTGGAGTGAGGTCGAGGCTATCGCGCTGTGGGCTGCGCACAACTGAGGGAGCTGGTCCCTGACGATGTCGCGACCCGCTCCGTAGGAGAAGAGTGAGCATTTCTGCCATAGGAGAAAGGTCGAGGCCACCGTGCTACAGTCTGCATGGGACTTGGTATTCGGTCCCCAGGCGACATCGCAACCTGTTGCTAGGCCAAGGCTGTCGCGCTATGGGCCGCGGTCAACCGGGGGTGCTCATTCCCGACGACGTCGCAATCCGCTGGACGGGTGAAGGGTGAACCTTTGAACCGCGGTAGGGGGATCGAGACAATCGTGCTACAGTTGCTCGCCGGACCCCAGGGGATGGATTCCAAATCGATCCTGCAAGTTTTAGGAGTTAGTGACATCACAATCACAGTATATAAATGTAAAGAGATGAGTTATTTTGTTTTTTCTTTAGCCTGGTCATGCCATTGCACGATGACGGATTCCAAACCGCCAAGTGGGTCGCATGTCGATGGATCCGGGACCGCCTTGAGGAACAGACGATCCTGGCCTCAGGAGGGTCTGAGGGATGAGATGTCCTTCTGACGTGTTTGCTGCATGACAAGAGTTAGTATGAAAGCGGAAAATGCAGTAAGCAGGATAGTTTGTGTACGAGGGTTTTCCTCGCGACTTTGTAGTTGTCCTTAGGCGATTAGATATAAAGAAATGTTTTTGGGAGGCGCGTTCGCCTCGGTTCTGGCTCTTCTCCAGAACGCCCTTCTAGATGCGGTAGATGCTGGTTCCTGAGACGGCCTCTGGCTGCGCTTGGTGCAGTTAGCATGAGCGTGCTATGTCCTGGATGCCCCGGACGACCCCAACTCCAGCAGGCATGACAAACTTCATCGCGAGGTGCGGGATTGACGGAACTGCCTGAAAAGCTATCTGGAGGGGGCGACCAAAGATCGCATTGTAGGGCGATTCTGTATCGACTGCCATAAACTGTATGTAGTGCGTAACCTGCCTTGGAAATTCTCCTAGTGTCACCGGAAGGGTGAGGGTGCTTGTTACGGATACGGGTGCCCCGTTGAAGCCGTAAATGGGGTATGATGCTGGACGAAGATTCTGCCTTTGGATTCCCATACTGGTTAACGCAGTCATGAATATAACATTTACTGAGCTGTCGTTATCCACCAGAATTCGCTTTACGCGGAAGCTGGGGTTGTCAATTTCTGCTATAATAACTAGCGGGTCGTGGTGCGGTGTGCGGAGGCCCTGGAGGTCCTCCTCGCCGAAGCTAATGGTAGGAATGATTCCAGCCGCCTTGTCTTCCTGGGGAGCGGAGATGGAGTTGACCGCGGGAAAGGGAAAACCGGAGATGACTTCCACAATCCCGACGACCTTCCCTCCCCCCTGCGCTTCTCGACGCGCAGGTGGCGATTCCCTCCGCGCAAGCGCGCCTCCGCGCAAGCGCGCCTCCGCGCTGCTCTTGCACATATCCTTGCAGAAAATGCCCGAGCATCCCCTGCCGAACAAGACGCTCTATCTCATCTTTCAACTTCACACACTCTTCAGTAGTGTGCCCGGTTCCTCGATGGAAGTCGCAGTACTTTGATGGATCAGCCCTTGGGTTGGGCGGGAGCGCCCTTGGCCTCTAGAGCGCCGGATCGTCCTGAATGGCATATAGGACGTTGGCGCGAGTGGTGTTGAGAGGGGTGTTGAAGCCAAAAATGACCATCAACGAAAGTTCACAAACCAGGGTGCAGCCGACGCCTACTTCTCTCAAGCCTCGACCCTTGACTGGCTGCTGAGGTCCTAAGACTGACCCAAAGCCTCAGCAGGGAGGTCCCACCTCACACCCGGAAGATCTCTGAGAGCTTCCCCTCCAAAGCCAAATGCTGGGCTGGGAGCTCTTCAGAAAGCACTAGAGTTTGAGAAAAATGAAAGCCTGCTTTCCAAAGAGCCCTTATGGGTCTATTTATAGTCTTCCCTTGACCCAAAAATATTGAAATACCCCTGATGGGTCTGCCAATAGCCAAATCCCGCTGTCCACCCGGGGGCATACAGGTAATTTTACCCGGGGATAATAAAATAATCTTCTCCTGGGCGCCGGGCCCCACCACATGGACCTGCTTGGCGAGAACCCTGGGCGAGAAGGCTCTCGCTGAGCCTTAGCTGGACTCACCTTGGCGAGATCTCCCGCCAAGAGGGTTCTCGCTCTCGGTGGTCTTAACGTCATTGCTGTTGGACGTGGCGCTGGGTGAGTGAAGCTCACTCAACGCCCTCACTGTTAACCACAGCGTTGAGTGAGTGGAGCTCGCTCAACGCCCTCTGCTGACCGCGGTGTTGAGTGAGTAGAGCTCACTCAACGCCCTCTGCTGACCGCGGTGCTGAGTGAGTGGAGCTCACTCAACGCCCTCTGCTGCCGAATGCGGCGTTGAGTGAGTGGAGCTCACTCAACGCCCACTCGCCCACCCCCAGGGAGAGTTCCTTCCGGGCGGGAGCTTTCCTGTCCCAAAGTCTAAAGCTGACCTGAAGACCCGAGTCCTGGCGCGAACGATCTCGCCTACCAGTAGGCGGGAGCACCTTAGGTGCGAGAACTCTGCCAGTCCGCCCTAGGGCTAACCCGGGACTAGCCAAACCCTGACCACTGAAGTCTTAGTCTTCCTGGATCCTACCCAGCGAATATGGGGTTGTACACAATCCTCGCTCTTTTCGAGCTAGCCCTGCGCTCGACAAGACAAGTCCAACCCCAAAATATTCGCTGGACACGTGCCTGTCTTCCAAGGGAATCTTTCGGTGGGCCCTACTTCGGCTATAAATATGTACTGGATAGACGACCATAAGACTTGCCTCTGAACCACTGTTTCTTGACCGAGCTCTCGCCTGGATTTTTTGCGCGAGACCACCATGTATGCTAAACGCGCTGCCAAGCCACTTTCGCAAGACCTTCAAGACCGGCTAGCCGTTGCCCAAGCGCGAGCTTTGGCCAACTGTGCTGCGGTGGCTCCCTGGCTAGCGAGGAAATCTTCCACCGTTGGACCCTCCGAGCGGAAGAAAAAAAGAAAGACAAGAGGAAAGCCAAGGTGGTCCGACGAGACCTTACTCGCGAGAACAGGGATCAACCCTCTCCTCCCCCGAATCCTGCGGGGGACCCCTCCCTACAAAAGGTATGCCTTTCGATCGCGCCTTCCGAGACTATTGTGCTATAGGACCAATAACTAACGTGACCTTTCGCAGGAGTCTGCCCCTAATGACGGCGTCGGGTCCCCGCCGACTCCCCCGAACTCGCTAGTTCACCCTCCTGAGGATCAAACGCGAGTTTCGGGGGTGATTCCTCCGGTCGAGACCAGGACGATAGGTACACTCTATCATTTTTCAATACTTCAATCTTGCCCTCTCTTCTGAACTGTCTTCTTGCAGTGACTGCTTCCGCCGACCCAGGCCTCGCCACTCGGGAAGATGAGGCGAGAGTTGTTGAGCCGCCTCCCCCTGCGGCGAATCCCGCCCTGCAGGCGGGAAGGGTGGCTTCTGAACCCTCCGTCACTCCCAAGGATGCCGATCATCCCTTGAGAGAAGATAACTCCCCCCATGCTTCCGGCCAGGTTGGGGTCATCGCGCGCGAACCATTCCGCCCGGGGAGGGGCAAGCCTCTTCACCTTCTTTACGGAACCGATGGGGGGGTCAGGCCTTCTCGTTCGGCGCCAGTCGACGGTTCTCGCCGGACTGCAGGTATGCGAGACGTTCTTGTCAGCTAATCGTCATGCTTTAAACAAACCCTTGGGCGCTCTTTTTGCAGGGGATCCCAGCTCGCGGTCGGGAGACTACGAGGAGGAAGAAGAAGAAGATGGCGCTGGCTCCCCCCTCCCCTCGTCTGGCGAGATAGAGGGAATCCTGAATGGCGCCGAGAACGCGAAGGGGCGAAGGAGGAAAATCTCGGCCATTTTGTCCAAGCTCATCCGGCGAGATCGTGCATGTGCTGTCGCATCAAGAGCATTCCGTGAATCTGTGGAGCAGAGGCTGGAAGCTCTGGAGCGAGATTTCTTCTTGGGTGAGGCTGATCGGCCGGGAGGGCCCGCTGCCGGGTCTTCTCCAGGGAGATGCATTGCGCAGATCCGGGATCAAGCCCGGCGGATTAACCTAGGGTGTACCACCATGTCATCCTATTTCAATCCACTGGCGCCTCCAAGGACCAGGCTGCGGGAACGAGGTCGATGGCGCTGGGAACCCTACTAGTTCCCCAGATCTCGCCTTCTCTTTCTCTTTAGCCTTCCCTTCAAACAATGTACCCCTACGTTTGTTCGTAATAACGATTATTATTATTTTATTCAGCTCTCGCCGGCGAGAGCGTGTCATTATCCATATCTTCCTATCTTGTGCTACGATCATAAGAATACGTGTCGGAACTAGGGTGCTCGTGCCAATTAGACGCGATGGCGCGAGATAGGATGCTTGCGCCGCGACTGGGATTCTCGCGCCAAAACTAGGATGCTTGCGCTAATTAGACACGGGTGTTGCTCGCTGTTATCCCAAGGGGGAGTAGATCGAGACGCCGCCGGCCCAGATCGTGACAGCTGTACTTCGCTACTACTTTCTCTCTCTATCGGACGGCACCGTAATGATCACGGTTCCCTATAAATAAAGAAGTCCACCAACCGCATTTACTTCTCCGATCCGGAACCTTAACTCCCTTCCGTTGCTCTCGCCCTCTTGCTTCCGCCTCTACCTTTCGAAAGCTCTCTTCTTCGCTCACAAACCAAAATGCCGGGCGAGAACGAGGGTCACACTCATTGTGCGGAAGCATTCCGAAAGCATCTTTTCCCTTCCTGCACCCTCACCTTGGACGAGTTCAACACGACCGTTGATCGCTTCGTCCCTGCTGGCTTCTCAGCGAGGAATCCGGGTAATCACGACAAGGTGAATACCCCGGGGCCAGGAGAGCTCGCCATCCCCCTCGAACATTTCGAGGTGGTTTTCCGCCTTCCCCTCTGGCCGGAGATTCGCCAAGCTCTCCGCTACTATGGGGTAGTTCCCGCCCAACTGAACCCGAACTCTGTCGCGATCCTTGTGGCGTTCATATGCTACATGCGATCCGAGAGGATCGAGTTCAGTCTGTCGATCTTCCGGAAGCTATTCACCTTCCGCGCCAAAGGAGGGGTGGTCTTCTTCTCCGGGCAGCTGCTCAAGACCACCGGTCTCTCCAATAAACATCACCACTGGGGAGAGAGGTTCATCTACGTCACTGGCGACTTCGGCAACATCCCACTCCAGCCTGTTCAGTATGAGGATGCCGCATATAAGCCGCCCGCTCTGGGATCGCGCGAGAGCGCGATTCTGGAGTTCTTTGGCTCGAAGGAGTTCGACGTCCACTTCCTCCGGCGAGACGTCGACTCCCTTCCACCCGTCTTCCCGGGCGAAGGTATGGTCTCGCTCTAGATTTGACTCCTTGTCAAGATCTTCTCGTGCTGAATAGTGGCACCTTTGCAGGAGAGCGGGAGGTCCCCCTGCGCCAACCTTTTGCTGAGGCCTCGGGTGTCGAGAGCCTGGCCGCGAGAGATTCTCTCGCTCTCGCAAAAGCTAGCGCTCGCGCCTGCCGGGATGAACCGGCCCAGCCCTCGCCGCCAAAAGCCAAGAAACGGAAAGGCTCCCTTCCCGCCCTCCGATCGTTGAAGAGGCCAAAGCCTTCTGCTTCCGAGAAAGGGAAATCCGCGGCAGTCTCGCCCTTCCAGCCTCTCCCCCCGGGCAGGTCCTTCGAAGAGCTTCTACGGAGGGCCAGCGAGATGGATACTGCTGCTAGGGGCCGCGCCGAGGCTCCCGCCGGGAACCCACCGGCCGCAAGCGAGGCTGGGGGATAAGGGGCCGCTGCCGAGACCTCTGCCCGGACCCCGCCCAAGGAGGTGGCGAAAGAGCACAGAAACTATGGCCTCGGCGTGAAGTACCTCGACGCTGAGGGGAAGCCTCAGCTCCAGTGGGATCCCGAGTCCAACCTGATCAAGGTTTCGACGCTCCTTCCCAGCTGGTCGGAGCAAGACGAGGTCACTGGCGAGGCCTTCTCGCTAGGCTACGGTCTCTATAGCCGAGAGGGCGCCAGCGTCTTCGACCAGACGCCCACCCGGACTCTTGGCTTTCGATTCCACCCGGGCCCTGCTGCGTGGGTTCGAGCTCGCGTACATGTGCGCTCGCCGGAGCATTATCATAGATAAGAATTTCCTGGATATGTACAAGGCGAGGGAGGAAGCAGTAGCTCGAGTGAGTGCCTTGGAGGAAGAGCTCGCGAGCGCTCAGCAAGGACTGGCGAGTGCTCAACAACTGCTATCCCCCCCCCCCCCCGTCGAGGTAAGCGAGACCTTCCTGGGCCCCTGTTCTCGTTTCCTGAGGCCGTGTTTGTGTAACGTTTCTCTGAGCTGATCTCTTTTTCACAGGATCCCCCCCAACCACGGCGCTCCGCGCGGAGTTGGCTGACGTGCGCCACGCGAACGTCCTACTGCGCAACCAACTCAGGCGTGCGGAAGCGGCGAAAGTACCGCCTCCTCCTCCGCTTGACGAAAGGCTGAAGATTCGCTACTTCTCGGAGTATGACATCGACAAGCTGCTGCAGGCGAATGCTTAGGCCGCCGTCAGGCTTACCCTCGAGTCATTGCAGGACGGGAAGCTACTGCGGGAGGCGGGCGAGACCCTCACTGCCAACCAACTCCTTCCATGGCTCTTCGACCCCGTCCCGAAGCCTACAGGCGCGCCCGACTCCCCGCCCTCGGACATCCCGAAGCTTTCTACCGCTGTCGGCGAGATGTCCGAGGCGAGTTCTGGCGCTGGATCCGGCGAGGACTCGAGCGAGAGCACCAGTGGTGATTACAGCGCATCCCCTTGAAGGGTCCTTCCTTTTGTTATTATTCTCTTCTATAATGAGCGAGAAGCTCCAAACCCCTGTAATTTATTATTGAATATGATGCAATGTTTAATTCCCGTTATTGGTGTGTTTGCTCGGATGAGTAGGTTAGTCAGCCAAGTGACTTCTGTGCTAGCTTCCGCCGAGACCCTTAGTCTCCTTAGGGTAACCTTCCTTAGCGACCAACTAGGCGGGGGCCTTGTGCTATCGATTGGGACATTCTGCCCAGGTCTGCCAGAAACTTTCTTCGGCGAGGTCTCCCTAGCCGAGACCTTCGGGCCGAGACCTCTACTAGCTGAGTCCCTTAGGTCCTTGTCTCCGATCTAGGCCAGGGCCGCGTCAAAACATCTTTCGGCAACTAAACTTATCCCCCACCAGCGAGCCTTCGGACCTGCCAGCTAGATGGGGGCCTGCGCAGCGGGTCTACCGGGGGCCGAGCTGAGCTCGGGGTGTTGATGAAGATCAAACAAAATCTCTCCCCCACAGGCGAGCCTTCGGACCTGCCAGCTAGATGAGAGCCTGCGCAGCGGGTCTACCTGGGGCCGAGCCGAGCTCGGGGTGTTGATGAAGATCAAACCGAACCTCTCCCCCACAGGCGAGCCTTCGGACCTGCCAGCTAGATGAGAGCCTGCGCAGCGGGTCTACCCGGGGCCGAGCCGAGCTCGGGGTGTTGATGAAGATCAAACCAAACCTCTCCCCCACAGGCGAGCCTTCGGACCTGCCAGCTAGATGAGAGCTTGCGCAGCGGGTCTACTTGGGGCCGAGCCGAGCTCGTGGTGTTGATGAAGATCAAACCGAACCTCTCCCCCACAGGTGAGTCTTCGGACCTGCCAGCTAGATGAGAGCCTGCAAAGCGGGTCTACCTGGGGCCGAGCCGAGCTCGGGGTGTTGATGGAGATCAAACCAAACCTCTCCCCCACAGGCGAGCCTTCGGACCTACCAGCTAGATGAGAGCCTGCGCAGCGGGTCTACCTGGGGCCGAGCCGAGCTCGGGGTGTTGATGAAGATCAAACCGAACCTCTCCCCCACAGGCGAGCCTTCGGACCTGCCAGCTAGATGAGAGCCTGCGCAGTGGGTCTACCTGGGGCCGAGCCGAGCTCGGGGTGTTGATGAAGATCAAACCAAACCTCTCCCCCACAGGCGAGCCTTCAGACCTGCCAGCTAGATGAGAGTCTGCGCAGCGGGTCTACCTGGGGCCGAGCCGAGCTCGGGGTGTTGATGAAGATCAAACTGAACCTCTCCCCCACAAGCGAGCCTTCGGGCCTGCCAGTTAGATGAGAGCCTGCGCATCGGGTCTACCTGGGGCCGAGCCGAGCTCGGGGTGTTGATGAAGATCAAACCAAACCTCTCCCCCACAGGCGAGCCTTCGGACCTGCCAGCTAGATGAGAGCCTGCGCAGCGGGTCTACCTGGGGCCGAGCCGAGCTCGGGGTGTTGATGAAGATCAAACCAAACCTCTCCCCCACAAGCGAGCCTTCGGACCTGCCAGCTAGATGAGAGCCTGCACAGCGGGTCTACCTGGGGCCGAACCGAGCTCAGGGTGTTGATGAAGATCAAACCAAACCTCTCCCCCACAGGCGAGCCTTCGGACCTGCCAGCTAGATGAGAGCTTGCGCAGCGGGTCTACCTGGGGCCGAGCCGAGCTCGGGGTGTTGATGAAGATCAAACCAAACCTCTCCCCCACAGGCGAGCCTTCGGACCTGCCAGCTAGATGAGAGCCTGCGCAGCGGGTCTACCTGGGGACGAGCCGAGCTCGGGGTGTTGATGAAGATCAAACTAAACTTATCCCCCACCGGCGAGCCTTCAGACCTGCCAGCTAGATGGGGGCCTGCGCAGCGGGTCTACCAAGGGCCGAGCTGAGCTCGGGGTGTTGATGAAGATCAAACAAAACCTCTCCCCCACAGGCGAGCCTTCGGACCTGCCAGCTAGATGAGAGCCTGCGCAGCGGGTCTACCTGGGGCCGAGCCGAGCTCGGGGTGTTGATGAAGATCAAACCAAACCTCTCCCCCACAGGCGAGCCTTCAGACCTGCCAGCTAGATGAGAGCCTGCGCAGCGGGTCTACCTGGGGCCGAGCCGAGCTCGGGGTGTTGATGAAGATCAAACCAAACCTCTCCCCCACAGGCGAGCCTTCAGACCTGCCAGCTAGATGAGAGTCTGCGCAACGGGTCTACCTGGGGCCGAGCCGAGCTCAGGGTGTTGATGAAGATCAAACCGAACCTCTTCTATCATCAGGATGAGAAGACATAGTTTGTCAAAGCAAAAAACATTATGATAGCATTTTTCGAGACAGTCAATGTTTTGAAATGGTCACATTGAAAAGATAATATTTATTTACAACATTACAATCCTTCTCTCCCCTTACGGGTAGAAGCGTTTCAAGTCATCACCGCTCCAGGTGTGGCTCAAGGTCCTTCCTTCCACATCCTGGAGGTAGTAACCCCTATTAGCGAGAGTCTTCTCTACTATGTAAGGCCCGTCCCAGCAGGGGTTGAGCTTGCCAACCGGGGCCAACCTTCCTGCCGCATCGACCTTTTTCAGCACTAGGTCCCCCTCAGCGAATTGCTTGACTCTAATGTGCTTATCTAAGTACCTGGCCATTCTCCGTTTGATCTCTTCTTACCTAATGACAGCAACGTCCCGTAGCTCTTCCACCATATCCAACGAGAGGCGCAGCTCTTCCTCGTTCCCAAACCTCCAAGCTTCGCTTCCTTTACCTGCGGCCGTGACCCGTGGAGATCTAAACTCGAACTCCACTGGGAGGACAGCCTCACATCCATGAGAGAGCTTGAAGGGGGTCTCCCATGTGGCCGTGTTCGGAGTTGTTCGCAAGGCCCACAGGATGGAGGGGAGTTGCTCCACCAAATTTCCCCTCAGGTTTTCCACCTTCTTTTTGATCAAGTTCACAATGATCTTGTTCGCCGCTTCCACCTGGCCATTGCTCCGGGGGTGATGGACAGAGGCAAACCTGAGGTCTATCCCCAATTGAGTACAGAAGCTGATGAACTCTTCGCTGGCAAACTGGGTACCATTGTCCGTCACTATCGCTTGGGGTAGCCCATGTCTGCATATGATTTCTCCCCAAACGAAGTTCCTGATGACCTGGGAGGTAACCTTGGCCAGAGCTTTGATCTCCAGCCACTTTGAGAAGTAATCGATCATGACCAGGAGGAACCTCCTCTGCCCGCTAGCTGGAGGAAAGGGCCCAACTAGGTCCATCCCCCAAATGGCGAAGGGCCATGGTGCTGTGATGCTTTGGAGCCTTTGAGCGGGCAAGAGCTGGAGGGGAGCGTACACTTGACACTTCAGGCACCTCTTCGCAAACTCAATTGCATCCTTCCTCAAGGTCTGCCAGAAATACCCTTGCCTTATCACCCTTGCCTCCAACGTCCTTCCCCCTGAGTGACTGCCGCACTCTCCCGAATGTACCTCTTCCAGGATCCTCGGGGCCTCCTCCTCGGTCACACATCTCGCCAGGAGCCCCGACAACATCTTTCGGTGCAAGCCCCCTTCCAGCATCAGGTAATAGGCCGCCGTTCGCCTGAAGCTCTTCGCATCCTTGACCTCCTCTGACATCTTGCCTGTGGTGAGGAAGGTCACCAACGGGTCTACCCACGAGGATCGTCGACCTACCTCCATCAACTCCCCTTCTTCAATTGTCGGTCGGAATAGTTCAGTTAAGGTTCCTCCTCCCCGAGGTCCGAACTTAGCCAATCGATCGGCTGCTGTGCTTTCCTCTCTGTGAACATGTTAAATAGAGAAAGAACGAAAACCTCCGATGATTGCCCTTATCTTGGATAGATACTTCACGAGGGTAGGCTCCCGAGCCTCAAACTCCCCTCGGATATGCGATGCTACCACCATCGAGTCGGTGAAGGTCTCCACATCTTGAATCTCCAACTCCCTTGCCAATCGAAGGCCGGCTATTACAGCCTCATACTCCGCTTGATTATTGGTTACGGGGAAGTGGAAAGCCATTGCTTGTTCTATGGTGACCCCTTGAGGACTCACCAACACTACACCCCCTCCCAGGGAGTATTTTCCCAAGGCCCCATCAACCATCATCCTCCACGCTTCCTGCGGCTTCGGTTCTTCTTTCTCAGCTTCAGTGACATAGTCTGCAATAAAGTCCGCCACGGCCTGAGCTTTGATGGAGAGTCTCGGAACAAAAGAGATGTCGAACTCGTTGAGTTCGATGGACCACTTTGCCAGCCTTCCTGAGTGCTCTACCCCCTCGAAGACCTTGCGAAGGGGGTGGTCGGTTACCACCCTAATCGAGTGCGCTTGAAAGTAAGGACGAAGCTTCCTAGCTGAGACGATCAAGGCATACGCCAGCTTCTCTAGGATGGGGTATCGGAGCTCCGCCTTTCTCAAGATTCGGCTTACGTAGTAGACGGGTAGCTGTTTCTTTCCTTCTTCCCTAACCAAGACGGAGCTCACAGCCTCTATCCCCACCCCGAGATACAAGGCTAGATCCTCTCCCTCCTTTGGGCTTTGAAGTAGCGGAGCTTGGGAGAGTTGCCTCTTCAGCCCTTGGAAGGCCTCTTCGCATTCGACCGTCCATTTGAACACCTGGCTACCTCGGAGCACTTTAAAGAAAGAAGAGCACCTATCCCCGGACCGGGAGAGGAACTTGCTTAGCCCGGCCAACTTTCCGGTTAGACGCTGGACCTCTTTGGCACTGCGAGGTGATTCCAAATCTAAGATGGCCCTAACCTTGTCCGGGTTAGGCTCTACTCCTGCCGGAGTCAAGAGGTGTCCGAGGAACTTCCCGCGACTAGCCCCGAAGACACACTTCAAGGGATTCAACCTCATCTTGAACCTCCGCAGAGTGGCGAACGTTTCTTCCAAGTCTCGCAGATGTGAGTCCACACACTTACTTTTGACCATCAGGTCATCGACATAGACCTCTAGATTCTTTCCCCTTTGATCTTGAAAGACCCGATCCATCATGCGTTGGTATGTTGCCCCTGCGTTTTTTAAACCAAAGGGCATCATTTTATAACTGAAGCACCCCTCTCTCGTGATGAAGGACACATCCTTGACATCGGGAGGGTGCATCCGGATCTGGTGATAACCTGAAAAAGCATCCAAAAAACTCATAACAGAAAAACCGACGGCTGAATCAGCCAGCGCGTCGATTCGAGGCAGGGGGTAGCAATCTTTAGGACATGATTTATTCAACAAAGAGAAGTCGATACACATACGCCATTTTCCTCCCCCTTTCTTTACTATTACCACATTGGATATCCAGCCTGGATACTGGATCTCTGAGATGAAGCCCATCTCTAGGAGCTTCTTGACCTCTTCTCGGATGGGTTCCTCCAGCTTGGTGGCGATGGCCCTCATCTTCTGGCGTACATGGAGAGTTCTGGGGTCCAGGTTCAGGCGATGGCAAGCCACGTCCGCGTCGATGCCCGGCATGTCTGCCGCGCTCCAAGCGAAGATGTCGATGCTGCTTTGGATGCAGGCTCGCATCCGCTCCTGATCCGCGAGGCTCAAGCCTCCGCTGACCCGCACCTTCTGTACCTGCCCAGCTCTGGTGAGCACCTCCATCTCTATCACTTCCTCGGCCGGCTCCAGCCTCGACCGCTCCCAATCTGCCCTTACCTCCTCCTGCTCAAGCTCTTCTCCTCCGGCCTCGTCAACCTCCATCGCTTTCATCAGGCCCTCTCCTTGCCTCTGCTCCTCTTCCCTTGCCTCTCTCAGGCTTATCTCCTCTACTTCCACTGCCTCCTCCATCACTGATTCCTCCGCCTCCTGCGGGCTTGCCTCCTCTACCTCTACCACTTGCTCCCCTGCTACTTCCAGTGCCTCCTCCAGGCTTGTCTCCTCCTCCTCGACACTTCCTTCTTGTCCAGCCATCTCCTCTTCCAGTTTCTCCGCCTCAGCCATCCACGACACAGTGTTGACTGCCGTCACATAACACTGCCTCGCCACCTTCGGATCCCCCCTGATCCTAACCTGCACCCCTCCGTTGTTGAACTTGAGACATTGGCGAAAAGAGGAGGGGACGCAGCGAAAGGCGCTAATAAGGGGACACCCAAAGATGACGTTGTAACTACTCGGGGCATCTACGATCACGAACCTACAGTTCCGTGAGACGCCCCCGAGCTTTATATGCAGGCCCACTCCCCCTTCTACCTCCTTCCTCTCTCCAGAAAAATCAAAAAGCAGTCCATCAGAAGCCAGGACCCTTTTTCCTTCCACCCTCATCTTATCGAAGGCCTTCTTGAAGATCACGTTCACCGAGCTCCCGTTATTCACCAATATCTGGTAGACTGTGAAGTTCTCCACCGCTGTCTGAATTACTAGCGCGTCGCAGAACGGGTCTTCGTAGTCTGGCATATCCGCGGATGAGAAGGTGATCTTTTCTTCTGGGGGGGAGCTAGGGAGGTCGAGGCGACCCCTCTGCGGAACATGGTATGAAGGCTCCCCTTGCGGGTTACCTCGATCCCTACTCCCCCATGGATCACTCTGATCCCCCTCGGGTCCCCACATCAACCCTGTCCTCACATCTATCCTCAGCTTCCCCATGCTGCACCTCAACGATCCTTACAGGCGGATCTTGCCTCTAAGCTCCTCTGGCCTCCCTCATCTCCAGAAACTCTGGGCAGGTGGCCGTTGCGTGACCTTCCCTCTGATGGAAGTCACAATAGGGCAACGCCGCCCTGCCCCCTCTTCCCTCTCCTCCTCCCCTTCTCCCGGCTCCTCGAGCTCTTCTTCCTCTTCCTCTTCCCACCTCCATGGCCTCCTGCGGTGGTGGGAAATGACCTCTCGGTCCCTGCCTCCATCCTCCCTGCTCCAGCCTTCTCTGCTCCTAGTAATTGCCTCTTCCCTGAAGACCCCCTTGGCCCTGGGGGCGACCCTCCTGAGGCCTCCAACCCAATCGGTTGTTCAGCTCCCTGGCCCCCCATGTTGCTGCCCCTGCCCTCGGGGTTCTTCTCTCCTCCTATCTTCTCTTGGCTCCCTCTGCTCCCTCACTTCTCTCTGTCTTCCTTCTGCCGGCTCCTTCACATCATCCTCTGCCAACCTGGCCAACTTTCTCGCAAACGCAGGGTTTGCCCTCTCGAAGTCTATCTCCTTTGCCGCCCTCTCCATGAGCTCCTCAAAAGAGAGAGGGGGCACTCTCTTCAACTCTATGCTAAAAAACCCCGGCCTCAGCCCCAGGGTAAAGGCAAGCATCAGTGCATACCCCGGGACCTCCTGGACCAGGAGAATCTCCTCTTGGAACCGGTCGACATAATGACTCAACGTCTCCTCCGGCTTCTGCCTTACTGCAAACAGGCACTCAGCCTCTTTCTTCCGCTTCTTCGAAGTCGAGAACCTCAACAGAAAGCCCCTGCGCAGGTCTTCAAAGCTGTAGATTGAGCTCGCCGGCAACTGGTGGAACCAGTCCCTGTCCTTCTCCTTCAGAGTGATGGCAAATAGCCTACACTTGAAGGCATCCGACATCTGCCTGATTGACACCACATCTTCAAACCACTGCACATGCTGAACCGGGTCATCCTTCCCGGTGTAGTAGGACATATCTGGCTCCCGGAACCCCTCCGGCATTGGAGCTGAGATGATGAGTTCACTAAAAGGGGTCTCGCCTCCTGCCTGGCGAGAGGGAACGTCCCGCGACCTCGGTTGGCTGGACCGATCCGCGAGACCGTGCCCGGGGAAAATCCCCTGCACCGTCGCCTCCCTCTCGCCCAGGTCCACCGGGACTTCCTTCCCGGGGCGCTGCCCTGGGAAGAGCTCTCGCGCTGCCACGTCCCTCTCGCCTGCCTCCACCGGGACTTCCTTCCCGGGGTGCTGCCCTGGGGCGTTCTCGCCCAACAGCGGGCCGCCTCCACTGGAACCTGCGGCGTCTCCCACTCATTCCTTGCCGAGAAGGCCAAGCTAATCGTCTGCAGGACCTCTCGCCTGAAGTCCTCTAACATCCTTCTTGTCGCCTCCTCTTCCCGGGTGGGGGATCCTCATGCGCCAGATCCTTCACCTCCTGCCATGAGACTAAACTCAAGGTTTTCTTGCACCGACCGCTTTCACGCTCACCGCACCAGAACTGTTGAAGCCAAAAATGACCTCAACGAAAGTTCACAAACCAGGGTGCAGCCGACGCCTACTTCTCTCAAGCCTCGACCCTTGACTGGCTGCTGAGGTCCTAAGACTGCCCCAAAGCCTCAGCAGGGAGGTCCCACCTCACACCCGGAAGATCTCTGAGAGCTTCCCCTCCAAAGCCAAATGCTGGGCTGGGAGCTCTTCAGAAAGCACTAGAGTTGGAGAAAAATGAAAGTCTGCTTTCCAAAGAGCCCTTATGGGTCTATTTATAGTCTTCCCTTGACCCGAAAAATGAAAGTCTGCTTTCCAAAGAGCCCTTATGGGGCATACAGGTAATTTTACTCAGGGATAATAAAATAATCTTCTCCTGGGCGCCGGGCCCCACCACATGGACCTGCTTGGCGAGAACCCTGGGCGAGAAGGCTATCGCTGAGCCTTAGCTGGACTCACATTGGCGAGATCTCCCGCCAAGAGGGTTCTCGCTCTCGGTGGTCTTGACTCATTGCTGTTGGACGTGCCGCTGGGTGAGTGAAGCTCACTCAACGCCCTCACTGTTAACCACGGCGTTGAGTGAGTGGAGCTCGCTCAATGCCCTATGCTGACCGCGGCGTTGAGTGAGTGGAGCTCACTCAACGCCCTCTGCTGACCGCGGCGCTGAGTGAGTGGAGCTCACTCAACGCCCTCTGCTGCCGAATGTGGCGTTGAGTGAGTGGAGCTCACTCAACTCCCTCTCGCCCACCCCCAGGGAGAGTTCCTTCTGGGTGGGAGCTTTCCTGTCCCGAAGTCTAAAGCTGACCTGAAGACCCGAGTCCTGGCGCGAACGATATCGCCTACCAGTAGGCGGGAGGACCTTAAGTGCGAGAACTCTGCCAGTCCGCCCTAGGGCTAACCCGGGACTAGTCCAACCCTGACCACTGAAGTCTTAGTCTTCCTGGTCCTACCCAGCGAATATGGGGTTGTACAAGTGGTGTAAGTTCGGGGAGGCCCGTAATCCTGGCCTCTCCGGGCTCCTGATTGCGATGCTCGCTGCGACGGTTATCGTTGTGCCTCTCTGTTCGTCTTTTGGAGGGTTGCTCCTGCTGCTTCCGCCTCTTCTAGCCTCCTTCAAACTTTCGACGGTGGGCCTCAATGGCCTCATCCGCGGCTATCTGAGCTTCCACTCGGTGAACCAGATCTGCATAATTAGGGACAGTATCCCGCATTAGAGCGGAGTAGAATCCGCCTGGTCGGAGTCCCCCGAGGAAGACCTTTCGAAGGAGCTCAGGGTCTACCCCGGGGATCTGTCTCGCTTCCGCAGTAAATCGGCGGAAAAACTCTTTTAAGGTCTCGGTTTCATTCTGCCGGATGCCAGAGAGGTGGGATGGATCCTTTGCGATCCTACGGTTGGCCATGAACTGATCGAGGAATTGCTGACTCACCTGGGGAAAGTTTCTGATGGACCCCTCTCGGAGGGTATGAAACCAAGTGCGGGCCTGCCCTTTGAGGGTGGTAGGGAAGACCTGACAAAGCAGTTGATCGGGCGTGTTGTAGAGGTGGAGGATCGTGTAGAAGTGGTTGATGTGCTCCCAAGGATCGTCCACTCCGTCGTACGTCTCAATGCGGGGGATCTCTAATCCTTGAGGGACGGGATAGGCCAGTACCTCAGGAGCCAAGGGTGATGCCTCCCGAGCGAGGTGTCGCGTCGCCATTATTCGTCGGCCGACGAGTCTAAATTCTTCTTCAAACATTTCGCGGAATGCTTCCCGAGTCATTCCTACGTCTGGCTCCGCTGGGGCCTGCTGTTGCTGATTGCTGCGGAGGGGGGCGATTCCTGCCACCCTGACGTGGCGAACGGGATGCTCAGTGATGTCATACCTTGACGACTCGGATTCTTCTTCAACGGCCCTCTGGCCTTCTACTGGTGGTACTGGTAGATTCTCCTGAGTTGGGGCCCCTGCGGGCACGTGGGGGCCTGCGAGTCACCTTAAGAGGGCGAGCATCTTGACCTGGATGTCTGGTGGGGGCACCGCGTTTTCGGGCGGTGCTACACCAGACGTTGCGTCGACCTCTTGCGGTGGCGCGTTCGCTAGAGACTGCGACGCGGCTTGATCCTCCTGCTGACGCCGGATTGACCCCCTAGTCGTTCGGGTGCTCTTTCCGGCCATTCTGTCACGCTCTGACAAACTTCTGAGTCTTCTCACGCTTGCTGGGAATGCATTCCCACAGACGGCGTCAAACTGTTGCGGTTCGCTCAATGCCCTCGGTAGACCGGTTCCGGATTGGTTTGTCTTAGCCCCGGGCGATCGAGTACGCACACAGTCAAAGTATAAAAAGAGAGATTGTACACACACAACTTTAGCGTGGAAAACCCCGGAAAGGGGAAAAAACCACGTGGTCGGGTCTGTGCCAGGCAAGATCCACTATTTGCCTCTGTTATAGTGTTCTTGTAGAGAGAATTCGAGGGCGACACGTCGCGCCTCGTTACAAATACTGGGTGGTTGAGAGATCTCTCTTTGGATGACAGACCACCGCTTAGGAGTTCGTGCACTCTGACGTGCGTCTTTCTTGAGTATTTGCTCCTCAGGCTTGCGCTCCGTAGGATGCTTGCACTTTATCCCTCAGAGTGAGGAGGGTCGCCTTTGTCGGCACTTCACTCTTTCTTCTTTGGGCGGCGCTTGAGGAGAAACTCCCAGATTAGTGAGTGAAAGAGGAGGAGAGGAGCGTAGAGAGAGAAGCTCTGGGGAGAAGCAGAAATGAAGAGAGAGAGTGTGTGAAGGAGAGAATGAAGGAGGATCACCTCAAATGAACTATCAGGGGTGTTTATATAGGATTTCTTAGGTGGTTAGGATGAATACGGTGGTTACGATGGTTAATCATGGATCGGAGGGTCGTGATCGTTCGTAGCGATCGGAGGGCCGTAATGGCCCGCCGCGATCGGACGGTGGAGGGAAGGCCGGCCCACGATGGTGGTTGGAGGAGGCGCGCCGGCCGGCGACCGCCCGAGGGAGGGGGAGGCCGGCCGCAAAGGGGGCGGTCGGCCGAGAAAAGGGGGGCGGTCGGCCGCAACGCAGGGGGGGGGGGCGACCATGGGTGGCCGGGTGCCGGCCTCCGCCCGCCCGTAAAGACGGCGGCGGCGGTTGCAATTTCCTGCGTGGTGGTTGCGGGATCCGGCGCGCGGTGGTTGCTCGATCTGGCGTGCGGGAGTTGGGATCCCATGTGCGGTAGTTTGGATCCGCCGCGCGGTGGTTTGGATCCACCGGCGGTAATGGGATCCGGCGCATGGTAATGAGATCCGGCGCACGGTAGTTAAGATAATCCTCTATAAATTATGGGTTACCCATCAACTATTTTTTTATAATTTTACATTTTTTTTGAAGTTTCATTTTCTACGAGTATTTTTTTTTATAATTTTATTGTTATATAAGTCATCAAATAATATACTTATAATACAGTTAGATTTTGATAAAATGAATTAAATATAGCTTATATTTATAGTTAAATCATCTGTAAAAAAAATCAATAAGTATTGCATATTTTCTAGTAATCTCTTGATCATTGCTACGTTATTTTCAATAAAGAGTAAAAATCTAGCTTCTAAAGATATACAGGAGCATGTTGTGTGTCGTTCTATATTTTTTTCGATATGGAGAATTGGATCGCCTTAGCTCAGAGTCGAATCGGGAACACAAATAATTAAAGAAAACCCCAACTGTTGCGGACTGACTCGATGCCCCGGTCGGACCGGATAATCTCGGACCGCCTTAGCTCGCGGAGCGGTCAAGCGCGCACACAGTCAGTTGAAGAGGGGAAATGTACACGGGAAGTTTTAGCGTGGAAAACCCTTCAACCGGGTGAAAAACCACGTGACCGGTTCGGTGCCGGTCAAAATCCACTAGATTGTTGGAGGTTACAGTATGATGAGTGAATCGGGGCGACAGGCCGCTCCCGTTACAATCTTGAGAGGAGAGAAGGTGAATGTAGCTGTTGGCGGGCAACAGACTGCCCCGCCAACGTGTCTTGAACGGTGGAACGCGCGGGACGCTTCGGGTGCGTGCACTCGGGGGCGGCGCGTGCTCGTGGGCTACCACTGTCTTCTTTGCTCGGCTTCCTCTGGCTTTGGGGTGCTTCCTTCCTGACGGCGCGTTGATGGGGTGCTAATAGCCAATGACGGGTGCTGATAGCCGCTGGTGGCCGCTGAGGGGCGCTGGTGGCCGCTGGAGGTCGCGGGTGGCCGCCAGTGGTTGGCGGCGAGAGGTGGCCGCTGGTGGTTGGCGCGAGAGGCGATCGCCACGAAGGAGGAGACGGGAGAGCTCCCACCTGAGGAAGAAGAAGGAGAATCGTAGGAGAAAACAGAATGAGAAATAAGAGTCCCATGGGGGTCTTTTTATAGCCTCCAGGGGTGGACATGGCGGGCCCCACCACTAAAGTGGTGGGGTAGTGGGTAGTTGCCACCTTGATCAGACGGCATGGGGGGCCTTCCTCTAGATCGGACGGCGGGGAGGCCCCCTTCTCATGGCGGCGGGCCGTCATGACGGCGGCGGTGGCCCGTCATGACGGCGGCGGCGGCCGGGCGGCCGGCGAGGGAGGCCAGCAACGGCGTGGGCGCCCATGGCCGGGGAGGCCATGGCCACGGCCGGCCATGGCCGGGGCGGCCATGGCCACGGTCGGCCCTGACTGGGGAGGCCATGGCCAGGGGGGCCATGGCCGGGCGGCCATGGCCGCGGCCGGCCATGGCCGGGGCGGCCATGGCCGCGGCGGCCCTGGGAGGACCGGCCGCCGGTGGTGGCTTGGCCTCCCGCCGCCGGCGGCGGGCCGTCATGACGGCGGCGGCGGTTTTCTCCATGATGGAGGGAGTGGGGCCCGTCCCCATTACTTCCATGAGAGATCATGGGGGTGGGGCCCACCCATGACTTTCCTTGAGTGGAGATCATGGGGGGGGGGGCTCCTTGCTTCCTATAAATGAAGGTGTAACCCATCACCAACAAATGACTAGAATGTTTTTTGACCTGGAAATCCTGAAAGTAGTGAAAAATCATGTTGTTGGATCTGTGCCGAGTCAGATTCCACTAGATCTCGTGTTTTTACAAAGGTTGGAGTTTGAGCTTGGAGGGCGACAGACCGCTACTCTGTTACAAGTGTAGAGAATAGAATGAGGCGAGGAGGAAATGACTTAGGGCCTGTTTGGGAAGTCTTTTCAGAAAGGTGAAGGAGTGGTAGCAAAATGATGGTAGGAAAAGAAGCTTTTGGAAAATGTCTATTAGAAAAGGAGAACTGTTTGGGTGAACTTCTTTTGCAGAGCTCTTCAAAAAGGAGAAGCACTTTATAAACCGTTTGGCAAATTTTCGTTGCGGTAACTTCTTTTATTAAAAATACTCTTCCGGGTTAAAAGCGCAATTATTTCGCCGGGGCAGGTTTTTTTCGCCCGAGACCGAATTTTTCGTCCAGAAGCGAATTTTTTCGTCGGGGCGCGGTTTTTTCGCACGGGCACGAATTTTTCGTCCGGGCGCAATATTTTCTCCCGAGCAACAATTTTTCGGTCGGATGCCAATTTTTCGGACGGACGTTAATTTTTCGACCGAGCGCGAATTTTCCGGACGGACACGAATTTTTCGGACGAGCGCGAATTTTTCAGACAGGCACGAATTTTTCGAACGGGCATGAATTTTTTGACTGGGCGAGAAAATTTCGCCCGGGCGGAATTTTTTGCACGAACGAGAATTTTTCGCACGGACGCGATATTTTCGCTCAAAAGCGAGAAAACTTGCATTCGAGCGGAAAAAATAGCGTGCAGGCGAAAAAAATACACGATCGGGAAAAAAATAACGTCGAGGCGAAAAATTCGCCCACGTTTGAAAAAAACGCGCCCGGGCGGAAAAAATGTCTCGGGGCAAAAAAACGTGCTCCGACAAAAAATATCGCTCCCGAGCGAAAAATTCGCGTCCAGCTGAAAAAATCGAGACTAGGCGAAAAAATCACGTCCGGGCGAAAAAAATTGCCCACGGCCGAAAAAATCACGAACGAGCGAAAAAATCACGTCAAGGCCAAAAATTCATGTCCGAGCGAAAAATTCGCCCCCGGGCGTGTTCGGCGACAAAATCGCGCCCGGGCAAAAAAAATGTTTCAGGGCAAAAATATCGTTAACGAGCAAAAAAATTCGTGTCCGACCAAAAAATTCCCGACCGGGTGAAAAAATAGGGCCCGGGCCAAAAATTCGCTCCTCGCGAAAAAACCGCGTTTAGGCAAAAAAATTGCGCCCGGACAAAAAAACCGCTCTCCGGCGAAAAAAACAAGCTCTGATGAAAAATATCGCTCTTGGGCGAAAAAATCGCTCCCGGGTGAAAAAAATAGTGCTCGGGCGGAAAACCTCTCCCGGGCAAAAAAATCACGCTCGTGCGAAAAAATCGCGCCCGAGCGAAAAAATTGCACCAGGGAGAAAAAATCGTCCCGGAGCGAAAAAATCACGCCCGCGCGAAAATAACACCTCCGGGCGAAAAAAACGCGCCCGGGCGAAAAAATCGCGCGAGGGCGAAAAAATCACGCCGGTGCAAAAAAATCGCGTCCGGGTGAAAAAATCGCGCAAGTGCAAAAAAATCACGCCCGGGTGAAAAAAAAAGTCCGTCCAGGCAAAAAATTTGACTGGGGCGAAAAAAAATCGTGCACCGGAAAAAAAATCGCACCCGGATGAAAAAAACGCATCCAGGCGAAAAAATCACGTCCGGACGAAAAATCGGCCAGGGCGAAAAAAACACGCTCGGGCGAAAAAAACTCACCCGGGCGAAAAACCCAGCGCCCGGACGAAAAAACCCGCGCCCGGGCGAAAAATGTGCGCCCGGGCGAAAAATTCGCGCCCGGGCGAAAAATTCGCCTCCGGGCAAAAAATTCGCGCACGGGCAAATTTTTTGCGCCGGACAAAAAAATTATGCCGGGAAAAAAAATCACGTCAAGACAAAAAAAATCAAGTTGTACATTTTTGTAAGAGAAGTGTTTTTGTATGCGGAAGTGCTTTTCGAAAAGGTTGAAAAGTAGATGACAAGTGACTTTTTCAAAAGATGAGAAAATGGAGTTTTTCGCGGTAGCTTTTCCCACCGATAGACAATCCAAACGGTCTCTTAAGTGTGGTGACGTTTTCCAGAAAACGAAAAGGAGCTAAAAAGCCCTACCAAACAGGCCCTTAGTCCTCGGAACCTCGATGGAAGCACTCCGACCTTGAGATGACGTTGAACTCATGGAACATTGGTGGAAGCGTTTTGACAGGAAAATCTTTTAAGTCCACGGAGTTCTGAAGGGAGCACTCTCGTTGATGCGGAGCCTAGATGAGAGCGCTCTTGCGGAGACGGTTGACGTCACTTGAGGCGTGATCGAGGAAATCGTAGCGCAAAAAAGAGAGTAGAGTGAATTCCTGAGCAGAGAATCGTCTAAGTCCACGATCTCGTCGGAAAAACCTCAGAGCTCTTTTTTGTCTCTGGAGTTGCCTGTGTTCAAATGAAGGTCTGAGGAACTGTTTATAATTTTCCGGAGGGTTATGACGGTAATTGCGCTGGGGAGCGATTTGTGCTGGCAAATGTCGTTGCTCCACTTTGATCACCTGGATCATTATTTTTACCAAAATAACGAGAGTGCCCCCTTCCCCCAGGCGGTTCGGGCGGCCCGGGCAAGGTGCCCGGAGGCGGCGGTGTGCCGGCGGCCGGCGGCGAAGGAGGCGGTCAGGGACGGCGTGGGCCTCCGGCACCCGCGAGCGGGAGCGTTGTGAGCGGCGCAAGCAGGGAGCGGCCACGCTGGGGCGCGATAATGCGGTCGTGCGAGGGTGCAGTATCGCGGCCGCTCAGTATCGCGGTCGCGCGAGGGCGCGGTATCGCGACCGCGCGGGGAGTGACATCGCGAGGGCGCAGAATCGCGGCCGCGCGAGGGCGCGGTATCGCAAGGACGCGGTACCGCGGCTGTGCGGTACCGCGGTCATGCGATACCGCGGCCGTTCCAGGGGCGTGGTACGGCGTTCGCGTGGTACCGCAGCCGTGCCGGGGACGCGGTACTGAATTAATATAAAAATAATTCATGTTGGAAATTAAAACCTCAATTTATTGTCGTTTATTAAATATTTGAATACCGTCTTTTATGCGGTTAATCACATAAATAATTATTGCTTGATTGTTAACCGCAACACGTCTTTTAATTTTTTCACACCCTAAAATTTTAAAAAACACCTGTTTTTTTAGGGCGTTTATATTGACAGCCCGTATATCGATATTGGCAGCCCAAAAATTAATGAAAAACACACGTAATATGGTCGCTAATAGCAGCCCAAAATGCGGGTTTCGCGCCTTTTAAAAATAGGCCTACTATATGACATTTTTAGAAAAAGTGTTCAACATAAAAGTTGTAGATCTCGACGAGATCTACAACTTTCATGTTGAACATTTTTTCTAAAAATGTCATATAGTAGGCCTATTTTCAAAAGGCGCGGAACTCGCATAATTCCGCTCGGGTTCCGCGCCTTTTGAAAATAGACATCCTATATGACATTTTTAGAAAAAATATTTAACATAAAAGTTGTAGATCTCGTCGAGATCTACAACTTTCATGTTGAACACTTTTCCTAAAAATGACTTTTAACAACTTATTTTTTGGGCTGTCATTAGCCATTGGGCTGCCAATAACGATTTACTTGGCTGTCATTATAATTGGGCTGCCAATATCGATATACGGGCTGCCAATATAAACGCCCTTTTTTTATGAGGTAACTGCAACCCGTTGTCTTCTTCCTCTCCCTAAAACCGCCCGCCTCCTTCCTGCAAGTTGAGTCGCCGCAAAGTAGCAGATCGCCCGCTGCTTTGATTATTTTTCCCCGAGGTTGTGCGTTGAGCTTCTAAATCCCACTCTCAAGAAGCGACGAGTTCATGTCGTAAGCGGCGTAAATTGTTGCAGGACACATTCTCGACAAATTAAAGATACAGGTGGATCATTACCTCCTATCGATTTCCTGGGCAAATTAAAGATACGGTTAGCTAGGGCTGTAACGGTTTGATTTGATTCAGTTTTTTTATCAAAACCGCTAACCGAATCACCCACGTGTGGTTCCAAAAATTTGAAACCGAACAGAACCGCGAACACCATTGGAACCGAATCGAACCGTTCGGTTTGAGTGATTCAATACTTAAAAGAAAATAAATTTGCTACTGAGAACTGACAAGAGCAATACTGACATTGATAAGGGTATTAATGTCAGACCAAGATATTGTCGAAGTTATCGTCATAATGAAAAAAATCACCAACTGATTTTTTATCTCGACATATGTGTAGACTTTGTGTTGCTAATCAATGATAGTTTCTCTCTTTAATCCTACTATATAAAAAAAAGTGACACTGAATTATGAAGCTATCATACAATAAAAAATATTAATGTTAAAAATAAATGAAAAATTTTAATGTTAAAAGCAGGTGTGCTGACAAGACTCGGTTCGGTTTGACACTCCGAACTGTGAACCGAACCGAACCACACGGTTTTTCAAAAATTAGAACCGTGATCAAACCGTGCGCTACTAAAATCGAACCGAACCGTGCGGTTTGGTTCGGTTAGGCGGTTCGGTTGGTTCCGGCTTTCACCCCTACGGTTAGCCAACTCTGGGCCGAAATGTTTGAAATCTGCATTTACTATGGCCTTGCTGGTCGAGCAGGTCAGCCACCTGGTCGAGCAAGGAGGAAACGTCAACAAACATCGGCCAGCACACGAGCGGAAGCAATCCGATCCAGCAGTCATTAACAGATGAGATGCGATCGCCATTGCCAATCATCCAGAGTGTTTTCTTTAGCCACAAACAAATTGTCTTCCAAAAATTTTATTTGTTGCAGCAAGATGCTTCTCCTGTGAATGATATCAAGATGTCCACGAATGCTACTTCGGGCATTGCTGGTTCACGCACACTAGGTGTTTGATAAAATGTCCAGAAGATTTCTGATTGATGTACATGTTAATGACGGGTGCAGCAAGACAAATATTGGATTGCGGTTACATTTCGAATTGTTGTTAGCATTAGGGTGCGATGAGCCAAATAATGTTGCGGTTAACAATCGCCTTATTTAAAATGTGTTTGATATTTTTCAAACAAAAACATAACTTGAATTTATTTATAATTTTTTTAAAACAAATAACTTGTTCATAAAAAATCTAAAAGAAAAAAAGATATAATAACAAATTTATTTATAATTTCACCAAGAACATAACAATTAATTAAATCTATATAAATTAAGTGGACGGTTGCCCACACTAGTTGTTATGTGGGCCCTCCCCTGCTCCTATGACCAATTCTTCTACTTTTTTGTTGTTTCCTCGTAGACCTATCTGACACCCTAATCCTCACCAGAGCTCTTTTTTTGGTACCCGCGGGTACCTAGAGTAAGGTGCAAAGACAGTAGTGCATGTTGAATTTAAGATCTGACCGCTGGGATTAAAGTGAGCAGAAAAATAAAATCTCGGTAGGAGTTATCGATCAGACAGCGGGCCTGACAGATCGGGCAGCTCGCAATGCACACGTGCACCTTCTTCTAGGTACCCACGGGTATAAAAAATTTTTGATCACCGCCTCTTCCTCTTTCTTCCTCTTCTTCTCACAGTTCTTCCTACTCACTATCATTCACCTCCTCCCCCTTTATCCTGGCCCTGCTTCTCTACGAGAAATATTACGATGCAAGTAATGCACCATTCTCACGATCCGTTACACGTACAACCATCTGATTTGTGATCCTATGACAAAGCAAAAAAATTTACGAAAATACAGCTCTATTGAAATACGATCATATTTATTGATATGCGATCACATTTCAATAAATCATGATTTTTTGCATGAACCAACGGTCTGAAAGAGTCTAACGCACGATGATCATAAGTGAGAGTAACGTCCCATAAAAAGAAATCCCCTCTCTACCCCTTCATCTTCCTCGGAAATTTACGCCCTCTTCTCTTAATTCTGCCCCCTATCATCGTCTTCTTATTTTTATTGTTCTTCTCGGATTAAGTATTAAGTATATATTTTAATAAGCACGTTTACTTGGGCTGTGTTTAAGATTATGAGTTGTTTTATATGTTCTATTTTAGAATATTTTGTGCACTATTTTTATCTAGCTATACTATTCCTTATGGTAGTTGATGGGATTCCCCTTGAATTTTCTAAGTCAAAGCAGAGAGATTTCAATCAAGGGCACGAAGGGGAGCCAATCCGGCCAAACGAGCCGCACGCACCAAGCCGCCTTCGCCCGCTTAAAGGGTTTGAAATCGCCCCGAAAGGAGAACGTGACCAAGCGCGCATAAAACTAGCACGTACCCAAGCGCGCCCGCTAGCGCCACCCATGCCTCGTGGGCGCGTAGGTGTTGCCCGCACGCGCGCAGCAGCCCGCACCTCACGCGCGCAACAATGGTTAAATACCACCGCCAAGGTTAAATAGATGCGGAGACAGGTTAGCGTGTATAGGTCGCGGCCCTGTTACGGTGCCCAGGCCTTGAATCGTGGGTGTGGAATCACAGGAATTGCTGAGGTGGAACCAGCCACCCGGGCCCGCCCCCCGGCTTGGTTCTGGGGCTACCACCGTAATAGAATTCCACCCATTTTTATGTTTAAAATTATTATTATTTTTACTTGGTGGCGGTCATAATCGTTGTTATGTGACACGCATATTCATAATCATTGTCCAAACTCTCTCGAGCAAAAATATCGCATCAAACAAATGACGGTTTGTAATCACCACATTCACTACCGCCACCGTCATGCCAAATGGACCCTTAATTTGATACATGGGCTAAGAGAATCAATAATACAAGGGCTAGAAGTATCAATACAAGCCCTGGTGCCGAGCTTTCATCAAAGACTCTGAGAAACTATATTATAATCTGGTCGAAGAGAAAATGAACGAATAAGATAATTATCAGAACGTTAGGGCAAACATCCTCTCAGCTCAGAAGCACTTTCATCAAAGTCTTGAGGCTTCCAACGGTACTTTGCATCTGGTCTGTAACTTGTCAAATGAAAGGCGATGAGCCTTTCCATACTGACATCCCGCACAGACATAACCGTCTCCGAAGGATGAAAGATAGACAAGTCATGCACCATGCCTCTTATGATGCATACATTATGTTAGGAATCCGCAGCTGGACTACAAACATTCCGCAGGAGAATAGACGAATTGGACTACAATACGATTTCACGGTGCACAAGTTTCGTGTCAAATTGGAAGTGTTTTTAACCATGATATATATATTGTCATTGCAAGTAAAAATATGGATTATCACAATAAAAAGCACTACTATCTGCATGTGTGCATTTATAGCACTTATACATTTCCTGGTATACAGAAATGTATTATTAAGGGTCTTATTGGTTCGGGCGAGAGTTGGAGCGGTGAGAATATGATCATTGACAAAGGACCAATGGAGAGGTGGAGACGTTGAGTATGAAGAGGGGTTCTCAAAAAAGGTTAAAATGATATTTTAGGGTGATTGTTAACCGCAACCCGTTATTGGCTAGTCGCACCCCAAAATATGCTAATTTTTCGCGTCTTTTCGAAATACTCCTTGTACATGCAATTTTAGGAAAAGTGTTCAACACAAAAGTTGTAGATATCGACGAGATCTACAACTTTCGTGTTGAACACTTTTCCTGAAATTGCATGTACAAGACGTATTTCTGAAAGGCGTAAAATCTGAGCATATTTTTAAAGTACGTCTTCTACATGCATTTTTAGGAAAAGTGCTCAACACGAAAGTTGTAGATATCGACGAGATCTACAACTTTCGTGTTGAGCACTTTTCCTAAAAATGCATGTACAAGACGTATTTCAAAAAGGCGCAAAAAGTTATGAGATTTTGGGGTGCCACTAACAAATAGCCGGTTTGCGGTTAACAATCACCTATTTTAGAAAGGTGACGGTGGGAATTGAAGAGTTACCAGACATTTTTTTTAGTGGCGGCATTTTCCCGCAATGGAGATGGAGCAAAATTGCCAAAACAAACCGACCCTAAGCAAGTTGCTTACTGAATTGAAAGAGAATCATAAGGCTTCTAAGCATAGAGCTGTTGATAGAACCTGAAGCAGATATTTCATTTTATAATGTAACTCATTATTATAGCTATAAGCTATCCCAAACTCAAATCCTAAGTAATTGGGATAAAAAAGTAAATTTATGGATACTAAAGTTTATGACAATAATAGATGAAATTATATATAACTACTAAAAAGATTTGTATGGTCCAGCATCACTCAAAATTAAACTCAAATGATAATATCGTCAAAATGTATATCCAATCAGGTTTTTTCAGTAAAGATCTCAATGCGATAAAAAGAGAGAAAAGTAAAACAAATATGTGAATTCCAACAATGTTAAAACCATCAATATCCAGGAAGTTGTGCCCTTTAGATTGTTTTTGGGCCAAATTGGCCCGAGTTTGATCAATCGGCCTAGGTCATAGACCATTTTTATGACAACAAAATAACATTTTATCTAAAAATAATGATCATTTTACAATAAAAATGATCATTTCAAGTTAAAATTGATCATTTTACAAGTATCATTTACTAGAAAAGAGGAAGTTCGTAAATGATCCCTTGGACCTTGCACATCTATGGTAAACAAATAACAGCAGCTACATAGGCTTGAAAAAAGCAAGGAAAAAATGAAGAACATGAGAACCATCACAAAGAGCAGAATGAAGCCATTCCTCATTTATTGAAAAAAGAGTACAAGGTTCGGCGCAGTATAACGATTAAGTGACCGGTAAAAACGGCGAAAAGAAAAGATGAAGAATTTACCAGTCAGGCTGCGCAGAGGAATAAAAAAAAACTTCAAAATAGATAATTTGTGAGTTCATCACACCACCTCAAGGAGAAAATTTCCATACTCTTGGCCTGCTGCCATTAACTTAGGTGATGACAGTGGGTTCAGAGCGCCCCGTGAACTCTTGCATCTTGGAGAGTTTCAGTGCCACTTCCACCTGCAACCAGATAATGCTAACAATTAGACGACCCTCCTCGTTACTGCCGAAGACTCGAACCGTCTCGGTTTACCGTTTATCAAATAAATATCGTGTATTTTGCAATTTGTCTTTTAAATGGCATTTTGGTAATTGGGCCATCACTCTTATCAGAATGTTCTTCCCTCATAGAAGGGAGACTGGATGAGCCTTAGGTCCATCTTGGTGTAGTTATCTTTTGATAGATATGCACTGCCTTAGATCCAACTTAGCACTAGCATATCTTGCTAGTTAATATTCATTTTCTATTTATAATGCAATCTTTTCGATCTGAGTCCTATCAACAAATACTGTGATCAATGCTAACAATCAGAGACAAAGATTCTCATCACCCTTACCAGAGGACCTAGTGCTTCCTGCGAGTCCCTCGAGATCTTCGAGGAGTCCTTCTCATATTGTTCTATGTAGAGCCTAATTGTGGCGCCTTCTGAGCCGGTTCCGGACAGGCGGAATACCTTGAAATTCGATGAAATAAGGATATCAAACAAGGCCTCTAGTGAATTAGTCTATAACATATGATATCAGCAAAAAGTCGTATATTAGCACGGACGAAAAGTACCAGGCGTGAACCATCGGCAAATAAGTAACGGATTCCCTGGTGCTTTGAGACAGAGCCATCCACTGGATCCTTGTATTCAAATTCATTGGCATCTACAATATCTGAGACATCTGTTCTTATTCCCTTGATGATACTGCAAGAAGAACAAAAAATATTTATACTTTTTGAAGCTTAACTCTGTAAATTGTGACTGTTATAGTGATCATGGAAATTTCGAGGCGACTGTTTGAGACCATAAAGTGACTTCTTTAGACAAGAGACTCCCCCGTGATCTCAAACCCGAGAGGTTGTTGCATATAGACGATCAACTGCAAATCACCGTTAAGAAAAGTATTTTTGATATCCAATTGGTGTAACGGCCAGTACTGATGAACAATGAGGGAGATCAACAAACGAACAGTATTGAGTTTGACGACTGAAGAAAAGGTCTCATCATAATCTAGACCTTGTTGTTGAGTAAAATCACGAGCTACTAGACGAGCTTTCAAACGTTGAATTGTCCCATGTGGACCATGTTTGATGGCAAACACCCACTCACAACCCACGCCGCCCGCCATCCCGGATGTTGGAGAGTCTCCTGCACAGAAGTAGGGAGGGTAATAGAGGATAAGAAAAGAGCATATTGGCGAAGTTCCGGAGAGAAGGGGTGGAAGAAGACATAATTCGCTATCGGGTGCGCAGTAGAACTGGTTGCTGGATCATCAGACTACAAAATATCATTAGAAGAGGGCATCTCCCGTAGGGTAGTAAACGAAGGAGGACGACGAGTATGCACACGAATGAGAGGTGGTCTGGGTGGGAGTGGCGTGGAAAGGAGAGGTGAGTTTGGTGGGAGTGGTGTGGGAAGGAGAGGTGGAGGGTTGGAAGTAACAGAGACATCGGGCCGTAGAAGAAGCGGTGGAAGTAGAGAACCAGTTGGTTGAGAATGATAGGGTTGGCCATCAAGAAAGGTAACATCAGCAGAAGTAACAACCTTGCGATCCTTAGGAGAGAAGCAGACATAGCCCTTCTGAGAACGGGAGTAACTAACAAACATATATTTCGTGACACGTGGAGCAAGCTTGTCTGTGGACAGAACAAAATTATGAACATAGCACACGCAACCAAACACGCGAGAGGTGAATGAAAAAGGAGGTGTAAAGGGAAAAAGAAGGTTGAAGGGAACAACAAAATTGAGAATAGAAAAAGACATGCGGTTAATAAGAGAACAAGCAGTAGAGACCGCGAAATTCCAATATTGTTTGGGAATATTCATTTGAAACATAAGAGAGCGGTTAACCTCAAGAAGGTGACGATTCTTACATTCAGCAACGTCATTTTGTTGGGGGATATAGACACAGGAGGTTTGATGGATGATTCAAAACTCAGCGCACAGGTTAGTAAACGCATGATTAGCGTATTCGCGTGCATTGTCAGAACGGAGAGTTATTATTGTAGTAGAGAACTGGTTGCGAGTTTCAATGATAAAGACATGAAATACACCCGACAGTTCAGAGCGATCATGAAGGAGATACAGTCATGCCACTCGAGAGTAATCATCTACAAATGTAACAAAGTAGCGATAACAAAACACACTGGCAATTTTGTATGGTCCTCAGATATCAGAGTGAACAAGATCAAAGAGAGCATGACTCCGAGTAGGATGAGGCGAGAACATAGACCTATGATGTTTGTCATAGATACATGACACACAAGTGAAATCTTGGAGGGAAACATCAGGAAGAGCTTTGCGGAATATGTTTAGAGGAGCGTGTCCAAGACGTCGATGTCATTCAACAGAGCTGATAGAGGACAAAACCGTTGGAGGAGAGGGGTCAAGGATGTAGAGATCATTCGACAGACGTCCTTTTCTAATGATAGACTGCGCCTGGCGATCCTGCACAACATAAGAAGTGGAAGAGAATGTTACGTAGCAATCAAGATCTTGAGTGAGATGACCAATAGAGAGAAGGTTGAAAGGCGAGCCCGGAACATGAAGAGCGGAGCGAAGAGTGATGGAGGGAGTAATATCGTCGGAGCCAGAGACAGGAATGGTGTCCCCACTTGCAACCATAATGAACTTGGGATGCACCGAGTACAAGTAGCGTGATGACTGCCGTGAGGTAATGTGGTGGGAGGTCCCAGAATCCAAGATCCAGGACGAACTATGAGCAAGACAGGAGAAACCACCACCAGAAATCGACACAACAGAGCCCGGAGAATGGTCGATCATCCCTTAAAGTTGCTGGATCTGGATCTGCAAGTCATCAATGTCATTCTAAAGGCTATGTGAAGTAGAGTGTGCAGTCATGGGCAAAGGGACAGGGACTAGACGACTGTTTGAGAAGAGCCAGCAGCTACGACAAGAAAAGAACTCCATAGTTGGCGGTCAGGAAGCCTAGGCAAGGCGGCAAACAAGGCAGAAAAGACCGGCAGCGACCTGGTGGCCAGAGATGCGGCCTGAGAGGTGGCCACAATCAGAGAAGAGTAGCCGCTGCAAGGAGCAGATACTGCGGAGAGGCGGCTGAACAGCGAAGACAGCGGCAAGGAAAAATCTGTGTGGCAGCAAAGAGAAAGCCTGGTGGCAAGGCACAAGAGACCGCAAGAACCACAACGGCTAACACGGGCGGTTAGAAGAGGCGGCTGACAGGCGAGACTGGCGGCTAAGTAGTTGAACTGCGACAGGAGGTCAGAGGCAAGACGAAGTCCCAGCGGCCAAGCGGATAGCCTCCAGCGGCAAGGGCAAACCGCGGTGAACAACTGCAGGAGATGCAACTTGGGAAGAGGCGGCGGTCTGAGAAGGGTGCGGCCAGAACAAAAATAGGAGGCGACTAGACGGCAACGAGCTGAGCACGGGCAAACAAAGGATTCAGTAGCAGCGGCAAGGACCAGGAGGAACGACGAAGGCAAGGAGTGCGAGCAACGCCGATGACCTGTTTGAAGAAGCGTCGGCTTTGAAGCAGAACGTGCTCGCGGCGACCTGGAGAGGAACCACACGAACTGGCGGCTTGGATAGAGACTACGACATGAGTGTATGCAGCCGGAAACCTTGTGGATAGAGAGATATACAGAACGATGTCTAGAGGGGGGGGACACTACAAAGGTGAGCAGCGGGAAGATGCGACGATTTGCAGAGGCAGCGGGAAACTGGCGGCTAGGCAGGAGCAGGAGAGCAAGCCGCTGCGAGCTTGAACAGCCCGTGGAAGTCGATCTCAGGTGGGACCTGCGGACTGGAGAAGAACCGGCAAGCTGGCGGCCAGGAGGAGCGGCCTGCGGACTGGAGAAGAACAGGCGAGCTGGTGACCAGGAAGTGCTGCCTGAGGGAAAAGGAGCAAGAGATGTGGGGCCCAGTCAGGATAGAAGAGAAGTATAAAGAGAGAGGGGGGATGAGAGAAAAGGGGAGCCGGTGCCACAGGGAGGCGGCGGCCAAAAAAAGGCCTAACTGCCAAAGAGGTGCGGTTAGGGAGGAGGCAAAAAGAAACTATCTAACCGCACAAGGGTGCGGGTAGAGCCCAAGAGGGACCGAATCAATTAGAGCGGAACGATCCTCTGATACCATGTAGAAGAGTCACAGGATGGAGAAAATTCCCAATATATTTCAAGTAAAAAACCTTGAACTTATACTGTTATACATGTATATGTACAAATATATTTAGGAGGAAGAGCATAGAATATCTCATTCAAGATGTGGGACTAAACTTCCTAACTAAGAGATTAAATGGGCATTAACTAACGAGCCTTACACATTTCCTTTAAGAGCAGTGATACAAGGGGAATCATATGACTAGGCGATTAGCAAAATGAAGAGGCACAAATCAATAAACTACCAGCATATCTAAGCAACTTTTTGATGTACAAGCCTTGGCATATTAAACAAATACATATACCCTAAATCATTTCACATGCATTTCATGAATAAATAAATAATCGCTCATACAAAAAGAAAAAAAAAAGGTACACTAGAAGAAGATGACAGAAAACTAACATGCCATCACAGTTCTGTAAGTAAAGGATTACTTGTTAATTTCTGGGAGGGATGACTGTAAGTCTACCAAATATGACATTAGTTCCTTAGCACCAGCTGCATCCACATTCTACATGGAAACACTTAAACTTATCAGCGAGAATATTGAAAAAGCTTGTGTAACTAGTAGAGCAATATTGAAAGTGAAAACCCACGTGCTTTCACTTCCTCGCATCCCTTCATAAAAAAGTAAGAACGGAAACTTATTCCACCTTCTTACCTCATAATCATACCGAGTATAATAATGACGACCATAAGCAGCCCAGTGCTGGCGAACAATGTCTTCCACAGTGACTAGCTTATCTCCATCCAGGTTCTCCTTGTTCTTGTAGGCAATGATAGAGAGCCAAGCTAGGACTGCCCAGATCCCATCCTTTTCACGTATATGATCTGAGCCTGTAAGAGGATGCAACAAAGATGTAACTTGTGTTTGCGAATTTAATCCGTAATAAATCTCAAAATTAATCAATCTCACATGGAATTTGTTAGTCAGAAATCAAAATAACATAAAAAATGAGGGAGAAAAGATCAACCCAATAGCTTTATCCTTTCAGTTGAGTTCTGTAGAAATGTACGAGAAATAAGAGAAATACAAATTATTTTATTAATTTCTCTTAAATAGCTTCCATACATCCTTTGAATAATTGTACATTTGTACATTTATATAAGAGAAGAGAGAAAGGAGAAATTATATCCTAAGATGTGGGACTAATAAAGCTAACAAGATGGGCCTATCTTTGGGCTTTTACATATATTCTTTAACATTCCACCGAAAGCTGGAGCGTACAAATCGTAAGCACCAAACTTGGAAAAAAACTGATAGTATAACGGGCGAGGTAAGGCCTTGGTGAGATTGTGAGAATATCAGCAACTTGCCCAGCAATAGGAACATGTTGTAATTTTATCTTCTTCAATTGAACCTTCTCCCGAATGAAATGACAATCAACTTCAATGTGTTTCACCCGTTCATGGAAAACAAGATTTTTGGCAATGTGTATGACAGGTTGGCTGTCGCAAAATACAGTGGCCGGTGAGGAAAACTTGACTCTTAAATCACCAAGGAGACCCTCAAGTCATGTAAGTTAAGACACAACAACTGTCATTGAGCGACACCAGCTTCAGCAGATGAGCGAACAACTACAGACTGTTACTTGCTGCGTCAGCCGCCAAGTAATGAGATGTCCTCCAAAATAAGTACAGTATCCACTTGTGGAACGATAATCATCCAATGAACCAGCATAATCAACGTCAGAATATCCAATCAGAGATAAGAGAGACGAAGAAGGCTTGTATACAAGTCCTTGTCCAAGAACAATCATCAAGTATTAAAGAATGCACTCAACTGTCTTGAGATGAGAGATGCGTGACACATGCATGAATCAACTGACAACTCCAACATCAAATAATATATCAGGTCTTGTAACTATGAGATATATCAGCTTTCCCACAAGATGACGATAATATTTTGGGTTCGAAAGGAGCAAATCAGGGTCTGAGGAATGAGCGCGGAGCTTGTAATTGATATCCATGGGAGTGTCGGCAGGCTTGCGTCCAGAGTAGACAGCATTATGAAGCAAGTCAAGGAAGTACTTTTTTTGAGATAAAACAAGCCCATCCGGTCGCCGAGCCACCTCGAAGCCAAGAAAATATCGAAGATTTCCTAGATCCTTTATTTGAAATACAGTCGACAGATGTTTTTTGATCATGTGTATTCATGTGATATCGTCTCCCGTAATCAAAATATCATCAACATACACCAAGAGAATCAATGTGTCTGTTGTTCGATGACGAGTAAATAAAAAGAAGTCGGCTGAACTCCGAGTGAATCCAACAACACTAACAGTCTGACTGAAATTGTCAAACCATGCTCAGGGAGACTGTTTGAGACCATAGAGTGATTTCTTCAGACGACATACAAGAGACTCCCCCATGGTCTTAAATCCGGGAGGTTATTGCATATATACGAGCTACTGCAAATCGCCATTGAGAAAAGCATTTTGACATCCAATTGATGTAATGTCTAGTCGATGTACGACAAAGGAGATCAAAACACGAACAATATTGAGTTTGGCGGCTGGAGAAAATATCCCATCAAGACCATGTTTGTTGGCAAACACCCACTTACAACCTACAGAAGCTTGTTGAGAAGGAAAAGGGACAAGATCCCAAATGTGATTTGCCCAAAGAGCAGACGTTTTCTCTTCCATGGCCGCCCGCCACCCCAGAAGTTGGAGAGCCTCATGTACAAAGGTAGGGGTGGTAATTGAGGATAAAGAAAGGGCATATTTTTGGATTTCCGGAGAGAGGCGGTGTAAAGAGACATAACTCGTCATCGGGTGAGCAGTGGAGACAGTTGCCGGATCTGCAGACCGCAAAATATCATCAGTGGAGGGCATCTCCCGTAGAGTAGTATACTAAGGAGGATGACGAGTATACACCCGAATAAGAGGTGGTTTTGGTGTGAGAAGGAGAGGTGGAAGGGGAGAAACAACAAGGACAACAGGCCACGAAAGGAGAGGCGGAATTAGAGAATTAGTTGGTTGAGAATGATAGGGCTGGTCTTCTAGAAAGGTAATGTCAGCAGAAGTAACAGTCTTGCAATCTTTGGGAGAGAAGCAGACATAGCCCTTCTGAGTACGGGAGTAACCAACAAACATATATTTTGTGACATGCGAATCAAGCTTGTCGGTGGATGAACTAAGATTATAAACATAACAAACGCAGTCAAATATGCGAGGTGGGATGAAAAATAGGTTTGTGGAGGGAAAAAGGAGATTAAAGAGAGACGTAAAGTTGAGAACAGAGGAGTGCATGCGGTTAATAAGGTAGCAGACTGTAGAAACCGTGAAATTCTAATAGAATTTGGGGACATTCATTTGAAACATAATGTAGCGTGCGACGTTAAAAAGGTGACGATTCTTGCATTCAATAACACTATTTTGATGGGGGGTATAAGCACAAGAGGTTTGATGGATGATCTCAAACTCAACACATAGGTCAGTAACCCCATGACTGGTGTACTCACAGGCATTGTCGGCCCGAAGAGTTTTAATTATAGTAGAAAACTGATTGCGAGTCTTAATAATAAAAGCACGAAAGAACCCGAGTTAGGTCAGAGCGATCATGAAGTAAATATTATCATGTCATTTGAGATTAATCATTAATAAAGATGATGAAGTAACGATAATCAGAAGTACTTGCGATTTTATATGGTCTCCAAATATCTGAATGAACAAGAGCAAAATGAGCATTGCTCCGGATATAAGACGGTCAGAAAGTGACGGCGCGCCACGACTGACACGCGTGTATTCCTACAGGAGGCGGTGAACCGATGTCCAGACAGGCAATCAGAGTCTGTGGTTGCGTCTAGATGATTGCTCCGAGTCAAATTCACATTTTACTTTTTTTTTTAGTTGTATTTAATGCCTGATCGGTCAAAACATTAATGGTCGTCCGATTCAGGTAGTTATGTTACAGTTTTTATTTCAGGGCTTTATAAATACAAGCAGCGGTTCATTGTGGGGGTATTAAAGGTTGGCGAATATCTAACCGCTCGGTCATCCCTATCACTAGTGCGACGCCAACGACATCTTCAGCCAGGTGTGACTCTTGGTAACTCCGCCCGACTACCGCTTCCCCTTCCCCCTCTGTTCAGTCTCTGTCGTCTGTTATCGAGCCACACCGGTCTTGTCCGAAAAGCCGCAACTCCACCCTCTGTTTCCCAGTGCCTCCATCATCGACGCCTTCTTTTTTCCCATCCAGCCCACTGAAATCAAACCGCAACCCTAACTCCGTCCGCCGCTTCTCTATTTCCCCACTCTCCGGCGGCTTCAACCCAGTCAGATCCCCGCCAGCAGCCTCTTCCCTACCCCGGCCTAACCAAATGCCCCACCTCCCTGTTCTTTCCCCCTCTCCAAAATCCCCACATCAGTCTAACACATCCATGCCAAAGTCGTCTCCTTCCACAAACGGGCCGCCACTATTCCCTCTCCCTACTCCATTCCCGGTCACTTTCCGGTCTAATTGAACCCCTCCTTCATTCCTAAACCCTCCCGTGGGCTCCCCTCATCAAATCCGGCTGCCCATCCCTTCATTCCTACAGTTTCCCCGTGCCACCAACAGCCAGATCCACACTCCCAATACCCTCCCCGTTCGCCACTACCTTGGTAGCCTGCCTCTGCCGCCACTGCTGCCGCTGCCGCCGCCGCCTGCATGTGTGAATTGTGCTAAAGTCATTTCTTTTAGTTGTTTAATTTGGTAAACTTGTACTGTGGTGGATTGTTATCTTATTGTGCTATTAGTTCTTTTGTCGTAAGATTTGTGGGACTTATTCTGTGAACGCTTAAAAATATTTGCGACTCTTTCGCTTGCAAAATTTAATATTCTGTTTTCCTTTAATTAATTAATTAATTGTGACTGCTCGTACCCCTGCTGATAGTAATTTAATAATTAATTACTTGCTGCAATTTTGGAGCGGGCCACTTTGTACCTGCATTTAGGGGTGCAAGTTGAGTTGAGTCGGCTCGAAAGCTCGATGAGCCGGCTCGAAAAAAGCTCGACTCGAGCTCGAGCCTGTGAAGCTCGAGCTCGATTACGAGTCGAGCTCGAGCTCGAATATTAATGTTCATGAGATCGCGAGCTGGCTCGCGAGCTTTTTATTCCAATTTTTTTTAAAATATATATAAAACATATGAAAAAAATATAAAAAAATAAGAAAATAAAGCTCATGAGCTAAAAAACTCGCGAGCAGCTCGAGCTCGAGCTCAATAATTTGGCATTGAGCTCGAGCTCGAGCTGGGATAAATGAGCTCGCCGAGCTCGAGCTCAAGCTTGGAAATTTTGCAAAGCTCGACTCGAGCTCGACTCGTTTGCACCCCTACCTGCATTACATCTCATTACATTTAAGGTTGCATTCAGAAAACCCCTTCGGAGTCGACCTACCACTGCATCAAATTGGTATCAGAGCCTTAGGTTACGGTTATTTGCATGTTACGTAGTAGTAGGGATTATCGTCATTCCATGTCAAGTCACAATCACACCGACTATAGAACCGCTAGTTCACAGACAGACATGACACCCGCTGAGTTTCAACGGTTGGTTCTCGACCGATTGATAGGATGAGAACCCAATTTGAAACTCTTAGGGGTGATATTGAGAGGGTTAGCACAAGGGTTGATCAATTAAAGACGCCTAGAGGTCTAGCGGCTCCTCCCCCTGATGAGGAGCCCCATGAGGGCCCACGTGATGCTACACCTCCTCCGGAGAGGCGTGGTAGAGTCATCCCTTGCCGAGACCCCCCTCCCTTTGCGAAAGGGAATTATCGTCGGGGATATGAGTATAAGAGAAGGGATCACCGCCCTCCTGATGAGCCTCGTCCTCCCCCACCTCGTCGTAGAGATCGAGCACGATATGATTATGATTACGATGATGACTATGGTGATTATCGTGAGACGCGCCATGGGATGACTCCTGAAGAGGATAACATCACCCGGCGTATTCGCATTGATGCGCCTTCCTTCGACGGTCACCTCGACTCAAAGGCATTTAGTGATTGACTCATGGACATGGATCACTACTTTGACTAGTTTGAGATGAGCGACGAGAGGCGAGTGCGATTCGCCAAAATGAAGTTGATCGGCCATGTAAAAATTTATTGGTCGAGTCTCGAGAGATCACTTGAGCGGGATGGTTACTACCCCATCACTCGATGAGATGGAACCGTGTTTACAAGATAAATATCTTTCTGCTTCATATCGAAATCAACTTTTAGATTAGCTCTACGAGTCTACGTGCTACGTCAGGAGACTCTCTCCGTTGCAGATTATATGTCGTAATTTGACGAGCTAGTGGTTCGCAATGATATTATGGAAGAACTCGTCGCCACTGCATCACGCTTTCGTGCAAGACTTAGAGCGGACATTGAGAGAACTAATTCCCTACAGTATGGAGACGGTTGAGCAGGTCTTTCAGCTCGCGCTAGAATACGAATAGTATTTACGTACTGCTGGCCCGAGGCAGGGCACCACTCGACCTGATGCCTCTACTGCTAGGAGACCTCATCCGGCCACGACTACTGACACCCCTCGCGCAGACGCGATGGGAAAAGCTATTGTTCCTGGAGGCCCCAAGCCTGGGGGCGTCTAATGCTATCGATGTTCTGGCAGAGGGCATTTTACAGGGCAATATCCTACTAGGAATTTATTGATTGAGGATTCGGGCGAGCCCAACACTGAGGCTGAGGATGTAGCCCTTGAGAAGATTACTGTCGTTGTAGAGGACAGATGGGAGAGCGATGTAAAGAGATCGTTAGAGGTAGGTGTCCTCCGACGCATCCTCCACACCCCACGCGCTGAGGAGGATTGACGCCACACACTATTTTCTTCACATATTTCCCGAGTGCAGGAGGCCCCTACAAACTCGTTATTGATAGTGGGAGCTGCGTAAACATAATTGCTAAGAAAGGGTTGGAGAGGATGCAACTAACGAGGATGTTGCGTAAACATATGGGTGGACAAGTCCACCATTCATGTCACGCATTGGTGTTTGGTACCGATACGTTTAGCAACCACGGAGAACCATGTCTGGTGCGATGTTATCCCTATGGATGTCGCCCATGTTGTAACAACCGAAAACCGGACGCGAAATTTATTTAAATTATAGGGTCGAGTCGCGACGGTTTTTGATCGAGGCAGCGCGTCGTCAAGGCATAATGTTACTTTTCTTAAAGATAGCGACCGTTAGTTCGTTAAGTGCGTTAAGAATAGTGCGTAACACATGTTATTTTAGAATCGACGCGCGCGGCGTTTTCATTAGTATTCAAAAGAATTAGTATGAGTTTTGGTGTGCTGATAGTCGTTTAATAAGTTGTTTTTGGGTGGTTTTGGGGTGCCAATAGCTTCCCCCCCTCTCCTCATGCGGTTACAAGTAAAACCGCATAAGATAGTTCTTAACCCGCACGCATTCAGTTCACGGAGGAAAATACCGCAAAACCGAAGCCCGACCTTTTCTTCGTCTCCCGCAAACGGCGAACCCGACGCCCCTCCAAACGCCTTCCACAGCCCTAGCCGGCGGCCGATTCCTCTCCAGAAGTCCAATCCGACTTCTCCTCCCTCCTCTGCTGGCATCGGTGAGCCTTCCTCTTCATTTCTTGACCGTGGAAGTGTCGGGTTTCAACCTTAGCCGGTGGAATCAAAGGCTAGGTCAACGTTTGTGGTTCCGGTGAGTTTTATTTCTCCTTTCACCTTTTTTCTTCATGGTAATCAGTCGATTTGGAAGTTAAGGTAGACTAAGTTTTCATTTCCTTTGCCCTATTTAGGTTTTGGGATTCGAGTTCCACCGCGGAAGTTAAGTTGGACGCTTTGAGAGCCTCAATCGCTATACGTAAAGGTAATATACGATGTTTAGCCTTTGTATTATGGTTACCCTAGTTTTTAAAATTTTTTAAAAGAAAAACTCTTAAGGGAAAATTATGAAATTAGGGTTTGCCTTAGATTTAAGGACTTCGGTGGGCTCGGGGCAACACTCTGGAAGTCCCAGACAGTAGGATTTCCTTCGGAAGAGCAAATGTCGCCGCACCGAGTCTACGAGCGTCGCAGCACCGCTGTAAAGAAATTTAATTCCTGTTAGTTAGACGTAGCAAAAATTATATTTTGTATACGCATGAGTAAGTTTCGTACAAGCATCATAAACATGCATAGGAAAGTGTGGCGGTAGGAAAATGGTCGCGAAAAACGTGTAGGATGACGCCCTTTTTCCATGACCCAGTTTAGTCAAATTATGAACAGTTATTTTAGGTACGAAACTTTACCCGCGTACGTAAGCTTGGAGGTTGTCCAACCAAGGGCGTGAATGTCCCTTCAAGTCGACCAAAAAGAAAGTCAAGGGTCGCTCAGTAGTACACCAGAAAAGATATCCCAAGCAGAGTAGCATCAGACCGAAAGGTCAATGAGCATACAAGTCTTTTCGTGCTCGGTAGAGGCGTACTACCTTTCTCATAAGGCATATGGTATCTTGTGAGCAGTATAGTCTTGTGAGTTTACTTCCCTTTGAGACAGTTAGTAGATTCGAGACCGTGTCCGTGCGACACTAGAACAATTGAGTTCGTAAGATGGTCTCGGGTCGTCAGTTTCAGTTGCGCGTTAGGAGCTACTCTGCCTAGAGCCTTCCAAGTAGATGTGCATGTTAGAAGCCACCTAGAACTCAAGTATAGACCTGACGTGAGACAGTACACTAGTTAGTGAACGCCAGGATTTGGGTTAATGAAATAAAGATCACAAACATAGAACAAATAGTTGTGTTGATCAGGAAGTAGCGCGAAGACATGCATAACATATAGCTTAAAAGTTTTTAATGCACAAAACTATTTTTTAAAGGTATGCATTCATCATATGAGAAAATGATTTTAGTGTCACTAGGAGGAGTTATTTTTCTTTACTCTGACCCCTCGTGAGCAATATTTTTCAGGTGACCTAAATGGGAAACTACGCCTAAGATGAGCATTAAGTGGAGTCAGTTAGTAGTTACTTCCACTTTCAGTTTACTCTATTTCAGCATGTACTTGTAGATGTGGACAATGTATCTGGTTAATGTTTTATATAATTTGTATCAGACCATTAATGTTATACAGATTTTCAATTATTTCAATTCCATTCATGTGTAGTGGCTCTGTGAATCCAGATATGAGGTATGTGTTTACCCTTAGTTTATTTTCCTAGTTTCCGTTGTAAGTTTTAAATTCTTAGTAGAAGTTTCTTTTACCTGTTGCATACTAGTTTTAATACTGTTTCCTAGTTTTCCTTATATCGCTGACCCGGTCGGACGACTGATTTCTGAAATATTGGGAAGGAGTCTTACACATGTTCTGCTCGGAAGATTCTGGTTATATGATCGCGACGCAACGTGCTATGGCCGGTCTAACACGTGCATGTTCTTCGACAAGGGTCGAAAGATTACCCTTACTCTGACCCAACCCACGGATCCTACCAAGGGCAAGGTTGACTCGTCAGTTAGTGCGGGATCGTGAAGACCCTTACATGTTTTGAGGAAGGGTGATTTTTTGAGAGAGAGTCTAGAGGCAGGGGTCATGTTTATCATAATGGCCACGATGACGGCCGAGAATCCAGGCGGGATTGAGACTACTGACTCGGATGTTCGGCAGTTGCTGGATGACTTTGTAGACATTATGCCTAAGGAACTCATTGATGAACTTCCCTCACTGAGGGATATCTAATATGTGATTGACCTGATTCCAGGGGCATCCTTGCCCAATCTCTCGCATTACCGCTTGAATCCGACTGAGCATGCTGAGCTAAAGTGCGAAGTTGACGATCTTCTATGAAAAAAGGTTTATTCGAGAAAGTTTGAGTCCCTGAGCCATACCAGCCCTTCTAACTCCAAAGAAGGACAATAGTCGGTGCATGTGCATTGATAGTCGTGTCATAAATAAGATCACGATGAAGTATCGTTTCCCGATTCCCCGCCTCAATGATCTCCTGGACTCGATGACAGGTGCCCAGATATTCTCAAAGATCGACCTTCATAGTGAGTACCGTTAGATTAGACTTAGAGAAGGGAATGAGTGGAAGACGACATTCAAGATGAAGGACGACTTGTATGAGTGGCTAGTGATGTCGTTCGGATTATCGAACGCACCCAGTACATTTATGAGGGTGATGACACAGGTTCTGCAGCCCTATATGGGCAAATTTTTGGTAGTATACTTTGATGATATTTTGGTATACAGTCAGGGTCGCACCGAGCACTTACGTCACATCCGCCTGGTGTTCGAGCTCCTTCAAAAGGAGCATCTATATATCAACTTGAAGAAGTGCTCGTTTCTGTCCACATCTGTTCATTTCTTGGGATACGTTGTGTCGACGTTGGGTATTTATGTTGATCCTGACAAGGTCAGAGCAATTCGAGAGTGGCCTACCTGTACAACCCATATTCGCTAGGTAGAATCCGGAGGCATCAACGGTCGGGGTTGGACCAGCCTCGGGCTAGCTTGGGCCTGACGACCAGAAGAGCTCTCGCCGGAGGAGCTCCCGCATAGGAGCAGGCGAGGTCCCGACCCGTGACCAGAAGCGGGCGAGAAGGCGTCGAGTGGTCTCAACGCCGTGGTCGGCAGCAAGGGCGCTGAGTGAGCTCCACTCACTCAACGCCGTGGTCGGCAGCAAGGGCGCTGAGTGAGCTCCACTCACTCAACGCCGTGTTCAGCAGCAAGGGCGCTGAGTGAGCTCCACTCACTCAACGTCGTGGTCAACAGCAAGGGCGCTGAGTGAGCTCCACTCACTCAACGTCGTGGTCAGCAGCAAGGGCGCTGAGTAGGCTCCACTCACTCAACGCCGTGGTCGGCAGCAAGGGCGTTGGGTGAGCTCCACTCACTCAACGTCGCGTCCGGCAGCGATAACGTCAAGGTTAGAGGAGCTCCCGCCTGGAGAGGGGCGAGAGCGTTCACCATCGGTCAGCCAGGACCCGTTCTCGGCAGAGTCGGCGAGAAGGAGGGGGCTGGCTCAGCTTGAGACTTTTGACACTCCCTTTTAGCTCTCGCCAAATGAAGGCGAGAGGGTTCTCGGCATAATAGGGCTCTCGCCGAGTGGGGCCCAGGGTTCAGGGTGAGATTACTTAATTGCCCTCGGGTAAAATTACCCTTATACCCCCAGAGGCTGCATTCAACACTTCTCAAGCAGCGGGATTTGGCTATTGACAGACCAGCCAGAGGTATTTCAGTAACTTCAGGTCAGCAAAAGGTTATAAATAGACCCATAAGGGCTCTTTAGAAAGCAGACACTCATTTTTCTCTGAATCTCTAGTGCTTTCTGAGGAGCTCCCAGCCCAGCTTTTGGCTTTGGAGGGGAAGCTCTCAGAGATCTTCCGGGTGTGAGATGAGACCTCCCTGCTGAGGCTTTGGGTCAGTCCTAGGTCGTTAGCTACCAGTCGAGGGACAGGGCTTGAGAGAAGTAGGTGTTGACTGCACCCCTGTTTTGAACATTCGTTGAGGTCAATTTTGGCTTCAACAGTTCTGGTGCGGTGAGCGTGGAAGGCAGTCGGTACAAGAAAGCCTTGAGTTTGGTCCCATGACTGGAGGTGAAGGTGAAGGATCTGGCTCAGGAGGATCCCCCACCCGGGGAGAAGAAGCGACAAGGAAGATGCTATAGGATTTCAGGCGAGAAGTCCTGCAGACAATCAGTCTGGCCTTTTCGGCAAGAAGTGAGTGGGCGACGCCTCAAGTTCCAGTGGAGGTGGTCCCGCTATTGGGCGAGAACGCCCCAGGGAAGCGCCCCGGGAAGGAGGTCCCAGTGGAGGTCGGCGAGAGGGACGTGGCCGCGCGGGAGCTTTTCCCAGGCCAGCGTCCCGGAAAGGAGATTCCGGCAGACTTGGGCGAGAGGGAGGCGGCGGTGCGGGAGTTATTCCCTGGGCACGGTCTCGCAGATCGTTCCAGCCAGCCGAGGTCGCGAGACGTGCCCTCTCGCCATGCGGAGCAGAGACGAGGACCCCCTTTAGCGAGCTCATCGTCTCAGCCCCGGTGCCAGAGGGGTTCCGGGAGCCGGACATGTCCTACTACTCGGGGAAGGATGACCCAGTACAGCATGTGCAATGGTTTGAGGATGCGGTGTCGATTAGGCAGATGTCTGATGTCTTCAAGTGTCGACTATTTGCAATCACATTGAAGGAGAAGGCCAGGGACTGGTTCCACCAGTTGTCGAGAAGCTCAATCTACAGCTTCGAGGATCTGCGTCGGGGTTTCTTGTTGAGGTTCTCAACATCGAAGAAGCGGAAGAAGGAAGCGGAGTGCCTGTTCGCGGTGAGGCAGAAGCAAGACGAGACGTTGGGTCACTATGTTGACCGGTTCTAAGAGGAGATTCTCCTGGTCCAAGAGGTCCCGGGGTATGCATTGATGCTTGCCTTTACCCTGGGGCTGAGGCCGGGGTTTTTTAGCATGGAGTTGAAAAGAGTGCCCCCCTCTCTTTTGAGGAGCTCATGGAGAGGGCGGCAAAAGAGATAGATTTCGAGAGGGCGAACCCGGCGTTTGCCAGGAAGCTAGCCAAGTTGGCAGAGAATGATAAGGAACCAAAAACAGGAAAGCAGAGGGAGCCAAGAGAGCAGAGGGAGCAAAGGGAAGAAAGAAGGAGAGAAGAACCCCGAGGGCAGGGGCAGCAGCAGGGATGGGGGGGCCCGGGAGCCGAACAACCGATTGGGTTGGAGGCCTCAGGAGGGTCGCCCCCAGGGCCAAGGAGGAGGTTTTCAGGGAAGAGACAATCTTCGGGAACCGAGAAGGTTTGACCAGCAGGCGTGGAGGCAGGGGCCGAGGGGTCACTTCCCACCACCGTAAGAAGCGATGGAGGTCGGTAGAGGAAGAGGAGGAGGAGGAGGAAGAAGAGTCTGGGGAGTTGGGAGAAGAGGAGGAGGAGAAGGAAGGGGGGCAGGGTGGCGTTACCCTTTTGTGACTTCCACCAGGAGGAGGGTCACGCGACGGCCACCTGCCCAGAGTTCTTGGAGATGCAGGGAGCCAGAGGAATGGGGAGACAGGATCCGCCAGTAAGGATCGTGGAAGTGCAGCAGGGAGGGGAAGAAGATAGATGCGAGGACCGGGTAGACGTGGGAACCCGAGGAGGGATCAGAGTGATCCACGGGGGGAGGGGGGGTAGGGATTGAGGCAACCCGCAAGGGAAGCTTGCAGACCATGTTCCGCAGAGGGGTCGCCTCGACCTCCTTAGCTCCCCCTCCGGAAGAAAAAATCATCTTTTCATCCGCGGATATGCCGGACTATGAAGATCCGTTCTGCGATGCCTTAGTGATCCAGACAGCAGTGGAGAACTTCACAGTCTCCAGGATACTGGTGGACAATGGGAGCTCGGTGAATGTTATCTTCAAGAAGGCCTTCGATGAGATGAAGGTGGAGGGAAAAAGGGTCTTGGCTTCGGACGGACCGCTTTTTGGATTTTCTGGAGAGAGGAAGGAGGTAGAAGGAGGGGTAGGCCTGCATGTAAAACTGGGGGGCGTGTCACGGAACTGTAGGTTCGTGATAGTGGACGCCCTAAGTAGTTACAACGCCATCTTTGGGCGTCCCCTCATCAGCGCCTTCCGCTGCGTCCCCTCCTCATTCCATCAATGCCTCAAATTCAATAACGGAGGGGTGCTGGTTAGGATCAGGGGAGATCCGAAGGTGGCGAGGCAGTGCTATGTGACGGTAGTCAACACTGTGTCGTGGATGGCCGAGGCGGTAGAGCTATAGAGAGAAATGGCAGGGCAGGAGGAAAGTGTCGGAGAGGAGGAGGTGAGCCTGGAGGAGGCAATAGAGATAGTAGGGGAGCGAGCAGTAGGAGTAGAGGAGGTGAGCCTGGAGGAGGCGATGGAAGAAGTGGAGGAGCGAGCAGTCGGAGAGGAGGAGGTGAGCCTGGAGGAGGCGATGGAGATAGTGGGGGAGCGAGCAGTAGGAGTAGAGGAGGTGAGCCTGGAGGAGGCGATGGAAGAAGTGGAGGAGCGAGGAGTGGGAGTAGAGGAAGTGAGCCAGGAAGAGGCAATAGAAATGGAGAGGGAGGGAGAGCAGCGGCAGGAGAAGAGCCTGGGGGAGGCTATGGAGGTTGAAGAAGTGGGAAGAGGAGAAGAGTTGGAGCAAGAGGGGGAGGCAAGGGTAGGTTGGGAGCGGTCGGGCCTGGAGTCGGCCGAGGAAGTGGTGGAGATGAAGGTGTTCATCAGTGCAGGGCAGGTGCAGCAGGTGCGGGTCAGCGGGAACTTGAGCCCATAGGATTAGGAGCGAATGAGGATCTGCATCCAGAGCAACATCGACATCTTCGCTTGGAGCGCGGCAGACATGCCGGGTATCGACGGGAACGTAGCTTGTCACCGCCTGAACTTGGACCCCAGGACTCGCCCCATACGCCAGAAGATGAGAGCCATCGCCACCAAGTTGGAGGAGCCCATTCAAGAGGAGGTCAAGAAGCTACTGGAGGTCAGCTTCATCTCAGAGATCCAGTATCCGGGTTGGATCTCCAATGTGGTAATGGTGAAGAAAGGGGGAGGAAAATGGCGGATGTGTATTGACTTTTCATTATTAAATAAAGCATGTCCTAAAGATTGCTACCTCCTGCCTCGAATCGACGCGCTGGTTGATTCAGCCGTCGGTTTTCCTATTATGAGTTTTTTAGATGTTTTTTCGGGTTATCACCAGATCCAAATGCACCCTCCCGATGTCAAGGACGTCTCCTTCATCACAAGAGAGGGGTGCTTCAGCTATAGAATGATGCCCTTTGGGTTGAAAAATGCAGGGCAACATATCAACGCATGATGGATCAGGTCTTCCGAGACCAAAGGGGGAGGAATTTGGAGGTCTACATCGATGACCTGATGATCAAAAGCAAGTGTATAGATTCACACCTGCGGGACCTAGAAGAGACGTTCGCCACCTTGCGGAGGTTCAAGATGAGGCTGAACCCCTTGAAGTGTGTCTTCGGGGCCAGCCGGGGGAAGTTCCTCGGACATCTGTTGACTCCGGCGGGGGTATAGCCTAATCCTGACAAGGTAAAGGCCATCCTAGATTTGGAATCACCTCGCAACGCCAAAGAGGTCCAACGCTTGACAGGTAGACTGGCCGGGCTAAGCAGGTTCCTCTCCCGGTCCGGGGACAGGTGTTCTTCGTTCTTTAAAGTACTGCAGGGTAATCAGACGTTCGAGTGGACTTCTGAATGCGAAGAAGCCTTCCAAGGGCTGAAGAGGCAGCTCTCTCAAGCTCCACTACTTCAAAGCCCGAAGGAGGGGGAAGATCTCGCCTTGTATCTCGGGGTAGGGGGGGAGGCCGTGAGTTCTGTCCTGGTCAGGGAAGAGGGGAAGAAGCAGCTACCCGTCTACTACGTAAGTCGAATCTTGAGGAAGGCGGAGCTCCGCTACCCCATCCTGGAAAAGCTGGCATATGCTCTGATCGTTTCGGCAAGGAAGCTTCGTCCATACTTTCAAGCCCACTCGATTAGGGTGGTAACCGACCATCCTCTTCGTAAAATCTTTGAAGGGGTAGAGCACTCGGGAAGGCTTGCCAAATGGTCCATCGAAATGAGTGAGTTCGACATCTCCTTTGTACCGAGACTCTCCATCAAGACCCAAGAAGTAGCGGACTTTCTGGCAGATTATGTTATTGAAGTCGAGGAAGGGGAGCCGCAGCCGAGGGAAGCATGGAGGATGATGGTCGATGGGGCCTCGGGAAAGCATTCCTTGGGAGGGGGAGTAGTATTGGTAAGCCCCCAAGGAGTTGCTATAGAGCAGGCAGTGGCCTACCACTTCCCAGTAACCAATAACCAGGCGGAGTATGAGTCCGTGATAGCCGGTCTTCGGTTGGCAAAGGAACTAGAGATCCAGGACGTGGAGGCCTTCACGGATTCAATGGTAGTGGCATCGCAGATCCGAGGGGAGTTTGAGGCTCGGGAGCCTACCCTCGTGAAATATCTATCCAAGGTAAGGGCAATCATCGGAGGATTCCGGTCCTTCTCCATCCAGCATGTTCCCAGGGAAGAAAGTGCGGCGGCTGATCGATTGACGAAGTTTGGGCCTCGGGGAGGAGGAACTTTAACTGAACTGTTCCGACCGACAATTGAGGAAGGGGAGTTGATGGAGGTAGGAAGACGATCCTCCTGGGTAGACCCATTGGTGACCTTCCTGACCACTAGCGAGCTGTCAGAGGAGGTTAAGGATGCAAAGAGCTTCAGGCGAAAGGCAGTTCACTATCTGATGCTGGAAGGGGGTCTGCATCGTAAGATGTTGTCAGGGCTCCTTGCGAGATGTGTGACCGAGGAGGAAATCCCGAGGATCCTGGAGGAGGTACATTCGGGAGAGTGCGGCAGCCACTCGGGGGAAAGGACGTTGGAGGCAAGGGTGGTAAGGCAAGGATATTTCTGGCACACCCTGAGGAAGGATGTGGTTGAGTTTGCGAAGAGATGCCTAAAATGTCAAGTATATGCACCCCTCCAGCTCCTGCCCGCTCAAAGGCTTCGTAGCATCGCGACGTCGTGGCCTTTCGCCATCTGGGGGATGGATCTAGTTGGACCTTTTCCCTCAGCTAGCGGTCAGAGGAGGTTCCTCCTAGTCATGATCGATTACTTCTCCAAGTGGCTGGAGATCAAGGCTCTAGCCAAGGTCACTTCCCAGGTCATCAGGAACTTTGTTTGGGGAGAAATCGTATGCAGGCACGGGCTACCCCAAGCAATAGTGACAGATAACGGTTCTCAGTTTGCTAGTGAGGAGTTCATCAGCTTCTGCACCCAGCTGGGGATAGACCTCAGGTTTGCCTCCGTCCATTACCCCCGGAGCAATGGCCAGGTGGAAGCGGCAAATAAGATTATTGTGAACTTGCTCAAGAAGAAGGTGGAGAACCTGAGGGGGAACTGGGTAGAGCAGCTCCCCTCCGTCCTGTGGGCCTTGCGAACGACTCCGAACACTGCCACCGGTGAGACCCCCTTCAAGCTCTCTCATGGGTGCGAGGCTGTCCTCCTAGTAGAGTTCGAGGTTTGGTCCCCGCGGGTCACGACCGCAGGCGAAGGAGATGAGGCTTGGAGATTGAGAAACGAAGAAGAGTTGCGCCTCTCGCTAGACATGGTAGAGGAGCTGTGTGATGTTGCAGCCATCAGGCAGGAAGAGATCAAGCGGCGAATGACCAAGTACTTCGATAAACATGTTAGAATCAAGCAATTCGGCGAAGGGGACCTAGTGCTGAAAAAAGTCGACGCGGCAGGAAGGTCGGCCCCTGTTGGCAAGCTCAACCCCAGCTGGGAAGGACCTTACATAGTAAAGGAGGTTCTGGCAAACGGAGGTTACTACCTCCAGGATGTGGAGGGGAGGACCTTGAGCCACACCTGGAGCGGTGATGATCTAAAACGCTTTTACCCGTGAGGGAAAAGGGGGATTGTACGGTTGTAGTCAAATATTATCATTCCAAAATATTGTCATACCAAAATGCTATCAGGATATGCTTCTTGCTTTGATCTGATATCTGCTTTCTCATCTTAATGATAGAATAGGTTTGGTTTGAGAATCTTCATCGACACCCCGAGCTCGGCTCGGCCCCAGGTAGACCAGCTGCGCAGACTCTCATCTAGCTGGCAGGTCCGAAGGCTCGCCTGTGGGGGAGAGGTTTGGTTTGAGAATCTTCATCGACACCCCGAGCTCGGCTCGGCCCCAGGTAGACCCGCTGCGCAGGCTCTCATCTAGCTGGCAGGTCCGAAGGCTCGCCTGTGGGGATGAGGTTTGGTTTGAGAATCTTCATCAACACCCCGAGCTCGGCTCGGCCCCAGGTAGACCCGTTGCGCAGGCTCTCATCTAGCTGGCAGGTCCGAAGGCTCGCCTGTGGGGGAGAGGTTGGATATGAAATCTTCATCGACACCCCGAGCTCGGCTCGGCCCAAGGTAGACCCGCTGCGCAGGCTCTCATCTAGCTGGCAGGTCCGAAGGCTCGCCTGTGGGGGAGAGGTTTGGTTTGAGAATCTTCATCGACACCCCGAGCTCGGCTCGGCCCCAGGTAGACCAGCTGTGCAGGCTCTCATCTAGCTGGCAGGTCCGAAGGCTCGCCTGTGGGGGAGAGGTTTGGTTTGAGAATCTTCATCAACACCCCGAGCTCGGCTCGGCCCCAGGTAGACCCGCTGCGCAGGCTCTCATCTAGCTGGCAGGTCCGAAGGCTCGCCTGTGGGGGAGAGGTTGGATATGAAATCTTCATCGACACCCCGAGCTCGGCTCGGCCCCAGGTAGACCCGCTGCGCAGACTCTCATCTAGCTGGCAGGTCCGAAGGCTCGCCTGTGGGGGAGAGGTTTGGTTTGAGAATCTTTATCAACACCCCGAGCTCGGCTCGGCCCCAGGTAGACCCGCTGCGCAGGCTCTCATCTAGCTGGCAGGTTCGAAGTCTCGCCTGTGGGGGAGAGGTTGGATATGAAATCTTCATTAACACCCCGAGCTCGGCTCGGCCCCAGGTAGACCCGCTGCGCAGGCTCTCATCTAGCTGACAGGTCCGAAGGCTCGCCTGTGGGGGAGAGGTTGGATATGAAATCTTCATCGACACCCCGAGCTCGGCTCGGCCCCAGGTAAACCCGCTGCGCAGGCTCTCATCTAGCTGGCAGGTCCGAAGGCTCGCCTGTGGGGGAGAGGTTGGATACGAAATCTTCATCGGCACCCCGAGCTCGGCTCGGCCCCAGGTAGACCCGCTGTGCAGGCTCTCATCTAGCTGACAGGTCCGAAGGTTCGCCTGTAGGGGAGAGGTTTGGTTTGAGAATCTTCATCAACACCCCGAGCTCGGCTCGACCACAGGTAGACCCGCTGCGCAGGCTCTCATCTAGCTGGCAGGTCCGAAGGCTCGCCTGTGGGGGAGAGGTTGGATATGAAATCTTCGACACCCCGAGCTCGGCTCGGCCCCAGGTAGACCCGCTGCGCAGGCTTTCATCTAGCTGGCAGGTCCGAAGGCTCACCTGTGGGGAAGAGGTTTGGTTTGAGAATCTTCATCAACACCCCGAGCTCGGCTCGGCCCCAGGTAGACCCGCTGCATAGGCTCTCATATAGCTGGCCGGTCCGAAGGCTCGCCTGTGGGGGAGAGGTTGGATACGAAATCTTCATCGGCACCCCGAGCTCGGCTCGGCCCCAGGTAGACCCGCTGCGCAGGCTCTCATCTAGCTGGCAGGTCGGAAGGCTCGCCTGTGAGGGAGAGGTTGGATACGAAATCTTCATCGGCACCCCGAGCTCGGCTCGGCCCCAGGTAGACCTGCTGCGCAGGCTCTCATCTAGCTGGCAGGTCCGAAAGCTCGCCTGTGGGGGAGAGGTTGGATATGAAATCTTCATCGGCACCCCGAGCTCGGCTCGGTCCCAGGTAGACCCGCTGCGCATGCTCTCATCTAGCTGGCAGGTCCGAAGGCTCGCCTGTGGGGGAGATGTTGGATATGAAATCTTCATCAACACCCCGAGCTCGGCTCGACCCCAGGTAGACCCGCTGTGCAGACTCCCATCTAGCTGGCAGGTCTGAAGGCTCGCCTGTGGGGGAGAGGTCTTATGTTTTGAGGACTTCATCGACACCCCGAGCTCGGCTCGGCCCCAGGTAGACTCGCTGCGCAGGCTCTCATCTAGCTGGCGGGTCCGAAGGCTCGCCTGAGGGGGATAAGTTCGGTATTTTAAAATATTTTGACACGAATGTTCTAGGCTTGAACCAAAGACACACCCAGAAGGCAGAACAGGAGGATTGAGGATCTCCTTGATCAGGAGGGGTCTCGGCCTGGAGAAATCTCGGCCGAGAGGTATCGGGTAAGGGGATCTCGGCAAAAGAAGTTCCCGGCAGGGATACTTTGGTGGTGGATCCTTGGTCGGACAAGGAGAGGGTCTAGGCGAGAAGTCCCGACCGACCGCGCAAGATAAGAAAGGGAGCCAGAGGCAACGCTCTCGACAAATGGTTCTCGGCAGAATGCGGGAACGACGTATTCGAGCCCTGAGCTCTCGGCAGATTCTCACCTATCGGCCGCTAAGAGAGACTATCGTAGAGGGGGCCAGGGGCCCCGGGCGGAAACATTCTTGAACAACATTCGTTTTCTAACAGTTAGAAAAAAGAGGGGAGCAAAGTTACATTTACATTATAAACTGCTCACAATATTACAAAAATCAGAGCGTCTAGCTCATTACAGAGGTAGAATAAAAGGAAACCCCTCAGGGAGAAGCGCTATATCCGCTCGAGCTCCCGCTCGGGTTCCCACTTGGGCTTCTGCGGGAGCTCTCGCCCGAGTTCTCCCCAGAGGTCTCGCCAACAGCCGCGAGAGATCTCGGGACGTCCGGGGGCGGAGAGTCAGGCGCGCCTGGGGGCTTCGGGATAGGCTCGAAGAGCCAGGGAACGAGCTGGGGAGCGGTCAGGGTCTCGCCACCCTCGTCCAGGCATCCCACGTCCCGCAGCGTCTCGATCATCAATCTGGCTGTCGCTTGGGCATTGACCTGCAGGAGCTTGTCGATGTCATACTCGGAATAATTCCGGCTCTTCAGCCTTTCATCGAGCGTAGGAGGGGGCGGGACCGCAGCTGCCGCCCTCTCCAGGCGCTTGACTTGGTCCTTCAGCAGAGCGTTCTCGCACTCCACCCCGGCCAGCTGTGCACGGAGCACCATGACCTGCGGAGAGTCCTGCATGAAAGCGTATGATCAGCAGCGAGAACGAAGGTATGGATCTCATAGGCGAGAACAAATGTCAAAAAGGGTCTCGCTTACCTCCTCCGCCGGGCGCAGGGACAGCAGGCGTTGGGCGTCCTCTAGCTCAGTCTTCAGGGCCGCCGCCCGAGCCACCGCTTCCTCTCTCGCCTTATACATATCGAGGAAGTTCCGGTCGATGGTGATGCTTCGGCGAGCACACATGTGCGCAAGCTCGAACCCACGCATCAGGGCCCGGATGGAGTCAAAAGCAAGGAGGCGAGTGGGCAGTTGGTCGTACAGGCCCGCGAACTCCTGGCTGTAGAGGCCATAGCCCAGCGCGAAGGCCTCGCCGGTGACCTCGTCACTCTCTGCCCAGCTCGGGAGCAGCGTCGAGAGGGATACTCGGTTGGCCTCCGGGTCCCATTGTAGCAAGGGGCTCCCTTCCGCATCAAGGCTCTTCACGCCTAAACCAAATTTCCTGTGCCCCTTCGGCACAGGCTTAGGCGGGAGCCTGGCAGAGCTCTCGGCGGCCGCTGGCTTAGCACCCACCTCGCCTCCCGCGTCGGTCGCGGCCGGGGGGTTCGCAGCGGGGGTCCCAGCACTGCTCCTGGCGGCGTCCCTTATCCCGCTGGCCGTCGCTAAAACCTCGACGAAAGACCTGCCCGGCGGAAGAGGTCGGGCGGGCGAAGGCACCTTAGATTTCCCCTCTCGGTAGCGGACGGTTTCGGCCTCTTCATCCGTTGAGACGAAAAGCCACTGGGTTTCCGCTTCCCGGCACCAGACGGCGGAGGTGGAGCTGGCTCGTCCCGGCAAGCGCGGGCCGCAGACTTCGCGAGAGCCAACGGATCTCCCGCAGTTTGGTCCTCGGCAGCTTGCGTCTCGGGGAAAGGCTGGCGCAAGGGGATCTCCCGCTCTCCTGCAAAGGCAACATAACGCTCAGCATTGAGGCGGGACGTGTGAACACCGAACAAAAGAAAGAAGAGATGAGATCTCTGTTGGGTTTCTCTATGAAGTGGCACAACACTTGTGCACGCAGCGGAAGAAATAAAAACAAGAACAACCCAAAAGAGATTTGGGATCGGGCCATGAATATTGAATCAAGAAATTAAGAAACAACTAGGTCAAAGTTACCTTTCCGGTGTTGAGTCAAAACTCAACAGAGATGCTCCAAGCTTTGAGTCCTTGTCGGTGGCGAGTTCTACGTAGAATAACGTCTACGTCTCTGCAGAAATCCACACGAGCAGGAGAACACCGAGCTTCGTCGCACGAAGGGTCGGGGAGGAGATCAACTGCACCTTGCACTTCCACGGACTGCTAGGTCCGCGCCAGGAATAGCAACAGCGGCGACTGTCGCCGGAGAGAAGATCGGCGGAACGAGCGAGGCGGCGGAACGCTTCCGTCCGGCGGGGTTCGGGAATCGGCGGATCAGCTGAACGGCGGAACGCTTCCGTCGGGTTCGATTCAGCCGCATGAGAACGTACGCACCACACACTCCATCCCAAAACCCTAAGTCCTTACTTATACCAAAGGTATAAACAAACCTAAGAGAATCGTTATCCGCAGACCACACAGCATAGGGTTTCAGAATCATTCGCCGAGAATGAGCTCCAGGTTCGGCGAGAATCAGATCCAGATTCGGCGAGAATCAGCAGACAGATTCGGTGAGAATCATCTGCAGAATCGGCGAGAATCGAGGATGGAATCGTCGAGTATCACCAATCGTCGGGAATCAAACAATTCGATTCTCGACGAATTCGTCAAGAGTCGGCGAGTCATACTCGACGATTCTCGACGAATCTCCTTGGCAACGTTTGCCTGACTCTCATTCTGTATGGTGATTGGTAACCCTTACCAACACAGTCAATCTTCCAACTTCTCCACATGCTCTTATGTGCGACCCTGCAGGCTCATATCGCGTTGACAGTGAGATTATATGTTTGACCACTTCTAGATCACCATGGTAACTCCAACAGTCTCCCACTTGATCTTGAAAGTATCAAATCAAAAACCTCACAAACAATGAGCGGCATCTAGCAATGCATCATTGCTACCCAAGCAATAAGAGTTCATAACTCAAAAGCCTTTATGAACAATGTTCCAGCGTTGTCTTTGTCCCTTTGTCCTTTACATCCGGAAAGAACTAGAGGCATGGAGCGTGTCACCCTCATATTAGCTCAATCCAAGTCTCTTGATCTAGAACGGACTTCCAGAGAATGGTGAGTCTAATATCACATATTGACTCAACCAAGCATGACCATGCATTTCTCAGTCCAGTACCATCAAGGGGTCCATGGATGCAACTCCTGTCACATAGGAGGACAAATCCCATATCTGCTCACACACAAACACCCAAATGATTCGTAACATGCCCAACAACCACCCTTATCATCAACCTTTCTCAAGGAAGACTTTAGATGACATCAAAGCACGCTCTTCCTCACTTGATGAATGTTGTGACTTCAGGTCAAAAGATCACAACACCATTGTCAATTGAGACCTACTCGTGACACGTTTAGATAACAATCCACAGAGTAGTCTCAGGTTGGGTCTGTCCAGTACAACTTGTTCATTAACAAGTACCCACGTGATGACTTGATATCACAATATCATGACCTGTGAGAACTGGTCATCAGTCAATGCACGTGCTAGTCTTAAGGTATCATCATCACCCTTAGCTTCTATGATGATACAACGACCAGGGACCTTTTAAGAATGAAGCTTCAAATAAATCATAGGCTCTCACATTCAAGTCACGTACTTGATGTCCTATGGAAGCGAACATTCTAAGGGTATTTATTATGTTAACATTTAACTATCGCATAGAGAAATCATAATAAAAGAACTTGTCATTCATTGTAAAAGAAAAATATTGGTACACAATTCATCATATGAATAAATAACTAATAGCCAACAAAATATATGTTTACACGCAACCCACAAGACTCTCACTAGAGTTGATCATTTAGGTATCGCATACCCATCGATCTAGTATGACCATCATGTTTTCTCTGCGCGAGAGGCTTTGTCAGTGGATCCGCAATATTCTCCTCAGTCGGCACTCTGCAGATGTTCACATCTCCTCGTTCGACAATCTCACGAATAAGATGGAACCGCCGAAGTATGTGCTTGGAGCGCTGATGGGATCTAGGTTCCTTAGATTGTGCAATTGCACCATTGTTATCACAGTAGAGAACTACGAGACCAACAATGCTAGGAACTACATCAAGCTCGCCGATGAATTTCCTAATTGATGTGATCCTGCCTACGGCTCGCTAGAACCGCTTCGGTTCTGTAGTTTTACCGCTCTTTTTTCTTATTATTATTTTATTATCGCGTAGATGTATTTCATGAATATTTTAATGCTTTTATTATCATATAACGGCGCGTGAGATCGACCACCTCGCGTGACCCTGAATGGATTGGTCCGGTTTGGTGTGGTCGGGTTGAGTCGACACATGTCATTGGGTTCAAGAAGTTTGCTGATTTTTAATCTATTTAATTAAAGAGGAGTGGGGGAAGAGCTATAAATAATAAGCTTGTTGCCCTAATTGGAGGAGGAAAAAAAGCACAGAACCGGGATTGATTATCTCAATCTCACGGTTGGCTTTCTTCCGCCGCACAGCCGCAGCAGCCGGTCCCGATTCTTCCGCAGCAGCGCCCGCCGCCTCTTCCGCTACAGCACAGCCGCATCACCGTCGCCTCCGGTCCGCTCATAGCCCCATCTCCGGCAAGCCCTCATACCCAGCTCCCCGGTAAGCCGTCCCCGACTTTCTCCCCGTCGCCCTAGCTTCACTACCGACCAGCCCGGACACCCTCCATCGATTTCTCCACTCCACCGCAAGCCCAGCCGCCCTCTCCTTCGATTTCTCCACTCCACCGCAAGCCCAGCCCGCCTTCTCCTTCGATTTCTCCACTCCACCGCCGGCCAGCCAACTACCTCCCCCAATCCCTAGTTCCACCGCTAGCCCAGCCAACCCAGCCGTCCACCTCCGTTGCCCTAACCCCACCACAAGCCCTGCTCCCGCAACCTCCTGATTCCTCTTCCCCACAACTCCATCGGAAAGCTCGACGCCCATCTGCTACGGTATCGGAAGGATCGGAAACGGGCAAGCCCCCCTTGGTGAGATCTCTCTTTTCCCCTCTCCTCCTGATTTTACTTGCTAATTTATTGGATTAATTTCAGCAAAGTGTTTTACTGTTTCAACCCAATGTTATATGCGTTTATCCCAATCATACCTCGCCGTTCGTCTTACTCCGTGTGTTAGGGTTCCGTCCGTTGAGTTGTGCCTTGCTTAATTCGCCACGTTGTCGACTACGTCTCAATTTAGGAATTATTTGCATCAATTTGGTGTGGCTGCTGGGATATCTCACTTCCATTGTGGGATAGTCGAGCGTTTGCTTGTACGTAATTCCTAAATTTACTAGCGTTAAGTTGCCTATGGACTCACGAGTGGAGCACCTAGAGGGTACTGTGGGAGACATAGGAAAACGAATGGAAGAACTTATGACTGCCATCACGACACTCACCCTCTCTGTGAGGGACACCAACCAAGTTATGATCGGATTGCGTACCACGGTCAATAATTTGGAAGCCCAGTATCACTTAGGGGGACTTGCTGCTCAGCCCCCTACCCCCCCTGCACGCCCTCCCACACCACCACCACCAGAACCTCAACTAGCACACCACGATAATAGGAATCCCCCTAGATGGGACGCCGGTGTTAAATTGGACGTTGGGGATTTTGAGGGCACACTAGAGCCTGAGGTGTGTCTTGATTGGTGTGAGCGGCTTGAGCGATTCCTCAGCTGGAAGCGCACGCCTGCCCACCAGCAGGTTGAGTATGCTACCCTGAAGTTGAAGGGCCCCGCACTCACATGGTGGGGGCAAGTCGAACGGATGCGTTTCACGATGGGACAACCACCTATCACCACCTGGGTTGAGTTCAAAACTCAACTCAAGAGGAGGTACGTCCCCGCTGATTTCTTACAGACATTGTACCGTAGGTATCATAACCTACGACAAGATAAACAGACCATTGACGAGTACACCAACGAGTTCCTGGTCCTCCAGTCACGTTTAGATTTAAGGGAGGAAGACCACATGATTGTGGCCCGTTATCTGAACGGGCTACGGTACGCGATACGTGACCAGCTAGAGTTACATGATTTTCGGGACCTTGGTGAGATCTCTAGCCGGGCACGACGAGTGGAGGCCCTCCAGAGGAGGACATCCGGTCAGAAAACTACCGACAGGACCCACTATTCCTCGTCATCGACATCGGCCACTAGGACGAGTGCATCTCCTACTCCGGGCCTACCTCCTACGGGTAGACCGGCACTGCCAGCTCCTGTCCCTGCAGGACCTTCTTCGACTTCCTTGAAGGGGAAGGAGATTGCCACCTCTAGGCCTGTGTTCCGGTGTTATAAGTGCATGGAGCCGGGACACAAATCGTCCGAGTGTCCAAGGCGTCAGTTTACCGCGGTTGTTGAGGTTGACGATGGGAGAGATCCCGAGTATGGAATTTGGGAGAGCGAGTTGGTTAGAGATACTGAGGACCCCTTTGAGGGAGAGTGTGAAGTAGAGGGTGAGCAGCCAGATCAGTTGATTTGTGTCCTACAGCATAGTCTGCTTGCCCCGAGAGCTCCCACCGATGATGCGTGGGTAAGACACAGCATCTTTCGCACCACTGCGCGCATCCACGAGCACTACTGTTCTATTATCATTGACAGCGGGAGCATGGAGAATTTTGTCTCCCAACGCATGGTAGAGAAGTTAAGCCTTCAGACTCAGAAGCTGGAGCGTCCCTATGAGCTATCCTGGGTGACTAGTGGCACCACGATGGTGATATCACAGCGATGTCTTGTGGCGTTCACCATTGGACCTACCTACTCTGACTCAGTATGGTGTGACGTCGCACCCCTCGATGTGTGCCACATTCTCTTGGGGCGTCCGTGGCAATATGATCGAAACATTGTCCATGACGGTCGGAAGAACTCTTACTCTTTCGACCACAGGGGTCGCAAGATAGTCCTTCTTCCCCAGAAGAACGGTCTTATTCCGCAGCGACTCACCCCCCCGGAGACTATTCCGACCGGGGCTCCTATTGCCCCGACCACGCTCACCACCGTGGCGTATCCGTCCATCCGCATGCTGTTGACGGAGCGTCAGTTTAGCCATGAGATGCGAGAGGGGAACGTCACCTATGTATTAGTTGGTCTGGAGTCTCCTATTGCCTCTGTGGAGATCCCTACGGCCGTTCGGCCCCTGATTTCCGAGTTTGGTGATCTCACCCCGGACGAGTTACCAGACGAGCTCCCACCGTTGAGGGATATTCAACATTGCATTGACTTAGTCCCAGGCGCAAGCCTACCCCATTTGCCACATTATCGTATGAGCCCGAGGGAGCATGAGGAGCTCAGGAGACAGATATCCGAGCTTCTCCAGAAGGGACACGTAAGGGAAAGCCTTAGCCCCTGCGCTGTCCCTGCCCTTCTTGTTCCCAAGAAGGACGGAACTTGGCGTATGTGTGTTGATAGCCGCGCTATCAACAAGATTACCGTCAAGTACCGATTCCCGATTCCCCGATTAGACGACATGCTCGACATGCTGAGTGGGGCGAAGATTTTCTCGAAAATTGACCTCCGGAGTGGCTACCATCAGATCCGGATTCGACCCGGGGATGAATGGAAGACAGCTTTCAAAACGCGGGAGGGATTATATGAGTGGTTGGTCATGCCTTTTGGTTTGTCCAACGCTCCGAGCACCTTCATGAGATTGATGACTCAAGTCCTCAGACCCCTGATGGGAACTTGCGTCGTTGTCTACTTTGACGACATCCTTATCTACAGCCTCGACCCTGTTCAGCATCTTACACATCTACGGCATGTCCTGCAGATCTTAAGGGAACACCGCTTGATCATAAACTTAAAAAAATGCACATTTCTCACTAGTAGTCTCACCTTCTTAGGTTATATTGTCTCATCTGAGGGCATCAAGGTGGACCCGGAAAAGATCCACGCGATTGAGTCCTGGCCCACCCCCAGGAATTTCACCGAGGCACGAGGGTTTCATGGCCTTGCTTCGTTCTATCGTCGTTTTATACGCAACTTCAGCACCCACATTGCACCCATTACAGACTGCCTCCGCAAGGGGCAATTCGTATGGACGACCGAGGCGGAGCAGGCCTTCCTCCTTATGAAGGAGAAGATGTCCAGTGCTCCTGTTCTGGCCCTCCCGGACTTTGAAAAGGTGTTCGAGGTAGACTGCGACGCGTCACACGTAGGCATCGGGGCAGTACTTAGTCAGGAGGGCCGACCTGTAGCGTTTTATAGTGAGAAGCTGAACGACGCGAAAACAAGGTATTCCACCTACGACCTTGAGTTCTTCGCCATCGTACAGGCTCTCCGTCACTGGCGGCATTACTTGATTCAGCGCGAGTTCGTGCTGAATACGGATCATGAGGCGTTACGTTATCTGAACTCCCAGAAGGAGGTCCGGCGACATGCCAAATGGGCCGCCTTCCTGCAGGAGTATACCTTTCACATCCGACATAAGCCAGGGGTTACCAATAGAGTCGCTGACGCCCTTAGCCGACGAGCACATCTGCTAGGGTCCCTACACCTTCGGTTTACAGATTTAGACTCTCAAAAGGAGGCGTACGCCACTGATCCCGATTTTAGTATTATTTGGGCCGAATGCCTACCACATGGGGCTGACCCGACGGGGCACTTCTGCATACACGGAGGGTTCTTGTTTAAGGGCACCAGGTTATGCATCTGCCAAGGCCCTTTGCGTGAGACCTTGCTAGCCGAATTACATTCGGCTGGATTAGGTGGTCATGTCGGACAGGCCAAGATGATAGATCTCGCGACTTCCCGTTATTATTGGCCGCGCATAAGGCAAGACATTGTGAGCCACGTCCGCATCTGCCCGACGTGCCAACTATACAAAGGGCAATCCCAGAACGCTGGGTTGTACACGCCCTTGCCGATTCCCGAGCGGCCATGGGACGAAGTGTCCATGGATTTTGTTAGTGGTTTCCCTACTGCGGCGCGAGGAATCGATTCTGTATTCGTCGTCGTGGATAGATTTTCCAAGATGGCGCATTTTATACCCTGTCGGAAAACCTCTGATGCGGCACACGTGGCCCACCTCTTCTTTCGAGAGGTGGTTCGACTCCATGGTGTGCCCCGTACTTTCACTTCCGACAGGGACACACGATTCATGGGCTATTTTTGGAAAACGTTGTGGCGCAAATTGGGCACAAAGTTAAATTTTAGCAGCGCGTACCACCCCCAGTCTGATGGGCAGACCGAGGTGGTCAACCGAAGTCTGGGTAATTTGTTGAGATGCCTAGCCGGAGAGCAACCCAAACAGTGGGATTTAGCATTAGCCCAAGCCGAATTTGCTTACAACAGTACCGTGAACCGTTCCACAAACAAGTCGCCTTTTGAGATTGTGTATGGGTTTCCCATTCCCCATTACCTTGACCGTCATTCCCTACCCTCTTTCGAGCGCACTTCTTTTGATGCTACTACTTGGGTTGAAAATTTAAAAACTTTGCATGAAATTATTCATACTAAGCTGCAGGTAACATCCGAAAAATACAAGGCTAGCGCCGATGACCATCGGCGCGACCTGTCTTTTTCGGAAGGAGATTTGGTGCTGGTACATTTTAGAAAAGAAAGATTTCCCAGTGGGACTTATCACAAGCTCCGTCAGCGGCGTTTCGGTCCTTTTCCGGTAAGAAAGCGGTTGGGTGAGAATGCTTACCTTGTGGATCTACCTTTGGAATTCGGCACCTCACCAATTTTCAATGTGGCGGACCTATACCCATTCCATGGCACCCCACCAGCTACACCGGTACCACCACCCATCTTGGAGCCCGGGGCGACCGCGGGATTCCAGCCGGCTTTCACCCCTACCACGGAAGAAATCGACCAGGTGCTTGATGTACGGGAGTTCCAGACTCGTGCGGGAGCTTATCAGCGTTATTTGGTTACTTGGAAGGGAAGGGACATCTTGGACAGCAGTTGGGTCAGCGCCCGGGAGCTTCAGCGTCGGCGTCCAGACCTCTCCGTTGCGACCATCCGCTTAGTCTCGCCGGAGTCGAGTTCTCTCAACCCCGGGGGAACTGATGTGATCCTGCCTACGGCTCGCTAGAACCGCTTCGGTTCTGTAGTTTTACCGCTCTTTTTTCTTATTATTATTTTATTATCGCGTAGATGTATTTCATGAATATTTTAATGCTTTTATTATCATATAACGGCGCGTGAGATCGACCACCTCGCGTGACCCTGAATGGATTGGTCCGGTTTGGTGTGGTCGGGTTGAGTCGGCACATGTCATTGGGTTCAAGAAGTTTGCTGATTTTTAATCTATTTAATTAAAGAGGAGTGGGGGAAGAGCTATAAATAATAAGCTTGTTGCCCTAATTGGAGGAGGAAAAAAAGCACAGAACCGGGATTGATTATCTCAATCTCACGGTTGGCTTTCTTCCGCCGCACAGCCGCAGCAGCCGGTCCCGATTCTTCCGCAGCAGCGCCCGCCGCCTCTTCCGCTACAGCACAGCCGCATCACCGTCGCCTCCGGTCCGCTCATAGCCCCATCTCCGGCAAGCCCTCATACCCAGCTCCCCGGTAAGCCGTCCCCGACTTTCTCCCCGTCGCCCTAGCTTCACTACCGACCAGCCCGGACACCCTCCATCGATTTCTCCACTCCACCGCAAGCCCAGCCGCCCTCTCCTTCGATTTCTCCACTCCACCGCAAGCCCAGCCCGCCTTCTCCTTCGATTTTCTCCACTCCACCGCCGGCCAGCCAACTACCTCCCCCAATCCCTAGTTCCACCGCTAGCCCAGCCAACCCAGCCGTCCACCTCCGTTGCCCTAACCCCACCACAAGCCCTGCTCCCGCAACCTCCTGATTCCTCTTCCCCACAACTCCATCGGAAAGCTCGACGCCCATCTGCTACGGTATCGGAAGGATCGGAAACGGGCAAGCCCCCCTTGGTGAGATCTCTCTTTTCCCCTCTCCTCCTGATTTTACTTGCTAATTTATTGGATTAATTTCAGCAAAGTGTTTTACTGTTTCAACCCAATGTTATATGCGTTTATCCCAATCATACCTCGCCGTTCGTCTTACTCCGTGTGTTAGGGTTCCGTCCGTTGAGTTGTGCCTTGCTTAATTCGCCACGTTGTCGACTACGTCTCAATTTAGGAATTATTTGCATCACTAATCCATACAGCCTCCTTCGCTGCATTAGCTGCAACGATATACTCGGCTTCTGTTGTAGAATCAGCAACTGTCTCTTGCTTGGAACTCTTCCAGCTCACAGCTCCTCCATTAAGGCAAAACACAAACCCTGACTGAGACTTTGAGTCGTCCATATCAGTTTGGAAGCTAGCATCCGTGTAACCACTTACAACGAACTCTTCCTCTCCACCATACACCAAGAACACATTCTTTGTCCTTCTCAAGTACTTCAGGATATTCTTGACAGCGATCCAGTGACACTCACCGGGGTCTGACTGATACCTGCTAGTCATGCTCAAAGCAAAGGAGACATCGGGTCGAGTACATAACATTGCATACATGATTGATCCAATTGCCGAAGCATATGGAATTAACTTCATGCGGTCCTTATCTTCACAAGATTTTGGACACTGGTCCTTAGAGAGATTCACACAATGAGACATGGGTAAAAATCCTTTCTTGGACTCAAGCATGTTGAACCGCTTCAACACCTTCTCAATGTATGTACTCTGGGTCAAACCCAGCAACTTCTTTGATCTATCTCTATAGATCTTAATACCGAGTATATAAGTCGCTTCACCCAAGTCCTTCATAGAAAAGCAGTTCCCTAGGTTGTTCTTAACAACTTTCAGGGTAGGAATGTCATTCCCAATCAACAGTATGTCATCTACATACAATATCAGGAAGACAACAATGCTCCCACTGATTCGCTTGTAAACACAAGGCTCATCTTCATTCTTGATGAAACCAAACTCTTTGATTTTCTCATCAAAACGAAGATTCCAACTTCGAGAGGCCTGCTTCAGTCCATAAATGGACCAATTCAGCTTGCATATTTTAGTGGCTTCATTTGGGGATACAAAACCCTCGGGTTGTGTCATGTACACTTCCTCAAGGAGGTTTCCATTAAGGAAAACCGTTTTGACATCCATCTGCCAGATCTCGTAGTCATAATACGCAGCAATAGCAAGTAATATCCTTATGGACTTTACCATGGCAACAGGGGAAAAGGTCTCATCATAGTCAATACCATGAATTTGTTTGAAACCCTTAGCCACCAGTCGCCCTTTGAATGTCTGTACATTCCCATCCATGTCGGTCTTCTTCTTGAAGACCCATTTGCACCCTATGGGTCGTACCCCTTCAGGTGGTTCCACCAAGTTCCAAACTTGGTTTGCATACATGGAGTCCATTTCGGATTTCATAGCCTCAATCCATTTGTCGGAGTCCGGTCCATACATAGCCTCTTGGTAGGTTGTTGGTTCATCATCATGATCCATAAACAACACATTACCTATTTGAGACATGAGAAATCCATATCTCTCAGGCTCAAATCTTGGTCTACCAGATCTACGCAGGACTTGTGTTTTTTGAGTAGGTTCTCTAGCTACAACATCTTGTAGTCCTATCTCAGAATCCAATTCCGGTTCATTCACTACTTGTGGTTCTTGAACTTCTTCAAGTTCTACCTTTTCAGTCTTTCTTGATAAGAATTCTCTCTCCAAGAAGACGCCAGTTCTGGCGACAAATACTTTGCTCTCGGACGGTAGGTAAAAGTAATACCCTTTCGTTTCCTTAGGATATCCCACCAGATAACATTTATCTGATTTGGGTTCCAGCTTGTCAGGCATTTGACGTCGCACGTATGCCTCACAGCCCCAAATTTTAATGAACGACATACTAGGACGCTTCCCAGTTCATATCTCATAAAGTGTCTTCAGAACCGTTTTCGTTGGAACGCAATTCAGTGTCATTGCAGCAGTCTCTAAAGCAAAACCCCAAAAGGAAACATGCAAGTCTGCATGACTCATCATCGAACGTACCATGTTTAACAGAGTACGATTTCTCCTCTCAGACACACCATTATGTTGTGGTGTTCTAGGTGGAGTGAGCTGTGATACAATACCACACTCTTTCAGATGATCACGGAACTCATGACTCAGGTATTCGCCACCTCGATCAGATCGGAGTGCTTTAACCCTTTTACCCAACTGGTTTTCTACTTCATTCTTGAACTCTTTGAACTTTTCAAAGGTCTCGGATTTGCACTTCATAAGATACACATATCCGTATCTACTGAAATCATCAGTAAATGCAACGAAGTAGAAATACCCACCTCTAGCCATGTAGCTCATGGGTCTGCATACATCACTATGTATAACACCCAAGAGATCCTTAGCCCTCTCAGTATAACCAGTGAAAGGGGCTTAGTCATCTTGCCTAACAAACAAGATTCGCATCGCTCAAATGATTCATAATCAAATGAGTCCAAAAGTCCATCTTTATGGAGCTTGGATATGCGCTTCTCGTTTATATGGCACAAACGACAATGCCAGAGAAATGTAGGGTTTGAGTCATTTGTTCTTAGTCTTTTATTATTTTCTACATTATAGATCAGATGGTCCAAGTTCAAAACATAAAGACCATTAAACAATTGAGCTACAGCATAACAAACATCATTCTTAAATATAGAACAACAGTTCTTCTTAATTATAAAAGAAAATCCAATCATGTCCAAGCATGAAATAGATATAATGTTTCTAGTTATGCCCGGAACGAAATAACAATTATTTAATTCTATTACAAGCCCACTGGGCAAAGAAAGACGGTAAACCCCTACGGCTACAACAGCAACTCTTGCTCCATTGCCGACACGCAGGTCCACCTCCCCTTTACTCAGCAATCTTCTCCTTTCCAGTTCTTACACATTTGTACAAATGTGAGAACCACATCCGGTATCCAATACCCAAGATGAAGGAGCAGAGAGGTTTATTTCTATAACGTAAATATTCGAAGCGGAAGTCATACCTCCCTTCATTTTTTACAGACCCTCAATGTAAGAAGGACAGTTCCTCCTCCAATGACCAGCCTTGCCACAGTGGTGGCATTTCCCTTCCTTTACCGTGCTCTTCTTTTTCTTCAGTGCAGAAGACTTGGGCTCAAGATGTGACTTAGGTCCCACCTTCGTCTTCTTAGAGCCTTTGGCCTTGCCCTTGCCCTTATGCACCATCAGTATGGGGCTGACAGGCTTGGCCTTCTTCATGTTGATCTCGGCAGTTCTTAACATGCCTAGGAGCTCGGGCAGTGTCTTGTCTATTTCATTCATGTTGTAGTTCAAGACAAACTGCTCATAACTGTCCGGCAACGATTGCAGGATCAGATCTGTGGCCAACTCTTGACCCAGAGGAAAACTCAGCCTTTCAAGGTTCTCTATATACCCAATCATCTTGAGTACATGAGTCCCTACTGAGTCTCGAACTCCCATCTTGCACTGAAACAACGCTTTTGTGACGTCGAACCTCTCTTGACGAGCCTGCCCTTGAAACATTTTCTTGAGATGCTCGTCAATCTCCTTGCACCCCATGTTCTCATGTTGCCTCTGAAGCTCAGAGTTCATGGTGACAAGCATAAGACATTCGATGTCTAAGGCGTCATCAGTATACTTCTTATAAGTATCCTTATCAGCACGGGAAGAGTTCCCGGTCGGCACCTCGGGGGCTTCTTCTTCCAAGACATAGAGCTTTCGCTCTTGTCTGAGAACAATTCTCAGGTTCTTGTACCAGTCCATGTAGTTGGTTCCACTGAGCTTATCCTTCTCAAGGATGACTCTGAGAGACCGAGTGGAGTGTGAACCACTTGCCATGGAATTCTACAAGAATTCATGCAGAATAATATCAGTACCAAAATTTCAAAATGCAATTTATTTTAATTTGGACTTCAATTAAAACTCCCACTATTTTATTCGAAATGATGGCTCTCACTATCAATTCGGAGAGTTCATGCGAGCTACTCTCTTAGTGGACAAGATCCGTATTTCACCAACACAATGAGTCAGCTTTGGCTTTTTCTCTCACGATGTGGTTATTTAGGTAGGCAACGCTTGTCAATTGCATCCTCATGCAATTCTTGTATGGTTGGTGAATAACTCCTTATTCGCATTCATCATATGGTGCATGCCAACCCTATGCCTCTAGGCACTCAACCTTTGAGATCACCTAGTTAAGTTAGACCCGATGTCGACAGTGGAATATCACAATTATCCGCTTGCACCCTTACCAAGATAGATTAATGCACCTTGCTTTGGCAAGCCCACACTTCATCGATCGAGGCAGAAAGAGTGTTATCCATCGGAAGGCATCCGAACACTTAATATTTGATGAAGGGATTTTTGATAATAGGTTAACAATTAACCATGATCAACATTTGATCGATGTGCACATCTACAGAAAAACATTTTTCTAAAAACTACATGCATCCCTTATGTGCACAACGTGGTACTATCAACATTTGATAGAGGGAAGGGATAAATCTGAACATCCGGACTCTTCCAAATCTTCAGATTTACATGCATTGGACAAACAAAGGCAAAGGCAACTCGACTTAAAACAGTAGACAAGCTCGTCTCTCATTGTTGGATTCAAAATCCAAAACAATACACGAGTTCATTAACCACTCGAGGGACGGTTACTGCTAAGGAGACAACAATTTCTAACAATTAGAAATTACCACGAAATCCCAGACGTTCCTGGCGGGGTTCCAAGGGGCAGAGCCCCTAACCTGTGGGTTATGGGCCCACCGATCTCCCTTGAAAAAATCATCAACAATTGATGTTCCAGGATTAAATCTAGACATTTAGAACACTTCTAAATCCCTAGGTTTACACGTACTGGAATAACCTAACTTCCAATACAACAATCATGGCCGGAACCTCCATCTGATACCACTGTTGGGTTTCTCTATAAGGTGGCACAACATTTGTGCACGCAGCGGAAGAAATAAAAACAAGAACAACCCAAAAGAGAATTGGGATCGGGCCATGAATATTGAATCAAGAAGTTAAGAAATAACTAGGTCAAAGTTACCTTTCCGGTGTTGAGTCAAAACTCAACAGAGATGCTCCAAGCTTTGAGTCCTTGTCGGTGGCGTTCTACGTAGAATAACGTCTACGTCTCTGCAGAAATCCACACGAGCAGGAGAACACCGAGCTTCGTCGCACGAAGGTCGGGGAGGAGATCAACTGCACCTTGCACTTCCACGGACTGTTAGGTCCGCGCCAGGAATAGCAACAACGACGACTATCGCCGGAGAGGAGATCGCCGGAACGAGCGAGGCGGCGGAACGCTTGCGTCCGGGGGGTTCGGGAATCGGCGGATCGGCTGAATGGCGGAACGCTTCCGTCGGGTTCGATTCGGCCGCAGGAGAACGTACGCACCACACACTCCATCCCAAAACCCTAAGTCCTTACTTATACCAAAGGTATAAACAAACCTAAGAGAATCGTTATCCGCAGACCACACAGCATAGGGTTTCAGAATCATTCGCCGAGAATGAGCTCCAGGTTCGGCGAGAATCAGATCCAGATTCGGCGAGAATCATCTGCAGAATCGGCGAGAATCGAGGATGGAATCGTTGAGTATCACCAATCGCCGGGAATCAAACAATTCGATTCTCGACAAATTCGTCGAGAGTCGGCGAGTCATACTCGACGATTCTCGACGAATCATTCGCGACGAATGATTCTCGACGAACTCGTCGAGAGTCGGCGAGTCATACTCGACGATTCTCGACGAATCTCCTTGGCAACGTTTGTCTGACTCCCATTCTGTATGGTGATTGGTAACCCTTACCAACACAGTCAATCTTCCAACTTCTCCACATGCTCTTATGTGCGACCCTGCAGTCTCATATCGCGTTGGCAGTGAGATTACATGTTTGACCACTTCTAGATCACCATGGTAACTCCAACAATCTCACCTTCGCCAGGAGAAACTGGGGGAAGAGAGTCGACGTCCCTCCTAAGGAAGGGGACGTCAAACTCCTTGGTCCCAAAGAATTTGAAGAGCGCGCTCTCACGGGACCCCAGGGATGGCGGCTTGTAAGCGACATCCTCATACTAGATCGGCGCAAGCGGAATGTTCCCGAAGTCGCCGGAGACGAAAACAAATTTCGCACCCCAGTGATGATGCTTGTTGGCGAGACCGGTTGTTTTAAGCAGCTGCCTGGAGAAGAAGACGATTCCTCCCTTCGCGCGGAAGGTAAACAGCTTCCGGAAGATCGAAAGGTTGAACTCTATCCTTTCGGATCGCATGTAGCAGATGAACGCTACAAGGATGGCGACCGAATTTGGATTCAGCTGCGCGGGAATGACTCTGTAATAGCGGAGGGCGAGGCGCATCTCTGGCCAAAGAGGGAGGCGAAAGCCCACCTCGAAGTGTTCGAGGGGGATCGCGAGCTCCCCCTCTCGCGCAGTGTTCACCCTATCGTTATTGCCTGGGTTTCTCGCGACGAAGCTGGCGAGAACGTATCGGGATGTAATCAACTGATACTCATCCAAGGTCAGACGACACAACGGAAATCGGTGCCTCCGGAAAGCTTCCGCGCAATGAGAACGTCCTTCGTTCTCGTCAGGCATTATATCAAAAGTATTCAAAGGCGAAACCACAAGAGAGGAGGCGAGATGGAGAGACCAGCCGAGAAGCAAGGGAAGGGAGGCGAGAGCAAGACGTTCTCGGCAGAGCGCGAAAGCGAAAAGAAGAGAGGGGGAGGTTCCGGATCAGGGAAATAAATGTGGTGGGTGAATCCACCTATTTATAGGAAGCCGTGGTAAATGATGATTTTCCCAGAAAGGGCGGCGGAGGTACAGCTGTCACTCCCTAGGTAAACGGCGCCTCGGTCCCCCGCCCGAATTGACAGTGTCTGATCGACAACCCTAGTTCGCGCAAGAGTCGCACGGTATGACAGACGCGAAAGCAAAGAACGTTCCCGCTAGGCGAGACCTAAGATAATAGCAGTAACAACAGTTAACCAATGAAAGCAGTTCACAAGATTGCAAGAAGTCCACGGTTCAAAACAAAACTTTAAAACATGATTAAAAGACATGATACATGGCGAGAAGGGAAGGCCAGAGGCAAGAAGGGGCGAGATATCAGGAATCAATAAGGCTCCCAGCGCCAGCATCCTCGCTCTCGTTGTCGGGTCCTCGGAGGCGCCAACGGGTTGAAGTAGGATGAGAGCACGGTGCACCCTAGATTGATCCGGCGAGCTTGGTCTCGTATCCGCGCAAGGCACCTCCCGGGAGAAGATCCCGCAGTAGGGCAGCCCGGCCGCTCCACCTCGCTTAGAAAGTAATCTCGCTTCAGGGCCTCCAGCCTTGGCTCCACCGACCTGCGAAACTCTCTCGCCGCGTAGGCTTGGGCCCGCTCCCGCCGCGCGAGTTTGGAGAGGATGGTCGCGACCCTTTTACCCCGCCTTCTCGCGCTTCCCGCGCCAATCAGGATTCCTTCCATTTCGTCAGAAGAGGGGAAGGGGGAGCTGTCGCCGTCCTCCCGATCCCCGTCATCGTCCTCATCCTTGTCAGCTCCCGATCGCTGGTCCGAATCTCCTGAAGACAATCTGGCGGTCAGTACGAGAACAGGGTAAGAGCAGCAACAGTATGTGGCATACCAGCAGCGTGGCGAGAGCCGTCGGCCGGTGGAAGGCGAGAAAGCTCGGGCTCTCCCTCGGCATCCCTCCCAAACAGGAGATGGAGTGGCTTTCCACGGCCCGGACGGAAGATCTCGCGCACCGTAATCTCCGCAGGGCCCGAAGTCTGGGGAGGGTCACGCTCCCTCTCGGAACGGTCAGCCTCTGGCGTCAAGGATGGATCGGCAGGCGCCTCACCTACAGAAGGGTGGGGATTGGCTGCTGGACCGTCGTGGAGGGCAACCTCTGCGACAGTTCCCTGCAAGGTAAGACCCGGGCAGGCGGAAGCAGGGGCTGCGAGAGTCCCACCCAAGGGTTAGAATGACTAAAAGAAAAACGGGCAAGAAGGGAGGGGCTACCTGGAGGTTTCGAACCATCGGCAGGAGCTCCTTCCGTATCCCGTGGCTGATCCTAAGGTGGGCGAGACGTCGATGGGTCCGGGGGTACCGACGGAAGCCCGACACCACCTTCCGGGACCACCTGCCAAGAAAGGTTCAGTGACCAATTCTCAAGTACAGCAGTCCGCTAGTCGGCGAGACGTACCCTCTGCAGCAGAAGAGGATCGGCCACACGGCTTGGGGATGGAGTTGGGGAGGCTCGGTGTTCTCGCGAAGGGTCTCGATGGATCCTCTTCGCCTTCTTCTTCTTCTTCTCTTTCGACGGTAGCAGAGGCTCCACAGTGGGTGCCTCTCTCGCCAGCCAAGGAGCCACTAGGGCGCTATTGGCGAGGGCTCGCGCTTGCGCCGCCTTAATGCGGTCCTGAAGGTTCTGCGAGAGTGGCTTGCCAGCTTGTTTGGGGCGCATCGCGAGGTCGCGCGAGATCCCAGGAGAGCAGCAACGATCAGGGGCAGATTTACGGTCGTCTATCAGCGCATATATATAACCACGGCAGGGCCCACCGATAGATTCTCTTTGCAGGAAGTGACACGTGCCCAGCGAATATTTATGGGTTGGACGTGTCTTTTCGAGCGCAGAGCTAGCTCCAAAAGAGCGGGGATTGTGTACAACCCATATTCGCTGCGTAGAACCCGGAGGCGTCGAGTGGTCTCAACGCCGTGGTCGGCAGGGGCTGAGTGAGCTCCACTCACTCAACGCCGTGGTCGGCAGCAAGGGCGCTGAGTGAGCTCCACTCACTCAACGCCGTGATCAGCAGCAAGGGCGCTGAGTGAGCTCCACTCACTCAACGTCGTGGTCAGCAGCAAGGGCGCTGAGTGAGCTCCACTCACTCAACGCCGTGGTCAGCAGCAAGGGCGCTGAGTGAGCTCCACTCACTCAACGTCGTGGTCAGCAGCAAGGGAGCTGAGTAGGCTCCACTCACTCAACGCCGTGGTCGGCAGCAAGGGCGTTGGGTGAGCTCCACTCACTCAACGTCGCGTCCGGCAGCGATAGCGTCAAGGTTAGAGGAGCTCCCGCCTGGAGAGGGGCGAGAGCGTTCACCATCGGTCAGCCAGGACCCGCTCTCGGCAGAGTCGGCGAGAAGGCGGGGGCTGGCTCAGCTTGAGACTTTTGACACTCCCTTTTAGCTCTCGCCAAATGAAGGCGAGAGGGCTCTCGGCATAGGGCTCTCGCCGAGTGGGGCCCAGGGTTCAGGTTGAGATTATTTAATTGCCCTCGGGTAAAATTACCCTTATACCCCCAGAGGCTGCATTCAACACTTCTCAAGCAGCGGGATTTAGCTATTGGCAGACTAGCCAGGGGTATTTCAGTAACTTCAGGTCAGCAAAAGGTTATAAATAGACCCATAAGGGCTCCTTAGAAAGCAGACACTCATTTTTCTTTAAATCTCTAGTGCTTCCTGAGGAGCTCCCAGTCCAGCTTTTGGCTTTGGAGGGGAAGCTCTCAGAGATTTTCCGGGTGTGAGGTGGGACCTCCCTGCTGAGGCTTTGGGTCAGTCCTAAGTCGTTAGCTACCAGTCGAGTGACAGGGCTTGAGAGAAGTAGGTGTTGGCTGCACCCCTATTTTGAACATTCGTTGAGGTCAATTTTGGCTTCAACACTACCCCTACGAACATTCATGAGACCCGTAATTTTCAAGGACTTGCCACCTTCTATAGGAGGTTTCTCCGTGCCTTCAGTTCGATCATGGCTCTCACTAGGAGCTGCCTTTGTAAGCATGATTTCGTTTGGACGAAATCCGCCACTCAAACCTTCGAGGAGATCAAAGAGAGACTGTCTACCTCTCTCGTTTTACGCTTACCGGATTTCTCCAAGCCCTTCGAGGTAGCATGTGATGCCTCGGGAGTGGTAATTGGTGCAGTCCTTAACCAGGAAGGCCACCCGGTGGCATATTTTTGAAAGAAGTTGAACGAGGCGTCGTCCCTCCGTGATTTCCTTATCTGGGAGCTACATGCAGGCAGGGTCGCGGGACACTTTGGTAGAGATAAGACAATTGCGTTGGTTGATGATCGCTTCTTTGGCCCAACCTGAAGAAAGACGTCGCTAGTATTGTTAAACATTGTCGAGTCTGCCAGACGGCGAAGGGGTCTCGTCAGCACACGGGGCTCTATACTCCACTACCCGTCCCTGAGAGACCCTGAACTGATATTAGCATAGATTTTATCCTCAGGCTTCCTCACACCCTAAGAAAATTCGACTCAATATTTGTGGTCGTGGATCGTTTTTCTAAGATAACACATTTCATCCCATGCCGCAAGACTGCTGACGCCTCTCATGTAGCGACACTATTCTTTAGAGAAGTGTTTAAACATCATGGTCTCCCGACGTCCATTGTCTCTGATCGGGACGTGCGCTTCATGAGTTATTTCTGGAAGACCTTATGGAAAAATATCGGTACAACCCTGAAGTTCTCCTCCGCCTACCACCCGCAGACGGACGGACAAACCGAAGTGGTTAACCGCAGCCTTGGAACGCTTCTTTGTTGCCTCGTTGGAGATAGTCCGGCTACCTGGGATTTTGTTCTCTTTATAGCCGAGTTTGCATACAATAGTTCTATCAATAGGACCACAAGTTTGAGTCTGTTTCCTATTTTGTTAGGATACGAGCCTAGGAAACCTATTGACTTAGTGGATATTCTCATAAGAGTCAGTCCCAGTGAGTCAGCAGAGTCCTTCATACAGCATGTGCATGCACTCCACGAGTCGATTCAAAAAAAATGCAGCTAGTAACCCTTATTATAAAAATCAAGCAAATCAGCACAAGCGGGAACAAATATTTGAGGCGAGAGAACAAGTATTGATTCACATTCGATCTGAGAGGGTCTCGCAAAGACCAACAAAAAAATTAAGCGCACGTAGAATGAGCCCCTATACAGTTGTACGACGGATTGGTACGAACGCATATGAGATAGATATCCCTCATATTATGAGCATCAGTCGGGTATTCAACGTAGAGGATTTGACTCCTTACTACGAGGAGCACGTGTACGTGGACCCCTTTTCTACGCCTCTACCCGAGCTTTTTTTCCCATAGCCCCCTACCTAAGCCTGCACCTCCCATTGCTTCCCCCAGTCCCTCATTGTTCCCACCCCCGGAGTCGCACCATGCAATTAGTTTTGCACCACCGACGATCAATGTTGTCAGGATCGCGATCCGGATCGTAGGATCGTCTTACAATCCAGATCCTACAATTCGATCCGGATCTTAACCCGGATCGAAATTAGGATAAGATAAAGCGGGATCGCGATCCGGATCGTGGAATCGGTAGGATCGCGATCCTTAATAACGATTCCACGATCCATATTTCCCTCTCTCCCGATAAAATCGGAATAGGCAGGAGTAAACCCTATTTCCCCTCTCCCGATTTTCCCCTCTCCCGACCCCTTCTCTCCCCGCTGCTTCTTCACCGGTGCTCCCCGTAAGCTGCCGCCGCCGCTGCTTCTTCCTCCCCGTAAGCCGCCGCCGCTGCTTTTTCCTCTTCCCCGTAAGCCGTTGCCGCTGCTTTTTCCTCTTCCCCGTAAGCCGCCGCCGCCGCTGCTTCCTCTTCCCCGTAAGCCGCAGCTGCTTCTTCCTCTTCCCCGTAAGCCGCCGCTGCTTCTTCCTCTTCCCCGTAAGCCGCCGCTTCTTCCGTAAGCCGCCACCGCCGCTGCTTCCTCTTCCCCGTAAGCCGCCGCTGCTTCTTCCTCTTCCCCGTAAGCCGCCGCTTCTTCTTCTTCTTACTGTTGGTGATTCCTGCTGTGATAATTTTTGGTGATTTCTGCTGTGATAATTTCTGTGATTCCTGCTGTGATAATTCCATTCCTGCTGTGATAATTTCTGTGATTCCTGATGTGATAATTCCTGTTTCTGATAATTTCTGTGATTTTTTGGTGCTACTGTTGGTGATATTTCTGTGATGATACTTGTTTATGATAAGTCCAGATTTATGCATGATTTCTGGGCAGAAATCATCCAGAAAACTGGATGATTTCTGCCCAGAAATCATCCAGAAAACTGGATGATTTTTGAGCAGAAATCATCCAGAAATTTCTGGGCAGAAATCTTCTTACTGTTGGTGATTCCTGCGGTGATAATTTTTGGTGATTCCTGCTGTGATAATTTCTGTGATTCCTGCTGTGATAATTCCTGTTTATGATAATTTCTGTGATTTCTTGGTGCTACTGTTGGTGATATTTCTGTGATGATACTTGTTTATGATAAGTCCAGATTTATGCATGATTTCTGGGCAGAAATCATCCAGAAAACTGGATGATCTCTGCCCAGAAATCATCCAGATTTCTGGATGATTTCTGCTCAGAAATCATCCTGTTTTAGGGATGATTTCTGGGCGGAAATCAGTCCAGTTCTCTGGACTGATTTCTGCCCTCTGGATTGATTTCTGGGGAGAAATCAGTCCAGATTTCTGGACTGGTCCAGATTTCTGGACTGATTTTTGCCCAGAAATCAGTCCAAATTCCTGGATAATTACTGAAAAATCATGTTTATGCTTATTGTGGTTGTTGTTTGTGTATGCTTATATTTTTAAAATGCGTAATTGGCTTTGTAGATATCTGCCTCTGGGTCCGGTTCAAAGCCGGTTGGAAAAAAGTTCTGAAGGAATGCATCAGGTTCGAGAGGTGATCCGGGTTGGGAGCATGGGATTGAAATTGATAGTACAAACAAAAAAGTGCAATGTAAGTACTGTTTAGTTATTAGATCTGGTGGGATATACAGATTGAAACATCACCTAGCCGGAACTAAATATAACGTAGAACCTTGCACTAAAGTACCTGAAAATGTTAGAATACAATTTTTGAATATTCTGAAAACTCATGGGGAGGAGATTGCTAAAAAGAAAAGAAATATTGAGGAGGCTATTCGTTATGATGATGAAGTAGAAGTGGATATAGGAACAAAGCAAAAAGGAAAAGAAACAATGGATGTTTTTGTTAGGAAATCAAGTCAAGCAATAATTAGTCATATTTTCAAGAAAGATGCACGTGAAAAAGCCTGTCAACAAATTGCACGTTTTTTTATACAAGCGCAATTCCATTCAATTGTGTTAAGAACCAAGAATTTGTAAGCATGGTTGAAGCAATCGGACAACACGGCCCCGGAATGAAACCACCATCTTACAATGATATTAGGGTAAAATATCTAAAGCAAGAGGTGAGCAGAACTCTTGAGTTGCTAGAGGATTACAAGTTGGAATGGAAGAAAGTTGGTTGTACTATTATGTCAGACGGATGGTCAGACAGAAAAATGAGATCCATATGTAACTTCTTGGTAAATAGCCCGAAAGGTACCATGTTTTTATGCATCATAACTGTTTCTTTATGCATGTTCTTATTTTGTCTTACACTTAGGATCTATTCTAGATTTCTAGTCTTAGTACTCTTAAGTAAACAAATGAAAATGATTAATTATATGATTTTTATTATAGATTATTTGTGTAATTGTATGATATGATTGATATCAAATTCAATTTCATCATTTAGGTCTAGTTTTAAGAATGTAGTGGGATCTTACGATCCACGATCCGATCCGATCTAACCCCTTGAACGATCCCACCTAGGATCTCGATCCTGACAACCTTGCCGACGATTCCACCGACACAGCAGTCAGACGGAGATACATCATTGTCAGACGGAGATACATTCGTGTCACCCTCTTCTACTGATGACATGCTTCAGATCCTCGGTCACGAGTTACGACTTCTATACCGCGGGTAGGCAAGATATTGTGAGTTATCTTGTCCGTTGGAGCGGTCGACCACCACATGATGCTACATGGATTTCTTATGAGGAGCTCGCGAGAATCGCCCCGCGGCTACACAACAAGTACAATCATCTTCACTCACCGGAGATGAGTGCTTTTAAGCCGGGGGAGTTGACGGCGCGCCACGACCGACACACGTGTATTCCCGCAGGAGGAGGTGAACCGCTGTCCAGATGAATGATTAGAGTCCGTGGTTGAGACCAGATGATTGTTCCGAGTCAAATTCATATTTTACTTTTATTTTTTGAGTTGTATTTAGTGTTTGATCGGTCAAAACATTATTGGTCGTCCGATTCAGGTAGTTATGTTACAGTTTTTATTTCAGGGCTTTATAATTACAGGCAGTGGTTCATTGTGGGGGTATCGAAGGTTGGTGAATATCTAACTGCTCGGTCATCCCTATCACTGGTGCGACGCCAGCGACATCTTCCACTAGGTGTGACTCCTGGTAACTCCGCCCGACTCCCGCTTCCCCTGCCCCCTCCGTCCAGTCTCTGTCGCCTGTTATCGAGCCACGTCGGTCCCGTCCAAAAAGCCGCAACTCCACCTACTGTTTCCCTGTGCCTCTATCACCGATGACTTCTCTCTTTTCCTCATTCAGCCCACCGGAATCAAACCACAACCCTAACTCTGTCTGCCACTTCTCTATTTCCCCACTCTCTGGCTGCTTCAACCTAGTCAGATTCCCGTCAGCATCCCCTTCCCTACCCTGGCCTAAACAAATGCCCCTCCTTCACGTTCTTTCCCCCTCTCCGAAATCCCCACATCAGTCTAACACATCCACGCCAAAGTCGTCTCCTTCCACAAACGGGCCGCCACTATTCCCTCTCCCTACTCCATTCCCGGCCACTTTCCAGTCTAACTGAACCCCTCCTTCATTCCTAAACCCTCCCGTGGACTCCCCTCATCAAATCTGGTTGCCCATCCCTTCCTTCCTACAGTTTCCCTGAGCCACCTACAGCCCAGATCCACACTCCCAATACCCTCCCCGTTCGCCATTACCTTGGTAGCCTGCCGCTGTCGCCACATGTATGTGTGAATTGTGGTAAAGGCATTTCTTTTAGTTGTGTAAAAGAGACCGAAATTGAGAGAAAATAAATCAATTTTATTAATTTCTCCAACTTGTACAACTTGGTTAAATGTATACATACGCTTACATAGGAAGAGAAAAGAGGAGAGAACTCAAATCCTAGTCTTGGAAGAACGACGAGTATAGAAACAAAGAAGTAGTGGTGGTGGAGCGGGCGCCGGGAGTGGTGAAGGAAGAAGTGGGAGAGACGGAGTCGTGACAGGGACAGCAGGACGACTGACATGGATAGGTAGAGACGGTGTTGAAGGAGAGGAGTGGAATGATTGATCCTCAAGAAAGGTCACATCTGTCGAAACAATCAACTTGGCATCATTAGGAGAGTAGCAGACATAGCCATTCTGAGTGCGGGAATAGCCAATGAACATATACTTGGTAGCGCGAGCAGCCAACTTATCAGTGAGTAGACCAAGAGTGTGAACATAACATACACAACCGAAGATACGAGGTGTGAGGGAGAACAAAGACTTGGAAGAAAATAAGAGACTAAACGGAGAAGTGAAGTCGAGCACGGAGGAGGGCATGCGATTGATGAGATGACAAACAGTAGAAACAACAAAATTCCAGTATTCTGTGGGTACCTGCATTTGCAATATGAGTGACCGAGCGACATCAAGGAGGTGACGATTTTTTCGCTCGGTCACACCATTTTGCTGGGGGTATAAGCACATGAAGTTTGATGTAGAATGTCGAACTCTGTGCATAAATTTGAGAAGATGTGACTAGTATATTCACGAGCGTTGTCGGTGCGAATTACTTTTAACATAGTCGAGAATTGCATAAGTGTTTCAGTAATAAAAGTATGAAATGCAGATGTTAGTTCAATACGATCATGAAGTAAATATAACCAGATAAGACGCGAGTAATCATCAATAAAAGTTACAAAATAGCGATATCCAAAAATACTAGGGATTTTATAGGGCTCGCAAATATCAGAATGCACCAAAGAAAAATGAGCATCACTCCGAGTACATGTAGGAGGAAAAGAAGTACGATGTTGTTTGTCGTAGATACACGACTCACAAGTAAACTCTTGCAATGAAACATCAGGAAGAGCCTTCTTGAGAATCGGTAGGGGAGCATGGCCAAGACGACGATCTCAATCAACAGTAGAGATTACAGAGAGAACGGTAGGAGGAATATCCAAGAGATAGAGCTTATTCGACAGCCGCCCTTTACCAATGGTATTCCGCATTCAACGATCCTGCACAACAAAAGAGGAAGGAAAAAAGGTTATACAGCAGTCAAGTTCCTGAGTAAGGCGACAAACTGATAGCAGATTGAAAGGAGACCCTGAAACATGAAAAACCGAGGAGAGAGAAAGAGAGAGTTGGGGTAAGCCGAAGGTCAGCAGCGCCGGAAACCGGAGTGGTGTCGCCGTTTGCGACAGTGATGAACTTGGGATAGACAGACTGTATGTACTGAGTGGCTTCTGGGAGGTAATGTGGTGACTTGCTCCTGAGTCTACAATCCAGTGGAGGTTATGAGAGAGACAGGATATACCTTCAGTGGAGAAAGACGCAACCGAGCTAGACGAGCGACCGATAATGCCCTGGAGCTGCTGAAGCTGGGTGCGGAGAGCGTTGATATCTTGTCGAGTTGTAGAGTCAAAACTCTGTGTAGCATCATCGGTGGGAGGAGCAGCTATAGTAGAAGCAGTAAGGTGTGGAGGCAGACCATTCTTGCGGTAGCAAATGCCTGCAAGATGACCCTCTCAACCACAGTACATACATTTAAAAGCAGAACGCCGAGCACGTCCTCGTCCACGAGACATGGAGCGACCTCTACGAGCTGGTGATCCACGAGCAGGAGCAGGAGTAGGTAAAAGGGGCTGCTGGAGGAGAGCTGGAGAGTAATTTACTAGAACCTCGAATGGTGGAGTAACCTTGAGCAGCATAGAACAAACATCAGACAGCGAGGGTGTGGTAGAGGAGGAAAGAATCTGAGCTCGGACATTGTGAAGATGAGGAGGAACGTGAGTCATCATCATAACAATCCCAACAACATCCTTTTGTGCCCGTTGTGTAGCAAAATCCGTGGAGGGAGGATGATGTTGTATATATGCCTCCACCAGAGTTTTGGCCTTGACCACGAAGGAGGTCAACTGGTCAAGTTACCTGTTGTGTCGGGGTCCAGAGATTGAAGCGCGGAGATGATGTCAAAAAAATGCAGTAAGCTATCTTTGCCAGAATAAAAAGAGTGAAGCTCCTCCCACATCGCTTTGGCCGTCTCATGATGCATGTCCATGCGGTATGATTCGGTGTCCATGGAATTGAGATTTCAAGATTAGACCCGGCCATCATCACAGAGCAGTCGTCGGTGGGAGCAAGGGGAACATCTCGAGTAAGATGATGATGAAGACCTTTAGTTTGTATAACCCGACGAACAGAATGTACCCATTCCACAAAGTCATGCTTCCCACTGAGAGAGATGGTGGTGATCCGAAGCTCATCGCAGATTTCAGGAGAGGGAGCAACGACACGAGCGGGAAGAGAGGAGGGCGTCGTAGAGTCCATGGCAGCAAGAGAGGAGGGCAGCCTAGATGAGCTGCAGGTAGAGGAAGGTCGCAGAAAACCACAACGACTAAAAGAAAAACAGTTCGTGCGACTAGATAAGGTCGGCCTAGATGAGCTGCGGGTAGAGCAAGGTCGCAGAAGACCGCAACGACTAGAAGAAAAAACAGTCCGCGGCGAGAACAACGGGTAGAGCAAGTTTGCAAGAGACCGCAACGACTAGAAGAAAAACAGCCCGCGGCGAGAACAGCGGGTGGAGCAAGATCGCATCGTTAGAGCAGCGTGTAGAGCTAGTTCGCAAGAAACTGCAGCGACTAGAAGAAAAACATTCTGTGACGAGAACAACGGGTAGAACAAGATCACAACAGTTAAAGCAGCGGGTAGAGCAAGTTCGCAAGAGACCGCAATGGCTAGAAGAGAAACAACCCGTGGCGACAACAGTAGAGACCCGACAGCCCACGACGAACAGCAGAGAGGAGGGAAGATCACGTGACAAGAGGGCAGATCGAGAGAGAGAGAGAGAGATCGGGTCGGCAAGACCAGTTCGCAGCGGCAAGAAAGAAGGGGCCGCAGTGGCTAGAGAAGAAGAGGCCGGCGAACAGCAAGAAGGCCAGGAAACCAGGAGTCGCGGACAAGCGGCTAGGGAGAAGAGGTCGCAACGGGCAGACCGCGCGACAAGAGATGGTCCGCAAGGGCAACCTGCTTGAGAGCTCAACCGATTGGTCCGCACGACAAGAGAAGGTCAGCAATAGCTAGAAGCAGAGTCTGTTGGGAGCGAGAAGCGGAGACCGCTGAGCAGCGGGAAGGGGACGAACCGGTCTGAAGAAAAGTGAGGACCAGAGGAATCCCTATAAAGGGAGTGAGATGGGGAGGAGAGGGGAAGGAGGGAGAGAAAGGAGGGAAAGGGGAAGGAGGGAGAGAAAGGAGGGAGAGAAGCGTGTAGAAAATAGGTAACCGCAAGAGGTGCGGTTTAGAGATAAGGAGAGTAGTGGAGCCGGAAACTGCAAGGGGTGCGGTTTAGAGAAGAAGAGAGCAAGACCGGTGGTTAGAAGAAGTCTAACCGGGAGGACCTGTTTGGCTCTGATACCATGTCAAAGAGACTGAAATTGAGAGAAAATAAATAAATTTTATTAATTTCTCCAACTTGTACAATTTGCTTACATGTATACATACACTTATATAGGAATAGAAAAGAGGAGAGAACTTCAATCCTATGATGTGGAACTAAAGAGAGAATTACATGGGTCCCAAGAGTGGGCTTTTATATCGGGCTTTTATCATTTTTCCTTAACAAGTTGTTTATTTTGGTAAACTTGTACGGTGGTGGATTGTTATCTTATTGTGTTATTAGTTATTTTGTCGTAAGATTTGCGAGACTTATTCTTTGAACGCTTAAAAATATTTGTGCCTCTTTCGCTTGCAAAATTTAATATTATATTCTCCTTTAATTAATTAATTGTGACTGCTCGTACCCCTGCTGATAGTAATTTAATAATTAATTACTCGCTACAATTTTGGAGCGAACCAATTTGCACCTGCATTACATCTCATTACATTTAAGGTTGCATTCAGAAAACCCCTTCGGAGTTGACCTACCACTGCATCAGAAAGTAGCACGATGTTGTTTGTCGTAGATACAAGACTCGCATGTGAAGTCATGGAGGGACAGATCGGGAAGAGCTTTCCAGAGTATGTGAAGATGAGCATGCTCAAGACGTCGATGCCACTCGATAGAGTTAATAGAAGAGAGAATCGTGGGGGAGAGGGGCCCAGGATGTAGAGCCCATTCGACAGCTGCCTTCGACCAATAACAGTATGCGTCTTGTGATCCTGCACAACATAAGAGGTGGAAGAGAATGTTACATAGCAATCAAGGTTTTTTGTGAAATGGCTAATAGAGAGGAGGTTGAAAAGAGAATCCAAAACATGAAGAATTGAGCGAAAAGTGATGGTGGGAGTAAGGTTGACAGGAGTGGTGGCCCCATTAGCAACAGTAATGAACTTAGGATGCACAAAGTCCAAGTATTTGGAAGATTTCCGTGGAGTAATGTGGCATGAAGCCCCAGAATCCATAACCTAAGATAAACTATGTGAAGACAGGAGATACCGTCATCTGAAATAGACACAACAGAGTCAGGAGAACGGCCGATTATACCTTAAAGTTGTTGAAGTTGGGTGCGCAAGGCATCAATGTCAGCTTGAATGTTGTTCGGAGTGTAATTGTGTTGAACGCTATCCAGAGAAGAGATGTTACCGCTACAAGAGGGTCAAAGAGAAAAAATGAGATGGAGGTGAACGCGGAAACAAAAGAGATGAGAAAGCATGATCGGCCATTTGAGGCGACCTAGCGGTCAAAACAAACTGCGACGAGCAAACGAAGGCCTATGCAGTAAAGGAAACAACTGCGGGAGGAGCACGCTGCGACTAGAGACGCGGCTAGGCAAGCAGCAAGATGCGAGGAGCTGAGCAACAGGTAGCGAACCAGCACGGGCTGAGCCAGCGGCAAGACTGCTTCTTGGACAGCGGCCTGGCAAAAACAGCGGTAATAGAAGAGGCCGAGCGGCAAGATGGAGGTGGAGAAGCGGCCAGGCGACCAAACATTGGCGGAAAGAAAATGGGCGGCAAGCAAGCTGCGCAGCTAGAGGTGCACGAGCAACAGCGATCTCGCGCGGCCAATGAAAAATGCGGGTTGAGCCGCAGGAAGATGTGGCAAATCAAGGACGAACAGCGGCGATCTCCGACAAGGATGCGTCTAGCGATGGCAAGATCGGTGGCAAGATCGGTGGCAAGATTGGTGGCAAGATCGGCGACAAGGTGTTGCGATTAAGAGTTGCAACGACTGGAAGCAGGCGACAAACCGCGCATAGAGGAATTTGTGGCTAGCGGCAAGGAGGTCGCGGGAGGTTCGTGAGGCAGGAGAGCTAGACGGGAAAAGGAGAAGCGACGACATGGAGAGTTGCGGCCTGGAGGAGATTTGCGGCCTGGAGAAGAGTTGCAACTATGGGCTGAAGAGGCTGCAGACTGGATAACTGCGGCTTGGAGAAGAGAGGCTGCGACCTGGAGTTTGCGACCTGGAGCTGCGGTTCACAGGCAAGAGTTGTGACTTGGTGTAGTCTGGAGCTGCGGTTTTGAGAAGAGTTGCGACCTGGAGTTGGGGAAAGAGATCACGAGCAAGAGCTGCGACCTGGAGTTGCGACAAATAGATGCGGGCAAGGAGAGGTAGCGGCGAGCTGCGGCAAGCGAAGGCGGCTAGATGGGAGAAGCGGGAGCCAGTGGGCCCCGACAAAAATAATATAAAACAAAGGAGGGAGGGGGTTTTCAGCAGAGCAATAGGAAAAAAAGGCAGAGATGCGGGTAGAGTTAGTCTAGCCACCCAGAGCAAGGAGCAGAATAGGGCAACACACAAGGAGGACCGAATAACCTGGCTCTGATACCATGTAGAAACGTATGAGAAATAAGAGAAATAAAAATTATTTTATTAATTTTTCTTATATAGCTTCCATACATCTTTGAATAATTGTACATTTGTACATTTATATAAGAGGAGAAATAGAGGAGAAATCCTATCCTAAGATGTGAGACTAATAAAGCTAAAATGATGGACCTATCTTTGGGCTTTTACATATATTCTTTAACAAGGTCAAAGACTTAAAACATATACTCCATTTATCGGTCAAAATAGCTATAGAATAGACCTTCGAAGAAATGGATACTGTTTTATGAGCAAAAGGCAGCAACTAGGATGGTACATCAAAAGAAATAACCTACCAGTCCCAAAGCTTTCTTCACCGCAGATTGAACAAAGGCCAGCATCCATTAAGTTCCCAAAGAATTTCCATCCAGTTGGTACCTAAGTTAAATCAACTTCCTCATTATAATACATACAGTGGCACAAAAAATGCAAATGTTGGTATTGTAAATAATTTCCAAGTACCTCGAAGAATTTCAAGCTTAGATTACTTGCCACAACATCAAGCGCCGCAGAAGTTGGCATGCTCCTACAAAAAAGTTCCATGACATTACCAAAACTTGGGGGAATAACACAATGAAAAGATTGCAGATGTAAGCAATCAATCCAAACTTAGACTAAGTTGATTTGAATATAATCACAATCCTTAAAAAACTTCAATGGGTTGGTATCAACTAATATGAGCTGAGACAGATTAGCCCTATTAAGTTAAAACTTCTGCCATGAGCCCCTTTATCATGTTGCTAGCCCCAACCCCATTATCATCCTTCCACCTCAAATTTTTGCTACCCACTACAAGGCATGGCTCCAATACGTCATAAGTTATGTCGTGAGACCCTTTTTGTCCTAAATATTGATGAGAATATAGTTTCACATTCGGCATCGACTCACGAGATCGCGAGGCCGTGCTGAGTACTTGGTCGTCTATTCCAAGCAGGCCGCACTAGCGAGCTACGCCGCATAAAACGGAGTCAATTATCTTATATTTCAAAGCATTTATATCTGAGCATTTTACAAATTTCGTTTAATTACTTAATACTCTAGATTGCACGCATTGATCTTATCTTGGATGAATGAACTTTTTGGAGCCTACAGCTGGCCAATAATGATTCTTCGATCTCCTTAGTTGCTCTTCCCCTCTTTATCTTGCGATAAACCCTAAAATCCCCATGGAGGTAACATTGGTCTGACTTTGTTCCCGCTAGCAAGAAGTCCACGGATTTCAGTTCCCTCAACGTCCATTCCCTGCGTTGACTACTCCATGTTAACAAAGCCAACCCAAACCTATAGTCAGCGTCCTCCCCATAACCTACCACTCACACCCAAAACCTTGGGTCCTCTCCCACATGATCCCATCATCGGTCGCGTGCTCCCAAACATCTAGTAACCCCATGCACCCCATTTTCTCTCGTGGTTGCCGCAAACACGGCCCATGGCTCCGATCTCAACGTGTTCCCTGGTCGTTGGCCTTATTCTACTAACACAATTGGTGGGTCTACTTTCCACGTGATTTTAGTGCCAATTCCTATGTAATTCCTATTTTGTTGGGTTTGTTTTATGCCAACATCCAAATAAGCGGAAATAGGGGCTCATTCCGCCCTTCCTCCCCCTCCAGTTAGGGAACAACTCCTCTGAACCCTATAGTCGTGCATTTGAGCCATTGTCAAAGCTCTTAGATGTCGTCAAACGCTGAAACACGCAAGTATCCTCAACACCATGCACTCCATCTTCCAATCACTGTTATGGATATCCTCCAACATGGCCGACATGTCGTCCGACATAAAGGTTTCATGGTCAAAACGACACGTTTCCGATATTTTTTTGTAAAATATCCTTTTGAAATATATCCTCCGATATGTCTACTATTGACCGATATATTCGCCGATATATCGGCCGATATATCCCGACATTTTATCGACTAGTTTTTTAATTTATTTAATTAGTGTCAATGGTCTAATAGGTAATATACCAAAATTATTTCATTGTTCATGTTGTTTTTTTCCTTCCTCTAACTTTCTTCCTTGCTCAAGTATGTCATCGACTTCAATTATGCATGATCTTTGAATTATGGACTAAATGTTCCCTATCTTCCATTGTCATCGACAACTTCGTAACATTCTTCTTATGCTTGTTTTATTTCACGCGTTATATCGTTATTACATATGTAACACAAAATGTTTATATTAGTTTCATAAATATATGAGTTCAATAAATATCAAATTATTAATATATTAATATATATAAATTAAAAAAGGATTAGATTTATAAATAATTACACATAAATAAATAAATATTAAAACCCGATATTTGAAATATCCCCGATATATCCCCCGACATACTAAAACCGACATGAAAAACCTAAACCGACGTGTCCCCGATATCCGACATCTACAACCTTGCTTCCAATGCATAGAAATCTGAGACGTTCGTGTGGGACACTGCTCCGTGTCACCCGCCACACCTAAAAACCCTTCCTCCATTCTTGGTCAACTGCTATCCCGTCCATTGACATTCGTACGGAGGCCAGGCCGCATACGCTCCTCACGCGCTACCGCTATGGTGCCACACTTCCATGGCTCTGACTTTTTGGGACGGATAACCAAAGCGGAATAATTCTTCGATATAGGGTGCACAATGAAACCACAAAAATTGTTGGTTGTCCTCCTGGACATGGAAGGTTCCGCTCTTCACCGGGCATGATGACTTCGTTCCAATTAAAACTACAAGCCTTGCAACTAGGGAAACTCAACAAACTCTCATTAATCAGTATGTACACCGGTACTAGGGCAATGCCATGGCGTATCTTTGTGGTCTCCGCCACATGATCATGATTGAATGCTACATTGATGGGCCCAATAAGCTCACCAGTCACGTATCGAATTTCCTCTAGACCATTACCTTAGTTTTTTCATGCAAGGATGCAACTGCACATCCGCTCTCGCATTTGAACTCATCACTCAATGAACATTCCCAATGCCATGAAGTCGCTTCGGTGGTCTAAGCGTATTTCATTGTCAAGACCACCCGACCATGTCCAATTTCTAGCTACCACTTTCATCCATCCATTGCTTGCCCTATCACCACCCTAATACACCTGCACCCATTGCCGATACAAACACTCACAAATCAACATCCTCCCTTACCCAAACCACCTTTCCCCAACTGATGACTTCGCCCACCGTCGACCATCGCCTCTCCAACTAGGAATACAATGAAATTCACAACAAGGAACTCTGATTTCGTTGCAAACAATTGTGTTTTCTTACTCATAATCGCTCAATGGAGTTGTGTGCAATTATTAGCGATGACGAACCAGAGGTCACCCCAACTTCGATGCCAGAGGTTCAACACACCATCCCTGCCACCGATCATGAAGGACAATTCTACCAGATCGACCTTACATGTCTCCCCATCTTCGACGCACTGTGACCTCGGTCCATCCTAATAACATGAGAGCTTCAGGATCGCTCCCTCCAAAGTTTGATAAACACCGGGCGACTCGTAACTACCTCTCTCAGGATATGGTAACTTGGCTAAAACTTTTGATTAAACCGTCCCTGAATTTCAGTGTCCTCCTGGGTAACGGCCACGCCACTCCCAAGGGTGACATGACCTTCAACTCCAACTGAATACTTGTCATGCCATGATGAACTTTTATGTTCTTCGGCTTCCACTGCACAAAATTGATGCGACTCTAAGGGTCATATGGCTCAAGACAATTACGGACACTGACATCAACTAGACCCAATTGACATTGTCCTTCATCTAAGAAGGTCAGTTGTAGACATTCACGTGAGCGCTTTCCTGCTGCCTCCGCCATCATGATCCTGCCCTAGTCTAATTATTATTTTCAAGGCTTTTTGTGCCAATCTCAGAAGTTGCCTCATGGAATACACCCATAACTCTGCCTACAGTCTCAGAAGCATTAGCTTGGGGACAAGAAAAGGTTTTCAACCAGTAATATTGTTACAAAATACGGGCATCTGCATCAACTCCCGAGGTCGTGAGGTCGCGACGAGTATTTCACAGGTCTATTCTAGGCAAGTCTATTCCAGCGAGCAACGCCGCATAAGATTGTGTTAGTTATATTTAATTTTAGAGCGTTTATATTTTGGCATTTTACTACTTCATTTGGATTATTGTAATGCCTCGATGTTGGGCTTGAATACCTAGCTTGCATGTATTGATCTTATCTTGGATGAATGAACTTTTAGGAGCCCATGGCTGGCCAAGAATGATTCTTGAATCTCTTTCCTTCCCCTTCCTTTCTCTATCTTGTGAGAAACACTAAAATCTTTGAGGATGTAACAGTCATGCAACCTTTTTCACTTCTACTTGAACAAGGTCACATATATAACCTATTACTTATATGAGAAGTTCGTCAAAATGCAATTTATCAGCCTTCTTATTTCATTAGTGGTAACATATGAGTGCACATTATTTTAATTGGACGTCTCCAATATATTATAACACTAGTACAATTCTATTGATAGTTTATGTGGATGATATAATCATAAATTCATAATAGCCAGTGATACAGATGCCTTTAGTGAATTAAAGATAGACTGATGGGGATCACATTTCACAGACAGGGAGACCTTTATCGAACCCCGCCTGAACCTACTTACATGGAAGGCAAAGTTAGGTCGTTACAAATTTTTTAATGTAATTTTTATATTTTTATTTCATGCAAAATTATTGGATTTATGCTCCAAACGATCTTAGTCATCCACAATGGGTTCTAAGTATATAAATAGAAGTCTAGCCGAAGTCAAGATAACTACCTTCCCATTACCCATAACTACCTTCCCACACATAACCACCTAAAACTACCCACGATCGCCACTAACCACTCTCATTTATTGTCATAACCGCTCAAATCCCCTCTTCCACCACTCCTAGCCACTGGCAACCTCCGTCCCAAGTGCCAGCTAGCCATCATCCGCATTCCCTCATGAACTACCCATATAATTAACTACAATTCCATATAACTGCCTAATAACTACCTTCCCCACTCTACATTCCACATAACTACCACCATAACCATTTAATAACCATTCCACATAATTATCTCTCCATTAATTTCACTATAACGGTCTCCAAACTGCTATCTAAAGGAATTTTACTTCCTTCTCAGCCCAACCGAACTCCAACCACTCATCATCCATCCCGCACTACCAAGCAATTCAACAGCTGGCCATTAATCCCTCAAAATCCATCATGTCACTACTTGCAACTAACCACCCACTAATTCACATATTCCCTTCACACCACTCCCATTAACTGACAAAAACCTCCATGATTCCACGCCCTTGACTAAATATCCTTCAGGATTGGTACTCTAATCCTTTGCCAATACAAACCTGTCACCGAAACTCCACCCCACCCTCTACCAGACGATTTCCAGCCCTGTCCAGATTTCCTGCATCTGCTGGCCTGCCTCCACAATCAAGTCCAGCCCCTGTCCTTGATTCATGCATCTGTTGGCCAGCCACCACACTCAATTCCAGCCACTGTCCAACTTATCCGACCACCCCCTTTGCATGTCCTACAGTCCCACTGCTCTCTCTATTACATCAAGTTCTCCAGAAACCCAAGCCATGCAGAATTTCAGTCCACAAAGTCTAAAACAGTGCATGATCTCAGTAAATTTGCTGCCCAGATCTTCAAATCAGCCTTTTACCACCAGCCCAGACTCCAATTATGCATGTAAGTTCTAATTTGGAGTCTATATTACTTTGTGTTGATTATTTGGGTGAGAAGACATACAATTTGGTATCAAGATTGGTAAGATTTGCTCAATTTTAATTAAACTTGAAAGTATCATTCACCGATCATTTAATTGAAGCACCCCCTTTTAAAATTCGACTAGATCTTGCTTGTTTTTCTAAAGCCTAATTTCTAGCAAGAAGGTTTGTAGATTTTAATATTAATTTCAGAATTTATTGCAATTAAACGTTGGACAGTCTCAAGTGCAATACATCCTACTAGGCCTCTACCAGAATTCCCTTAGGCTTCGTTCATTTCACAGGAATTGGGAGAAAGGAATTGAAATTGAAGTCGGCTCTAATTTTGTTGTTCGGCTGAATGCAGGAATTTATCACAGGAATTGAAATTAGTAATTCCGTTGTTCGGCTGCATGTTAGAATTCAGTGAATGAAATTGAAATCTAAAATTTTAAAAATGACAAAATTGAAATATCATGCCATATATAATCAATCTCGCAAATGTCAACATCATACAACCACACAGAGAAACACATGCACACACACACATACAAACACACACAACACAACTACATTCACACAACCACACATACACACAAACACACAAACACATGTAAAAACACACACACAATCACATTCACACAACCACGCATACACATACAAACACACAGAAACACAACACAATCACGTTCCCACAACCACACACACATAGAAACACACACACAACACAATCACATTCACACAACCACACACACACACACAACACAACCACATTCACTCCTCAAACAACACATGATTTGGGCATTAAATGAGATGTGGGGTAGTTTGGGTACAACAAACAACAACACTCAAACCTTTATCCCACTATAGTGGGGTCGGCTATATGGATCCTTGGTCGCCATTGTGGGGTAGTTTGGGTATTGCAGAAAATTTGGTTAGCCAAAATCAGTTTCTTTTTATAATATAATAGCACATGGTCATGAGTTTGATAATAAACGTGGAGAAATTGTGAACATCCTTTTTAAAAATCTAAAAAAACGGAAAAGAAAAATGGTCTAACAAAAATAGAAAACAATATTATGTCCTAAAATTCATTCACATTCTAATATCAACCTTATCCTCCTGTAAAGCACAGAATCTTAGACAGAAATTGTGAATAGAATTGTAGATTAATTAGCATTTTTAGAATGCAACAAAATTGAACTAGATAACAAAGTGACTGCAACCAACTTGTTTTCTAACACAGAACGATGGATTGCTTCTTTGAAACAAATGTTTCGTTCCTTATTTGGTTTCCAAACTAGAGATGGCTGATGGGAGGAAGGAAATGGGAAGCTTGAATAGCTTATTCCCGAACTTTCCCTATTATGGCAAAATTCTCAAAACAACACACATTCATTCCTCCTCAAAAAAAATCACAAATCATAAAAATTCATAAAAATAACCTAGATCCTAAATAGAAACAAATGGCTACACAAAATTACACATTTCTAGGGCAAAAACGAAAAGAAACGGAAAGCCATCAGAATTCACCAAGCAAACTCACAGATTAGGGTAAAACCGGAAAAAAAACTTGCGGCATACAATGTTGTAAAAGTCTGTGTGGAGGTGAGTAAGAAAGATACCTCGTGCCTCAAAATGTTGATTAATGTCGAGGTTGATGGTAGTGCTACATGTGCAACCAGGAATGGCTAGCAGATTGTAATCTTAAGGAGTTGCGGGTGATGTCATGTCGGCTGCTTAGTGATAAGAAGTGTTGTACCAATGTTTGTCCCCACAGAGTAGGAGGTACTATTGGCAGGGTTTGTCGAGACAACAATTGACCACTTTAGTTTAGATGTCAGTTTGTGGATGGTAAGCAAAGTTGAGCTTAAGGGTGGTGTCCTGGAATTTGAAGATATTCTGCCAAAAGAAGCTCAAGAAGATAGGATTGCACCGTTAATGATACTACATGAAAAAATATGTAGTTTAGCAACAGAGTGCCCGAAGAACTCGACGATTGTTACAATAGTGAAATTGGTTATAAGAGACATGAAATGACTATACTGGAGAGTTAATTAACAACAACATGGATGATACTAGTCGAGAGGGTGGGAGATTGCTGATGAAGTTCGTCGTAATATATCCCTAGACTTGTTGCAGTTGCAGGAGTGGTAAGAGTTGTCGAAGGTTGGCAGTCGACTGGATCCATGACATGATTTGTTGGCAAAAGGGTATTCCACTACACATTGGTGGACATCAAAGTGAAGACCAATCCAAGAGAATGAGTCGCCATTGTGAATTAAGGTGTGAAAAAGCAAGAGCGGCCAATGAGAGAACATGAGTAAAGTTTGATGAAGAGACCCTCACAGAGAGTAAAATCGGAGGGTAAGAATAGATAGAAACTCTTGGAATTTTATAATCTAGAAGTAATCAAGAGAGTAGTCTTACTACCTACGTGATATGAGCCTATATAGTCACACATTAAGAGTGTGGAAAGTGGAAACTTATCGTGTTGGTTTATGTTATCTTAGATATAAATGAAACCAAATCCTGAATAAAATATCCTCTCATGAGATTTGTAAAATCTCTTTTACCTCTCTAACATCAAAGGGTGTGAAGTTTTGAAAACTATGGGGCCATACTTTTAGGGCATGCTTGTGAAGCATGCCTTTTTAGGGTTTTCAAAGTACCCACTTGGAGAGCAAGCATCCACTATTCTTTCTCCCCTCCACGTAGTGATAAAATTGAAGAGAGAAGAGGAAGAAGAAAATCTCTGCACATAACAGAACTAACATTTCGTTGCAGAAAAAGCCGATCATCTTCCAACCCCGAGCCCATTGGACGAACTGCATGGAGTTTCCGGAGTTCTTGTGGATACTTAAGATACGTGGATACTATTCTGCATTTTGGTCTCAAACGCTAGTTATTCTTTACGAAATATGATTTCATCACATGTATAAACACATTTCTTGATTTGCTGGTTATCACATGGACCCTGTCGATGTTTTCCTATATTTTTCATTGCGCATTTGATGCTCTAGAAACCCAATAGAAAAGATGACACATGAGGTCATTATTGATGTAGTAATGTGGGAAATAGATTGGCCAACTAATAATATCGACATGCAATTGTCAGAATTGTAGGTTGTGGTGTAGAGATGGTTGAGGAACTTAAAGTGACGAAAAATAATGAAGGTGAGTATGGAAGCATCTAGGGCATGTGAAAGGAAGTCAACAACTTGGTTCTCACAACTCAGTTTGTTGGGCGAGAAACTAATGTACAACAAGAGTTTGCCTAGCAAGAAGTATTGTTACAGTGTTTAAATGAGTGAATGGGTTACCGAATGAGATATTTGGGGCTCTGGTGGTTAGTATAAATGTCAAATTTGTAAACGAGTAGGTAATGATGCTATTTGTGAACAACTTCCATGATGGCATACATCTTGATCTTGTGAGTGTAGATGGATACAACATGCATACGAGACATGATTTTATTGATGTGATCCTTGTGGAAGGTGATTTGATAACCATAATGGCGACTATGAGGTTGAGTTGAAGTCCGGGAAGGACGAACATGCAGATGATACCAAAATACCCATGGCATTGGCTCATAAGATCTTGCCTTCTGGTCTTCTTGGTCTTCTTATGACCACTATGATTTAAGTTTAATTACTAGATAGGTAGATCCACGCAGTTGTTGAACTTCATTGGAGTATAAGGGCGCACATTATAAAATCAAAAATTTATTCAGCAATAGCATTCATATAAAGTCTTATTTTAGACTTTCACAAGGAAAATTTATCTTTGATGTATATGGGATGTCTAGAAGAAGAAACTTGATTTGAACTATGAGCGTATAATATATTTAAATAATTACAATATATATGACCTAGGCTCACTAAAGTTAATATACTCAACAATAATGAATCTCTAGTGGGAGGGAGATGGATAGAGTATAAAAAATTATTTTAAACCCCACACAATATTAATAGCAAAGATTTAAATAAAAATACCATGGAAAGAAAATCTAAGCTATAGAGCAAACACCGTGTAATTAAGGTAATGGATTTGGGCATGGTCGGCTCTCATTCTGTGACCATTGTTGTATACAAGGACCGGGAATGAATTCATCGTTGTATGTGTGCGATTACTAGTGATTTCAGCTTCATGCAAGGGAGTTGTTGCCTGCAATCTGAACTGATGACATGATTTGGAGTAAGCTCACCCTCGCAGGATCACAATCCTTTGTCCCGGCCATTGTTGCACGTGTGTCACCCATGGCTTAAGAGCATGATGACTTGACGTCATCCTCACCCTACCACAACGTATCACCAGCAATCTATTCAAAGTTCCAAGGAACAAGAGATTTATTGTTGTTCCCTACAAAAAATCTCAGGTATATTCACTCTTACACAATTGCATGTTTTAGGAGGGTTAAAGCATGATCTGATGAGGGCAAAATAAAGGAATCTTTGCGAATAAGGTCAACAAGTAGTGCATCAATGGTGGCGTATTTCTTGGTAAAGCATTGGTAGCAGTCGAGGTGGCCAAGGAAGCAAGGAAGTACTAGGTTAGTGGGAGCCATCCAGAAGATTACAAAGACTACTTTTGAGGATACGCCAATTAACCCTTTTGCAGAGATGATGTGTTCGAGATGTTCTAGTTCTTGAAGGGAGGAAATGAATTTGGAAGCCTTGACACATAAGTGGTAGACAAGTATGATACGAAGTACCTGGGTTAGGTGGTTCAGTTGGGTGGATCAAATGGAGAAATACCTGAGGATATCTTTGAAGAAAATGAGAACAAAATGCCAGAAATGGACGGAAAGTATCAATCATTGTCACTTGGAATGTTGGTCAGCTTGAAAAAATTGATGAGAAACTTATTGTGGCCCATGAGGGTGCAGAAAGTGGTTTCTTAGATGTTATTCAAATTAATGCAAATTTGAAGAAATTAGTAGCAAAGATTAAGATTTGAAAAGTAAGTGCAGCCACAAAGTTCATCGAACAACTTACAGGTGGTGTGAATGGTAAAGCGATCATTAGGATTAGGGCATTGAGGGTGCAATAATAGACTGAAAAGTGCCATGAACAATCCTTTTTGCAGACCAATAAGAACAAGGAAAGAAAATGAGGTACTTAGCTGAATGAATTCGTCTACAAACATGTCGGTGATTTGCTATTCCAGATCCTATTTTGGAAGTATGGACATCAATACGAGTGAACACATGTGGTAGTAAGGGCGAGGAGAAGGTAAACAGTGTGGCTTATGTGAAAGAGTAAGGATGGGACTTTAGGATGTAAAGTTGGGATGGTGCCAAGAAGTAGGAATAGCGAGGAAATGAGGAGTTGGTGAGGTCGCAAGTGAGTTCAGCAAGTTGTATAAGGTGAATGTCAGGATTGATGACACCTTGTACTATATGGCGACGACTGGTGGAGGAACTTATGGCCGGTTGGGCGTAATTGAAGTGATAGGGCCAAGTTGTTGAAGTCACCAAAGGCCAACGACAAGGTGGACAAAGAAATACTGCTACGCGGTGTGGACGTAGAGGTTGAGTGGAACTTGGGTGCAAATGTCGTCACGTGTTAGTTGTTGTTCAGGAATGCCATAACAAGGAAATTGTTGGAATTATTTGGAGGTGGTGGTATTTAACAAAGCGGATTCGATGAAATTGCAGATGATGTTTCTTTTGATGAAGACAAAGACTAGTGTTATTAATGGAGCCAACAAAACAAAGGGTACGATGAGAGATTTTGCCAATGAGGCATGGAGGGAAATGTTTGGTTGTGAGTGGAGGTTGGTGTCAAACAGGGCTCCAGTTTGTAGTCTTCTTCAAGTTCATTTGTTGGTGCAAGTAATATGAGGAATTTAAGTGATTTAGCAGAGACGATAGTCATAGTAACCAAATAATTAAAGATATGTTTGAATGAAAAATCAAGATTCTTCTTAAACTACTTGCCACTCTAGTAAATAATTAAATATATTCATAGTAAGGAAAGCATTCAATACTATTCTGAATTTTGTTCGGATTAATTACATTATTGACAGCTTATATCACAGTTTCTCAATCACAAAAGTTTAGGAAAATTTAAATGTAAGATGATTAACATGATGGACGACAATCCATTGCATGCGTTTTTTAGAGTTCATCCATAAGTCACACTAAGCAAACTAAAAATAATCCGTTCATGCACAATTTGCAAAAGTTGGACAAGTTTCAGTGACATTGAAATATCCAAAAGCTACCTTGCAACACCCTTCAATCCAGAAGCAAAATAAGGAATTGACTGAACAGCATTAGCAGCAATGATGGCAACTGAATCTGATGGGGTCACAAAGAACCTATATAGAAGGAAAAAAGGCTATCAAAGTTACGATTTTTTGTTTTTTTTTATTTTTTTTCAGAGAACATTACTCATTATTCATTTATTACCTTTTACCCAGAATCATGTTCCGATCTGCATCACCATCAGCAGCTGCACCAAACTCGGGGGGTTCTTCTTGCGTGCTAGATTTTCCTAACCCCATTCGAAAAACTAATTCCTTCGCATAAGTAAGGTTAGGGTCTGGATGCCCTCCACCAAAGTCTTCCTATTTATGTTATACAAAACATTGATATAGAACAAGGGGTTTCCAAAACATTCGTAAGTTGTATATTTGATAAGTCTTATAGTTGATGCTATCTGCTATCGTGAAATACCTTAGGGATGCAATTTATCAGGGAACTTTCTTTTGCACCAAGTTCTTCAACAAAAATGCGTTTTGCATACGCTCCAGCAACACCGTGAAGTGCATCGAAGCTGTTAATAAAGATAACATAGCCCCAATCATTTTACAACAAAAATGTCGCCAATTATAGGAAGAAAAAGGGAACATATACATACCAAAGCGTGAAATTTGGGGATGCAATAAGTTTCTGCAGAGATGCAAAGTCAAAAATTGACCTGAAATTGAATAATAACAGCAAGCTCAGTGCTTTATTTTAAATGGAATAGAATTACATATTCAGTGAAAGATTTGCATTCATGCGGTTAGTGAGAGGAACATAGCATCAACATCTATATCCTGAAAGATGTTCAACGATTCGGACATGGACAACAATTTAGATGAACATATAACTTAGTTGAACCTACTTATCAACTCAATCATGCTCATGGGTACATGCATAAAACAAAAACAAACAAATGATAATCTAACTATGGTTTTCTTGCAAGTAATATCTAAACGTCCTTAAGGTGAAACACAAGAAAGATGAAGTCTAAGAACTTTTTCCTTACAAATTTTGTTTACAGATTCATCATATTGGCTTTAATGGTCTACCTGCTCGGCTGATTTACCATGATGACCAATTCAAAATTTTAAAATAAGTTTGAAACAGGGAAAAAATAAGCAGATCTAAGAAAATAAGTTTGCTACAAAAGAAGTTACTTACTTCATCAATTTTACATAATCACTGGCTGAGTCAAATACCTCCACATCGTAGCTTCCTTCAGGCCCAGTGAAATTAGTCACCCCAATGGTAGAAATATCTACCTGAAATAAAAATAGTTATTTTTGAATGGTTTAATGGATATATGCAAATGAGTTACAATTTCACAAGTGGTAAAAATCATACATCTGGAAGATTTTCTGCAATGAGATACTCATTTATTGTCCGTGTGTTCTCATAAATTTTGTCTGTGATAGCCTCGGGAGCAGGTCCACCATTTTCCATGTTGTATTTGATTCCAAAATCCTGAGAATAGCACAAGACCAATGATACTTAAAATGGAAAAAGTAAATTTCCATACCACAGAAGGTAGGAAATATGAAAGGAGAAAATATTTTTGTCGAGTTTCATAGAAAATAATGAAGTTTGTATTGATTGTTGCTATCAATATATTATGGGCTTCGCGCCCAATTATTATGATGCGTCTTTAGTTATTATGTTGTATATTTCATCAAGCTTATTGTCTTTGATGTTGTAGAGAAGAGAGCACGATCAATGAAGGAAAACCAGTAAACCTTGTATATTCTTGTTCTGTAGTAAATACAATGTATGAGTACATATATATAGGAGGGAGAAGGAGAGAGGAGTCTCATATACATGGTGTGGGACTAATACAACAAGAGAAAAAGAAAAACTAAATGGGTCATTAGGTGGGTCTTTGCAATGTCTTTTCTAACACTCCCCCGCAAGCTGGAGCATACAAGTCGTAGGCACCAAGCTTGGATAAGAACTTATAGAATAGAGTACTAGGCAGAGCCTTAGTAAGAAGATCCGCGACTTGGTCAGTAGCGGAAACATGTCTCAATTCCAGTTTCTTTATTTGAACTTTCTCCCGAACGAAATGGCAATCAACTTTGTAGAGAAACACTGAACCTTGTCTATACTTCTTTGTTATCAAATACAATGTATGAATACATATATATAGGAGGGAGAAAGAAAGACGAGTCCCCTATACAAGGTGTGAGACTAATGTATAAAGAGAAACAATAAAAGACTAAATGAGCCACAAACATGGGCCTTTACATGGACTTTTCTAATACTCCCCCGCAAGCAAGAGCGTACAAGTCATGGGCACCCAACTTAGATAGAACTGGAAAAATATGGTACTCGGTAGGGCTTTCGTGAGAAGATCAGCAACTTGTTCAGTGCCCGGAACATGCTTCAATTCTAGTTTGTTCATTTGAATTTTCTCCCTAACAAAGTGACAGTCCACTTCAATGTGTTTCGTTCTTTCGTGGAAGATTGGATTCTTTGCTATGTGTATAGCAGCTTGACTGTCACATAATAAGGTAGCAGGTGAAGGAAGTTTTACTCCTAGATCATCGAGATTCGAGAAGACTTTTTCAAGCCACGTAAGCTCAGAGACAACTGACGTCATCGACCGGTATTCAGCTTAAGCTGAAGATCTAGCAACCACGGCTTGTTTCTTACTGCGCCATGTCACAAGGTGACCTCCATCTGAATGTGTCACCAATGCGGGAGTAGAAGAAGAGGTTTTGTATATCATCCCTTAACCGGGGGTTGTTTTTAGATATCTCAAGATGAGCTCGACGGCCTGTAGATGAGACATCTGAGAAGCATGCATAAACCGGTTGACCACCCTAACAGCAAAGGATATGTCCGATCTTGTGACCGTTAGATAAATAAGTTTTCCAACGAGTCGACGATGGTATTCTGGATTTGGAAGAAGAAGATCTGCATCAGAAGCATGTGTGTACAACTTGTGATTTCATCCATCGAGGTATTAATTGGCTTGCACCTAGAATAGCCAGCATCCTGAATAAGGTCGAGATAGTATTTCCGTTGAGAGAGGACAAGTCCATCAGGACGTCTTGCGATCTCAAGACCAAGGAAGTATCGAAGGTTCCCCAGATCTTTTGTTGGAAAGACCGAACTAAGATGTCGTTTGACCGTTTGTATTCCCTTTGAATCGTCTCCTGTAATTAGAATGTCATCGACATATACCAAAAGAAGAACCGTTCCTGTAGTTCGATGTCGAGTGAACAGAGAGAAGTCTGCCGAGCTTCGAGTAAAGCCAACCTCCTGAACAACCTTACTAAACTTATCAAACCATGCCCGAGGGGATTGTTTGAGGCCATAAATAGACTTCTTAAGGTGACAAACTCGGGACTCCCCCGTGGTCTCAAACCCGGGCGGTTGTTGCATGTAAATCATTTTTTATAGGTCACCATTTAGAAACACATTCTTGATATTCAGCTGATGTAAGGGCCAATGACGATGCACAACCACAGAGAGAAGGACATGAACTGTGTTGAGTTTGGTCACTAGAGAGAACGTTTCCTCATAATCTAGACCTTGTTGTTGAGTAAAGCCACGAGCCACCAGTCGGGCTTTAAGACGGTCAATTGTACCATTAGGAGCGTGCTTGATGACAGAGACCGTCTTAAAGCACTGAACCTTGTCTACACTTCTTCGTTATCAAATACAATGTATGAATACATATATATAGGAGGGAGAAAAAGAGACGAGTCCCCTATACAAGGTGTGAGACTAATGTATAAAGAGAAACAATAAAAGACTAAATGGGCCACAAACATAGGCCTTTATATGGACTTTTCTAACAAACTTCAATGTGTTTTGTTTTTTCGTGGAAGACCGGATTTTTAGCTATGTGTATAGCAGTTTGATTATCATAGAGTAAGGTAGCTGGTGAGGAAAGTTTTACTCCTATATCTCCTAGGAGGCTTTCGAGCCACGTAAGCTCGAATACAACATACGTCATTGAACGGTACTCAGCTTCAGCTGAAGATCGAGCAACCACAGCTTGTTTCTTACTGTGATAGGTAACAAGATGTCCTTCCAAGTAGGTACAAAATCCGCTAGTAGAGTGCTGATTGTCCAGGGATCCAGCATAATCTGCATCTGAATACGCAACCATAGTTGGAGTAGGAGTAGATGAGGTTTTGTATACCGGCCCTTGACAGGGGGCTATTTTTAGGTACCTCAGGATGCGTTTAACGGCCTGTAGATGAGACATCCGAGGAGAGTGCATAAACCAGCTGACAACTCCAACAGCAAAGGATATGTCCGGTCTTTTGACCATTAGACAAATCAGTTTTCTAACAAGACGTTGATAGTATTCTGAATTTGAAAGGAGTGGATCTGTATCTGAACCCCCAACACAAAGCTTATGATTGACATTCATGGGATTTTTGGTCGGCTTGCATCCAGAGTAACCGACATCCTGAAGGAGGTCGAGACGGTACTTCTGTTGAGATAAGACAAGGCCATCTGGGCGTCTCGCGATCTCAAGGCGAGAAAGTATCGGAGGTTCCCTAGATCTTTGGTTTTAAAAACAGAGCTCAGGTGTTGTTTGATCATTTGTATTCCCTTTGAGTCACTGTTTGTGATTAGGATGTCGTTGACATACACCGAGAGGAGAACAGTGTATGTTGTGTGATGTCGAGTAAACAGAGAGAAATCTGTCGAGCTCCGAGTAAAACCAACCTCTCGCACAACCCTACTGAATTTGTCGAACCATGCCCCGGGGGACTGTTTCAGACCATAAATGAATTTTTTTGAGGTGGCAAACCCTGGACTCTCCCGTGGTCTCAAACCCCGAAGGTTGTTGCTTGGAGACTGCTTCTTGCAGATTGTCATTTAGAAAGACATTATTGATATCTAGTTGATATAAGGGTCATTGGCGATGCACAACCACAGAAAAGAGAACACAAACTATGTTAAGCTTGGCCACGGGAGAGAATGTTTTTTCATATTCGAGACCTTGTTGTTGAGTAAATCCACGAGCCACGAGCCTGGCTTTAAGACGGTCAATTGTCCCATCAGCAGCATGCTTGATGACAAATACCATTTACAACCAACAGTAGTCTGGCCTGAAGGAAGAGGAACCAAATCCCACGCCCGGTTAGCCCAGAGGGCTGTCATTTCTTCGTCCATGGCCGCCCGCCAACCTGGGTGTTGGAGAGCTTCCTGCATAGAGTTAGGGATAGAAACAGAAGATAGGGAAGTAACAAAGGTGTGAAGCGTCAGGGACAAGTGATGTAAGGACACATAATTCGCCATGGGATGGGCGGTGGAGGCCGGTGTCGGATCAACAGGTCGCAGAGTGTCAGAGGTTGAAGCCGACTGCATTGGGGCGGCGGAACGAGGAGGGCGACGAGTATATACATGAATAAGAGAGGGTTTTGAAAGAATGGGAGCCAAATCAGGTAGAAGTGGTGGTGGAGGAGAGTTAACAGGGATGACAGGTATTGGCAAAGACTGGGGTGGAAGAGGAGGGTTTGGAGCGTTGAAGTATGGTTGATCTTCCCGAAAAGTAACGTCGACAGAGACGGTCACCTTGCGTGTGTAGTAGGAGAATAACAAACATAGCCTTTCTGGGTACGGGAATATCCGACAAACATGTGTTTAGTTGCCCGGGGATCCAACTTGTCCGAAGGCGGACCAAGTGTGTGAACATAGCAAGTACAACCAAATATGCGAGGCGTGAGAGAGAACAGCGAAGTAGACGGGAAGAGGAGACTAAACGGAGTAGCATTTTGGAGAACGGATGAAAGGAAACGGTTAATGAGATAGCATGTTGTCGAAAGAGCAAAGTTCCAATATACCTTGGGGACCTGCATTTGAATCATAAGCGCGCGAACAACATCAAGGAGGTGTCTATTTTTCCGTTCGGAGAAGCCGTTTTGTTGCGGAGTATATGCACATGAAGTCTGGTGAATAATTCCGAATTCATAGCAGATAGTGGCAAACTCATAGCTAGTATATTCGCGAGCATTATCAGTTCGGAGAATTTTGATTTTGTCAAAAAATTGTGTGCGAGTTTCAAGAACGAAAGACCGGAACACACAGGAAAGCTCAGAGTGATCACGTAGTAAGTATAATCATGTCGTCCGAAAGTAGTCATCAATAAAGATAACAAAGTAACGATAGCCAGATATACTAGGAATTTTGTACGGGCCCCAAACATCAAAGTGCACTAAAATAAAAGGAGCAGAGCTCCGAGTGCAATTAGGAGGAAAAGAAGAACGATGTTGTTTTTCCAAAATACATGAATTACACGTAAAAGACAGAAGAGAAATATCAGGAAGGGTCTTCTTGAAGACCGGTAGGGGAGCATGCCCTAGATGCCGATGTCAATCAATGGAGGAGACTGATGAGAGGATGGTAGGAGAAATATCGAGAAGGTAAAGCCCGTTTTGTAGTCGTCCTTTACTAATGATACTCTGCGTCCGTCGATCGTGCATCAGAAAAGAAGTAGAGGTGAATGTGACAGAACAATTCAAATCGGCAGTGAGACGACTAACAGAAAGCAGGTTAAACGGAAAGCCCGGGATATGAAGAGCCGAACGGAGAGATATAGAGGAAGTCAGGGGAATATCAGCAGAGCCAGAGACAGGAACGGTAGCGTCATTGGCTACAGTGATACACTTAGGATATGAAGAATCCAATTATTGTGGTGGCTTCAGCGAGGTGTATGGTGAGTGGCCCCTGAATCCACTATCCAGCGTGGACCAGTAAATAGACAAGAAATACCTTCATTAGAGACGGAAGCAACAGAGCAGACGGGTGACTGAGCATCCCATGAAGTTGCTGGAGCTGGAGGCGGACTTCATCAAAATCAGCACGAGTGGCAGAGGAACTGGGGGCAGCCACAGAAGCAGTCAGACGCAGAGGAAGACAATGTTTGCGGTAGCAGGTCGCCTCAAGGTGTCCGTCCTTTCCGCAGAAAGAACACTTAGGCTGCGACCGACCACCACGACCCCATCCCCGAGAGCCTGAACATCCTCCACGAGTAGGAGGAGGAAGAGGTAGTAATATCACAGATTAGTACTGGAGAAGGGTCGGGGAGGGAGGTCCAGTAGTATCAGGAGGCGGTGAGACTTTGAGGAGCATGGAACACACATCAGATAATAAGGGAGTCGCAGCTGACGAGAGGATCTGAGCCTGAATACTCTGAAGAAGAGGCGGGACCCGAGCCATCATCATGACAATACCGACTGCTTCCTTTTGAACGCGCTGGGCAGCGAGGTCCAAAGTCGGGGCCTGATGTTGAATCCAGGCTTCAACCAGTGTCTTGGACTGAGCAACAAATGAGGTTAAGTCAGTAGCACCGCCGGTGTCAAGAGTTTGAAGACCAGTAATGATGTCATACAGATGCTGAAGACTGTCCTTGCCGAAGTAAAGAGAATGAAACTCATCCCACATCGCTTTGGCCGCCTCATGATGCATGACCATGCGGCAAGGTTCTCCATCAAGAGAGTTGAGAAGCCATGTTTGAACACGTCCATCGTTACGAAGTCAATCATCAGTAGGGACAACGGGAACAATCTGTGATAAGTGATGCAGAAATCCTTTGGATTGAAGAACCCGATGAACCGAATGCACCCACTCAACAAAATTATTTTTCCCTATCAGAGAGATAGTAGTGATGTGTAACTCGTCATGGAGTTCAGGAATAGGAGTAGCACCCTCCGCACAAGAAGAGGTAGTAGTAGAAGTGTCCATGAGCAAGAGGGCAACCAGTTACACAGGACGGTTAGCCGGTCAAGGCGAACAAACCGCACGAATAACCAGGCGGGTACACTCGGCGGGAAGGCGACAAGCAAAGCGGCCAGAGAACGGCAACCACAAGAGGCTGAGCGAGCAAACCGCGAGAGTAGATAGACCGCGCGAGTAGATAGACCACGCGAGTAGATAGAGAAGCTAAGAAGAGGCACGCAGCGGGCAGACCGCGCGACAAGAGGAGGTTGAACAGGTCAGTCCGCGCGACAAGAAGACACTGCGCGACAAGAAGACACCGCGCGACAAGAGAAGTCCGCACGATAGCACAACCGACAGAGGCCGACAAACGACTAAGATCGGGCAGCAAGAGTAAGCAGCGGCTAGAAGAGAAAAGGTCGCAGCGGCTAGAGGAGAAGAGGCCGCAACGGCTAGAGGAGAAGAGGCCGCAGCGGTTTGAGGAGAAGAGGCCGCAGCGACTAGAGGAGAAGAGGTCGCAGTGGTTAGAGGAGAAGAGGCTGCAGCGGCTAGAGAAGAGGAGGTTGGCGAACAGTAAGGACTAAGGAGGTCGGGCAGCAAGAGCAAGTTGCGGACAAGCGACTAGGAAAAAAAGAGGCCACAACTGTTAGATGAGAATAGGTCACAACGGCTAAAGGATAAGATGTCGGCGAACAACAGCAAAAGGTCGGGCAGTAAGAGCAAGCAGCGGGCAGCCCGCGCGAACAGCAGAGAAGAGGTACGCATCGGGCAGAATAGACAACCCGCGCGATGAAGAGGAAGAAAACCGCGCGAGTAAGAAGACAACCCGCCGCGGTTAGGAGGGATAACCCGTGTGATCAAGAAGAAGAAACCGCAGCGAACTCAACAAACCAGATTGAGGGAGGGCAGAGAGGTGGGTCCCAGCAGCAAAGGCTATAAAGGCATTGGAAAGACACGAGAATCAAGAGGAGAAAAGAGAGGAATTCGTCGAGGACCGAGCGGATAAAAAAAACTATCCGCAAGGAGGCAGCTCGTCGAGCTTGCGGAAAAAGAAACTCATCGAGTACCGAGCGGATAAAGGAGTTCTATCCAGCAATAAGGAACTCACCGAGCACGCGAAAAGAAGAAAGGAGAAGACCGCCCAAGGGGTGGAGGTTAAGAAAGCAGAGACCGCCCAAGGAGGACCAGTGGCTTTGATACCATGTAGAGAAGAGAGCATGATCAATGAAGGAAAACCAGTAAACCTTGTTTATCCTTGTACTGTAGTAAATACAATGTATGAGTACATATATATAGGAGGGAGAAGGAGAGAGGAGTCTCATATACATGGTGTGAGACTAATACAACAAGAGAAAAAGAAAGACTAAATGAGTCATTAAGTGGGCTTTTACAATGTCTTTTCTAACAGATGTCATGTCAAAGTGTCTTTAGGTTTCATTAGGTTTTATTATGATGTGTCTTTAATCACGCCTATACCCTTGTATTTCATATTTAAGGGCCCCTTGGGATTGTTGAATGGAAATCAAGAAGAAATTTATTTCTTTCCGCCTTTGAAGAGATTGTGGCAGCCAGAACTTGCAAGATATCAGGATCATCGTGACAGCTTTGTCTCCATCCAGAAATCAGCGACGACATCCCAGCCTCTGCCTAACTCAGTGTCGTCGACCTTCCAGGGTTCAGTTTTTCGTCGAAGAGGGCTTTTTTCCTTCGGTCTCCACCTGTGACTAGCTTTCTTTTTCGTTGGACGCACGCAGAGTAGCACGTGTTGCACGCCCTCTTGTTTTGAGCAGCCCGCCATTTCTGCCGTTTCGAGCAGCCCACCTCTACATCAAGCCCACCCATTCCAGCTACACAATGTTATCTGCTCCTTTTCGAGCGTGCAACCACTACAAAATTTCAATCACATCGCTTAATCGAGCCCTGCACCTCTCCAACCTATTATTAAGTGTTTTTTGAGACATCCTTTAAGAGGCCTGCCTCCAAATTTATGAATTATTTTAATTGATTAATTAATTATTACTTCATTAATTGCTCAAAAAATAACTTTTAATGAATTACTTACTTGGTAATTATTAATTACATATTTTTTACAAATAACATCTGAGGTGGTCTGACACGAATACTGGGAGGCCAAGATGATCTCTCATGCCTCAACAATGGCAAGTCGCGCCGCCTCCATCCTCGCTAGACCCGACAACATGATCGCTACACACAAACATAAGCAATTGCTCGCTCGTCTTCCAGTCTCTATGCCGTCATCGAACTCGTTGATTGTTTTTTTGTCACCCATGCCGCCACCGACTCCTGTGAGACCCCTTCGGCCCCAGTTGTCGCTTTTGACATCGCGGATCTCATTGTCTTTGATCCCTGTGCCATTCGTTCTGCCCGCCACCTCCATCCAACATTCTTCGCTCCGGCCGCATACCCTTGTTCTGTTGGTCCCTCTAGAGCCATTCCTTCCTGTGAGTGTCCACCAGTTAGCGTTGCCACTTTCGATTGCCGCAACTCACATTCAATAGGCACGCTTGCTTCGTCTTCAGCCATTATGCGCAGTGTTGTAGATGTCGGCCGACATATCCGATATGTCGGACGACATAAAAGTTTTGGGCAGAAAACGTCACGACAGTGACATTTTAAGCAAAAATGTCATTTTTGAAAATATCCCCGATATATCAGTCTTTAAGGTACGATATATCAGTCTTACCCGATATATCGAGCAATATCTTGCGGATGATACATGGTAAGTACTAAAAATATATATTTTTCATTTCCTTTAAGCGTCTGAGCGGTAATATTGTGTTTTGTGCTACATTTTGTGCATCTCTCTGAACTAAGATTTGACTTCTTTCTCATCTTACTCTCATTTGGTGCTCTTTATGTCGTTTACTGTAGTAAATGCTTCTTTTTGTGTAATTTATAAATATAAATTATGTGTGCATATGTTTATTACATAATTATAAACATACATTATGTGTATATTTGTTTATTTATAATTTATAAAAATACATTATGTATATAACTGCACATAATTACAAAAATGTTTATATATAAGAATAAATTTATTTAAATATTAAAATCCAACTTTGTAAAATATCCGCGATATGTCCTCCGCAATCCGACATACGACATTTCAAACTCAAACTGACACAAACCCGACATCTGACATCTGCAGCCTTAATTATGCATGACCGTCTCTCCCCAGCTAGTGTCCCCGCCATGTCAGATCCTTGCATCTCTTCGTGACATTTGTGAGCATGATGATAGCCTACCTCTCGCTGCGGTCTCTGCTACAGCAACTTGCTACTGGAAACTATTCTGGCAGGAAATTAAGAAACTATATGATCAAGTAGTGCAAGTCTCATTCGAGTTTGAGTACAAGTTCGATTTGAAGGACGGATAAGATGTTATGAGCTTTTGTTATGGGCTTCGTGCTTAGTTATTATGATGCGTCTTTAGTTATTATGTTGTATTTTTCATTAGGTTCATAGAAAGAGAAAAAATTTAATAATGCCAAAAGAATCACTTTACAACTTGAGAGAGTACAAATATATAGGAAGAGAGAGAGGAGAGGAATACCAATGTAAGATGTGGGAATAATCTAAGAGAACAATGAGCTACAATATGTGTCAAAGTAATGAGCCTATTTACAAGGATTTTATAATACTTCTAACACTCCCCCGCAAGCTGGAGCATACAAGTCGTAGGCATCAAGCTTGGATAAAAACTGATGATATAATGTTCGTGGTAAAGCTTTGGTAAGAATGTCAGCCACTTGCCCAGAAGTAGGTACATGTTCCAATTCCAATTTCTTCAACTGAACCTTTTCCCGAACGAAGTGATAGCCAACTTCAATGTGTTTTGTTCACTCATGGAACACTAGATTTTTGCCAATACATATGACAACCTGACTGTCACAGAACAGAGTTGCTGACGAGGATAGTTTAACCCCCAAATCATCAAGAAAACTCTCAAGCCAGGTAAGTTCTGACACGACAACTGTCATAGCACGATACTCGGCTTCAGCAGAAAAACGAGCAACAACAGGTTGTTTCTTGCTACGCTAGGTGATAAGATTTCCTCCAAAGTAGGTACAGAAACAAGTAGTAGAGTGTCGATCATCCAGAAAGCCCATATAGTCAGCATCAGAATATGCAATGAGAGATAGAGAGGAGGATGGCTTATACACTAGCCCTTATACAGGAACAGTCTTCAAATACCTGAGGATACGTTCGACTGTCTGGAGATGAGAGACCCGTGGAACGTGCATAAAATGACTAACAGAAAAGGAGATATCAGGTTTCGTAACTGTCAGATATATCAGTTTTCCCATTACACGCCGATGGTACTCCGGATTCGAAAACAGCGAATCATAGTTAGATTCATGAGCACACAACTTGTGGTTGACATCCATCAAGGTTTCCGCAAGTTTGCACCCTGAGAGACCAACATCTTGAAGAAGGTCAAGACAATATTTCCTTTATGATAGGACAAGGTCATCAGGTCTCCTTGCTATCTCAAGCCCAAGGAACTACTGAAGATTTTCCAGATCCTTAGTATGAAAAATAGAGCTTAAGTGTTACTTAATTTGTTGTATCCCTGCGGAGTCATCACCAGTAATCAAAATATCATCCACATAGACTAGGAGAATGACAGTCCCGATCGAATGGTGACGAGTGAAAAGCGAGAAGTCTGCCGAGCTTCTCTTAAAGTCAACCTCATGAACAATCTTACTAAATTTTTCAAACCATGTCCGAGGAGACTGTTTGTGATCATAAATTGATTTACTGAGCAAACATACAAAAGACTCCCCCATGGTCTCAAATCGGGGCGGTTGATGCATGTATACAGTTTAAAGAAGTTCATCATTTAGAAAAGCATTTTTGATATCCAGCTGATGCAGGGGCCACTGGAGATGAACTACTAAGAAGATCAGAACCCGAACAGAGTTTAACTTGGCAATTGGGGAGAAAGTCTCATCATAATCAAGTCATTGTTGTTGAGTGAACCTCCGGCCTACAAGCCGAGCTTTTAGACATTCAACTGTCTCGTCCGCAACATGTTTGATTGTAAAAACCCACTTACAACCAACACAACTCTGTCTCGGAGAAAGAGGTACAAGATCCCAAGTCCGATTGGCCCAAAGAGCAGTCATTTCCTCATCCATGGCTGCACGCCACCCCAGATGTTGAAAAGACTCATGTAAAGAGTTAGGTATAAAAATGGATGAGAGAGAGCGCAAATTTAAGCAGAGGTGGAGAGAGGCGGTGTAAACAGACATAATTTGTCATAGGATGAACCATAGATGTTGATGCCGGATCGACGGGCCGCGAGATCACACCGGTAGAAGGAGGCTACTGCAGGGCATCAGATTTGGGAGGGCGAAGAGTGTAAACACGAAGGAGAAGTGGTTTGTATTACTGCGCCCATTGTGCAACCAAATCTGTGGTGGGAGACTGATGTTGTATTCATGCCTCAACAAGAGTTTTGGCCCGAGCAACAAAGGAAGTCAAGTCACCAGTAGCCCCGGGGTCAAGGGATTGAAGATCACTGAGTATGTCAAATAGATGTTGAAGATTGTCCTTTCAAGAATAGAGGGAATGAAGATCCTCCCACATGGCATGGCCCGTCTCGTGATACATGACCATCCGATATAACTCGGTGTCCAGGGAATTAAGGATCCATGATTGGACACGACCATCATCGCGTATCCACTCCTCAGTGGGTGCAGTGGGAGTAGTCCATGTCAGGTGATGAAGAAGGCCTTTAGTCTGCAGAACACGACGAAATGAGTGAACCCACTCAATAAAATTTTGTTTCCCACGAAGACAGATGGTGGTGATCCGAAGTTCATCCCGAAGCTCAAGAAGAGTAGCAGTAGCACGGGCAGGGAGAGAGGATGCCACAGTCGAATCCATGATATTCCACACCAACAGACCAGACAGAAAAACAAAAACAAACCGAACATGGCGCAGATAAGCGACAAGGCACGCAGTCTGATAAAAAAACATCCTAACGCATAGGCGGCCTGACAAGCTTAGTCCGGTGACAAGAGGCACGACAAGAACCAAAGCAGGAAGGCAGACCGCGTGGAGAGCAAAGAATCAGCGGTCTGAGGAGAAATCCAGTGGTTTGAGGATAGAACCAGTGGTCAGGAAGGTCAGTCAGCACAAGAAAAGAGGCAACATGCGGAGCAAAGGACCAACGGTCTGAAAAGAGACGAGAGCAGCGCGTAGCGAACAGAAGACCGCGAGAAACCACAACGGTAAAGAATGACCAATCCGGCGTCAGGCGGAAGCCAACAAATAGCTCGCAGCGAACAGAGGAAGATGTTGTGAACTGGGGACTGGCAGTCTGGACAAAGGAGGCAGCGGACAAGGACGGGTGACCAACGAGCAGCGACCTGGAGAAGACTCTGTGGGCTAGAGAGGAATGTGCAGCTGGAGAAGAACCAGCAAGCTGCGAAGTACTTGCGGTAGAGATGCCAGCGACCAATACATGAACTAGAGGAGACCGCGACAAGGAGTAAAGCGGGCGGATAGGACGAGGAGACCGCGGAGAAGAGGGGGAAAGTGGGGCCCACGGAGCAGACAGGAGAGAGTTATAAAAGGAAAGAGAGGAGGAGGTGGGGCGGAAGGTGGAACCATGGAAGGAGTCCTGCGGTTAGAAAAGAAGAGGCCGCAATACTCAAGCAGACGCGGGTAGAGAAGGGAGGCCGCAGCACGGGCGGTCAAGGGAAATGACTAACCGCAGCACGGAACCTAGCTCTGATACCATGTAGAAAGAGCCAAAAATTTATTAATGCCAAAAGAATCACTTTAAAACTTGAGAGAGTACAAATATATATGAAGAGAGAGAGAGGGGGGAATCTCAATCTAAGATGTGAGATTAATCTAAGAGAGCAATGCGCTACAATATGGGCCAAAGTAATGAGCCTATTTACAAGGCTTTTCTAATACTTCTAAGTTCTAACAAGGTTTATTATCATTGATGTCATCGTTCAAGTGTTTTTAAGTTTCATTAGGTTTTATTATGATATGACTTTAATTACATATATACCCTTGTATCTCTTATTTAAAGGCCCCATTGGGGGTAGTTGAATGGCAAGAAAGAAGAAATCTATTCCTTTCTCCTTTGATGAGATTGTGGTAGCTCTTTCCTCCCGATCACACCTGCCTAGGCAGCTGTGGTTCCAACTCCGTTGTATCATTCGCCTCCCTCATCCTCACCTCCAGCCCCTTCTCTGGTGATTCTACCAACGTCTTACGGTGAGCCCGTAAAAAAATCACTGCAGTAAGGTATTGTGACTTTCAAAACTTTCACAAGTTTGACACTCAATGTTATTGATAACCGGCCTCTCCATATATGCATATAATAGTAATATTTATGAAGCTAAAACTGTTAAATACTAGTTAACGAATAACCACTTTGAGAAATCAAAGAAAGAGTAAATTATCTGTAAACTTCCAAAGAATATTAATTTAGGATTAAAAAAATAAATATAAAAATAAAAAAACTTTCAACGAAGAGAAACATGCCTCATGTGGTCCACCTGGATTGTGACTAGCAGTCAAAATAAATGCACCAGTAGACTTGGATCCCTGAAGTAGAAAGATGGAGGAAATAAAACAGAAACGGTTAGAAAAAAAAGATGGAAGGAATACAAGCAAATAAACAAACGACTGGACCAAAAAAAATAAAACAGTGCAGAATTATGATCTTACATCTGCACCAACTCGCTCACGTATGACACAGGATACAGCAGGTGTGGAGAGTAGACCATTTAGACCAACCCATACACTTTTGACTCCATTTGCAGCAGCCATTTTTATTATGATCTGCCAATTTAAGGAACAAATAAGAACTATTACAAAGTCTAACTAAGGAATTGATTTAAACACAAATAAAAGAAAATATTCAATTGTTTTTAAATAGTGTTTTCTCTGTCTTCTTTAAAAATTGCAAGTAAGAGAAAAAACCTGCAGTTCCTTGCCTAAAACTTGTTAAAGGCAAACACTTGGTTATTCATAGCTGTGAACTTAACACGGAAGCAATTAATACCTGCTACATGCCATACCAAATAAAATGGCATCCTCAATACTAGAGAACTTCTGATATTTAATGAATTAATCATTATTATTTAGTTCATATCATTCTTGCCAAGTGGTTAACAAATTGGTTAGGGTGGAAACCACATGACAAGAGTACCCTAGAGGCTGACTCCTTGTGGAACGAAGCCCGCTAATGCGGTGCCCCTAGGATATTATCACATACATCCGATCACGATTGTTGAACCAACCATGATGAGGGGAATTCTGCACGAACAAACCTATTAGCAGTAGCGCGATTTGCACATGCTAACAAAGAGTAAATAAAAGTTTACAGTTTTCATCTTTGTAGTATATTAGTATTTCTTGGAGAGACTGGGTATATTTAATGACGGCGTGCAATGAGCGACTCGCGTGTATTCCCGCAGGAGGCGGTGAACCGCTGTCCAGATAAAAGATCGGAGTCTGTAGTCACGTCCGGATGTTCGAGTCGAGTCAATTTCACATTTGATGTTTTTTTATTCTGAGATGTATTTAGCCCCCGATCGGTCCAAACAATCCTAGCCGTCCGATCGGGGTGGTTTTAATTCTTGTCGTACCGTTGTAGTTAGCATGCGGTTTTATTTTTTGTGATTTAAATGGAGGCCGGCGGTTCTGGTGGGATTCATCGTGGGTTTTGTAAAAATCTGAAACTGTGTGGTCTTCTTCCTCCTCCAGGTGCGACGCCGGAGTGGAATTTTCCTGGTGCGACTCCAGGACTTGCAGCCCTCCTCTCCCGTAAGTTTCCTTGTATCCTTCTTCCCCGTGTTCACCCAGCCTAGCCGGCCTCCGCCGTTAACCCCATCGCTTCCTATTCCACCTGTGTTCTTCACCTCCGGTTCCCGGCATTTCTCCCTCATCCAACACCATCCGCAACCCCCCCTTCTCCATTCGTAACAACTTGTCGTCATTTTCCCCATCTCCTCCGCCTATTCCAAGCACCCATGCCCAAAAACTTCCCACAGCCTGTAGCATTTTCTTCCTCTCCATCTCATTAATTTTCCTCCGTTAACTTCCTTTCAGGTTTAAACCTCACCTCTTACAGCAATCTCTTTCACCTCCCCACCAAATTAATTTTATCTCATTAACCTCCGGCTAGGCTTAACCCCCTCCACATGTAGGAGTTTCTCCTGTCCACCGAATCACTCAGCCACCCCTATCATTACCCGAACCCCTCCACCAGTCGGGAGTTCATTCCCGCCCATCCACGCCGCTACAACCTCAGATGGCCACCAACAACCGCCACTTTTGTGGCCTACGTGTGTGATTTGTGGTAACGTCTTTCCTTTTATTGTTGTTTATTTCGGAAACTCTTATTGTGGTGGATTTCTATTATATTGTGCTATTAGTTCGACTGTTGTACCATTTGCGGGATTTATTCTATGCTAGCTTAATTTTAATTGCGCCTTGTTCGTTTATAAAATTAATATTTTGTTCTTCTTTAATTAATTGTTTGCAACCGCGCGTACCTCTGCTGACTTTTAGAATAATTAATTTATCTATTGCAATTTTAAGTGGACCACTCTTACATGACATTACACTGCATTTGCATTTAAGATTACATTTAGAAAAGCACTTCTTGAGTCGACCTGCCACTGCATCAAATTGGTATCAGAGCCCTAGGTTAGGGTCATTTGCATGTTACGTAGTGGTAGGGATTATCGTCATTCCATGTCAAGTCACAATCATACCGACGATCGGACTGCTAGTTCACAGACAACCATGACACCCGGTGAGTTTCAACGGTTAGTTCTCGACCGATTTGATCGGATGAGAACCCAGTTCGAAACTCTTAGGGGTGATATTGCAAGGGTTAGCACAAGGGTTGATCAGTTAGAGACGCCTAGAGGTCGAGCGACTCCTCCTCCTGATGAAGAGCACCATGAGGGCCCACGAGACGCTACACCTCCTCCGGAGAGGCGTGGTAGAGATATCCCTCGTTGAGATCCCCCTCCCTTTGCGAGAGGGAATTATCGTCGTGGATACGAGTATAGGCGAGATCCCGGGAGGGATCACGGTCCACCTGATGATCCTCGTCCCCCCCACCTCGTCGTAGAGATTGAGCACGATACGATTATGATTATGAAGATGACTATGGTGATTACCGAGAGCCGCGCCATGGGATGACTCCAGAGGAGGATGACATCATCCGACGCATTTGTATTGATGCGCCTTCCTTCGACGATCACCTAGACCCGAAGGCATTCCGTGATTGGCTCATGGACATGGATCACTATTTTGATTGATTCGAGATGAGCGACGAGAGGCGAGTGCGATTCTCCAAAATGAAGTTGATCGGCCAGACAAAAATTTATTGGTCAAGTATAGAAAGGTCTCTAGAGCGGGATGTCTATTACTCCATCACCCGATGGGATGAGATGAAGCAACGCTTGCAAGATAAATACCTCCCAACATCATATCGAGACCAGCTGTTGGATCAGCTCTACGCACTTCGACAGGGGACTCTCTCTGTTGCAGACTATATGTCACGATTCGACGAACTAGTAGTTTGTAGCGATATTATGGAGGAGCCCGTCGCTACTGCTTCACGCTTTCGTGCGGGGCTTAGAGATGACATCCGAAGGGAACTAATACCCCATAGGATGGAGAGAGTTGAACAGGTCTTCCAGCTTGCGCTTGAGTACGAGAAGTATTTGCGCACCACGGGCCCGAGGCAGGTCACCACTAGATTCGACGCCACCCCATTTAGAAAGCCACCCCTACCACGACTACTGCCACCCTTCGTGCTCCCGCATACATGACGTGGAAAGCTATTGTTCCTGGAGGCCCCAAGCCTAAGGGCATCCAATGTTATTGTTGTTCTGGCAGAGGGAATTTCGCAGCGCAATGCCCTACTAGGACTTTGCTGATTGAGGATTCTGGCGAGCTCGGTGTTGAGGCTGAGGACGTCGCCGTTGAGGAGGTTATTGTCGTTTTGGAGGAAGGATGGGAGAGCAATGATGAGAGATCGCTAGAGGTCGGAGTTCTTCGCCGCGTCCTCCACACCCCGCGGGCCGAGGAGGATTGGCGCCACACCGCTGTCTTTTTCACATATTTCCCGAGTGCAGGAGACCCTGCAAGCTCACTATTGATAGTGGGAGTTGCGTCAACATTATTTCTAAGAAAAGACTTGAGAGGATGCAGCTGACAGTTGAGCCTCATCCCCATCCCTACCGAGTTTTGTGGGTGGATAAATCCACCATTCATGTCACGCAGCGGTGCCTGGTTCCGATACGATTAGCGTCTACTGAGGACCAGGTTTGGTGTGATGTTATCCCTATAGATGTTGCCCACGTTCTACTTGGAAGACCCTGACTTTACGATCGTGACGCCACATGTTATGGCCGGTCCAACACGTGCGTATTCTTCGATAAGGGTCGAAAGATTACTCTTACCACGACTTAGCCCAGGGATCCTCCCAAGGGCAAGGATGACTCATCAGTTAGTGCGGGGTCATCGAGACCCCTACATGTCTTGAGAAGGGGTGATTTCCTAAGAGAGAGCCTAGAGACTGAGGTCATGTTTTTCGTAGCGGTCACGATGGCGATCGAGATCCCTATCGAGACTGAGATTACGAACCCGGATGTTCGGCAGATGATGGATCACTTTAAAGATATTATGCACGAGGAGCTCCCCGATGAGTTTCCCCCGTTGACGGACATCCAACATGCGATTGATCTGATCCCTGGGGCATCTTTGCCCAATCTTCCGCATTATCGCTTAAATCCGACTGAGCATGCTGAGCTAAAGCGACAAGTCGATGATCTTCTGCGAAAGAAGTTTATACGAGAGAGTTTGAGTCCCTGCGCCGTACCAGCCCTTCTTACTCCGAAGAAGGACAAGAGCTGGCGCATGTGTATCGATAACCGTGTCATAAACAAGATCACGGTGAAGTATCGTTTTTCGATTCCCCGCCTCGATGACCTCCTGGAGTCGATGAAAGGTGTCCAGATCTTTTCGAAGATCGATCTTCACAGTGGGTACCACCATATTAGAGTTAGAGAGGGGGATGAGTGGAAGACAACCTTCAAGACAAAGGAAGGCTAGTACGAGTGGTTGGTGATGCCGTTCGGATTATCGAACGCACCCAGTACATTTATGAGGGTGATGACACAAGTCCTGCGACCCTACATGGGTAAATTCTTGGTAGTATATTTTGATATACAACTATGGCTGCGCCGAGCACTTACATCATATCTGTCTGGTGTTTGAGCTCCTCTGAAAGGAGCATCTTTATATCAACTTGAATAAGTGCTCGTTCCTGTCTACATCCGTTCATTTCTCTGTTGATCCTGACAAGTTCAGGGCGATTCGAGAGTGGCATATCCCTACGAACATTCATGAGGCCCGAAGTTTTCATGGACTTTCCACCTTCTATAGGAGGTTTGTCCGTGCTTTAAATTTGATCATATCTCCCATTACGAGCTACCTTCGTAAGGTGATTTCGCTTGGACGAAGGCCGCCACTCGAGTCTTCGAGAAGATCAAGGAGAAACTGTCTACCGCTCCCGTTTTACGATTACCAGATTTCTCCAAGCCTTTCGAGGTAGCATGTGATGCGTCGGGAGTTGGTATCAGCGCAATCCTTAGCCAGGAAGGCCACCCGGTGGCGTATTTTAGCGAGAAGTTGAACGAGCCCCAACAGAAATATTCAAATTATGATCGGGAGTTCTATGTCATTGTGCAGACATTGTGTTACTGACGACATTATCTCCTGCACAAGGAGTTTATTTTATATTCAGACCATCAGGCACTGAGATACCTCGACTCCCAGAAGAAATTGGGTCACTGGCACTCCAAATGGGTGGAATATATGCAGAAGTTTCACTACGTTCTTAAGCATCGAGCGGGTGTTGAGAATAAACCGGCAGACACCTTAAGTCGTTGAGTCAACATCCTCCACACCACGAGCACCCAAGTTGTGGGATTTGAACAGTTGGTTCACGCTTATCCAGAGTGCTCTGATTTTGGGGACATTTATGCAGCGCTTTCGAGGGACCCGCCCGATCTTTGGGAGGGTTATTCGATATCTGATGGGTATCTGTTTCTGGGATCTTGCCTCTGCATCCCTACAACCTCCCTTAGAGATTTCCTTGTTTGAGAGCTTCAGCAGGCGGAGCTGCGAGACACTTTGATAGAGATAAGACGATTGCGTTGGTTGAGGATCGTTTCTTCTGGCCCGGCCTGAAGAAAGACGTCACCAGAGTAGTCAGGCATTGTGGAGTCTATCAAACGGCAAAGGGAACTCGCCAGCCCACGGGACTTTGCACTTCACTACCCGTCCCTGAGAGACCCTAGTCTGATATTAGTATGAATTTCATTCTCGGGCTCCCTCGCACTCTGAGGAAGCTCGATTCGATATTTGTTGTAGTGAATCATTTCTCTAAGATGACCCATTTTATCGCTTGCCAAAAGACCGCTGACGCCTCCCATGTGACAACATTATTCTTTAGAGAAGTGTTTAAGTATCATGGTCTCCCCACTTCCATAGTCTTTGATCGTGATGTACGATTCATGAGCTATTTTTGGAAGACCTTATGGAAGAAGACGGGTACGAACCTGAAGTTTTCCTCCGCCTACCACCCGCAGACGGATGGGCAAACCGAGGTGGTTAACCGCAGTCTTGGGATACTTCTTCGTTGCCTCGTTGGGGATAGTCCGGTTATTTGGGATTCTGTTCTCCCTATAGCCAAAATTGCGTATAATAGTTCTGTCAATAGGACTATTTGTTTGAGTTTGTTTCATATTATGTTAGGATACGAGCCTAGGAAATCTATTGACTTAGTGTATATTCCCATAGGGGCCAGGCCCAGTGAGTCAGTCGAGTCCTTCATACAGCATGTGTATGCACTACACAAGTCGGTCTGTAAGAAGATTGCAGCTATTAATGATTATTATAAAGATCAAGCAGACCAGCACATGCGAGAACAAATCTTTGAAGCGGGAGAACAGGTATTGATTTGCATGCGATCTGAGAGGGTACTGCAAGGACCAGCAAAGAAATTAAGCGCACACAGAATGAGTCCCTATACAGTCGTACGGCGGATTGGCACAAACGCATATGAGATAGACATCCCTCATGATATGGGCATCAACCGAGTATTCAACGTAGATGATTTGACTCCTTACTACGAGGAACATGTGAACACGGCATTACACTGCATTTGCATTTAAGATTGACTTTAGAAAAGCCCTTCTTGAGTCGACCTGCCACTGCATCATTTAAGATACTACCATATTGAAGCCCATTTGGGCGGGTTGTTAAGAATGGCATCTGAACACACACACTGCAGGTTGAGGTAAGGGAATGGGCACGAAAAGGAGGATTTTTAACCTAGTTTGTTTGAGGGAATGGCGCCCAAATTGGGCCTGGATAGCAGAGAAGCAGGGACATAGAATTGGTGCATATTCATGAATTTGACAATTTCCAATATACCACAGAATCTGTAGTAACTCATTCATTTCTTACATTTTGTTAATATTCTTTATTGTTAAGGAAATCTTTCTTTACAACTCCAGTATATTAGAGACTCTATTGAAAGAAATACACTAAATTATATGGTCTTATGATTACATTGGAGTAATGTTTACCCTAGATTATCATTTTTATTACTAATCTTAACTTTTCTATTATCGTAAACTAATGCATTTTTGTTGTTATATTAAGAGTTGAGGGTGTTTATGTAATATTGCTTTCCTTCATTGTAGGCTATATATATAGCCATTGTAATAACCTAATGGAAAAGTAAGCATCCTATTTTTCGCTTTGATACTAACCAAGTTACGAAAAATAAGATGCTTGATTTTCTATTAGTTTATTACAATGGCTATATATATAGCCTAAAATGAAGGAAAAATAATATTACATAAACATCCTCAACTCTTAATATAACAACATTGCTCATCAAGATTGACGAAAGATATTCACTAAGCCCCTCTTGTCACACTCACTGAACATATTCTCTTAATTGAGTACCTTGGTCAAGCAATCTGCTGTCTGACACTTGGTCGAGACGTGACTAAACTCCAGTAGCTCACTATCAAGCATTTCCTTTATGAAGAAACTATCAATCTCCATATGTTTGGTTCTATCATGTTGAACTGGATTATTTCCAACACGGATGGCTGACTGACTGTCACACCACAGCTTCATCTTATCTCCTCGATCCAGCTTCAACTCCACCAACATCCCTTTCAGTCATAGGAGCTCTGTGACCCCTAATATCATGGCTCTATACTCTATCTTTGTTGTGGATCTAGTCACCACTGACTGTTTATTGCTCCTCCAGGAGACCAGGTTGCCTCCCATAAATATGCAATAGCCCGAAGTGGACCTCCTGTCATTTGCATAGGTTGCCCAATCAGAGTCACAGCAGCCCTCAATCTTCACGGGCCCATTCCTTCTGAACATTAGCCCCTTTCCAGGGGCATTCTTCAAGTATCGAGGAATCAGGTACACTGCATCCATATGACCCTTCCTTGGATCATGCATATAGCGGCTCACCATGCTTACTGCAATAGAGATGTCTGGGCGTGTGTGGATCAGGTAAATCAGCTTCTCAACTAGCCTCTGATACATGTCACGATCCACCGATTCCCCGGCCTCAGCACTCAAGTTACACTTCTGATCGATTGGTGTCGCAGCAGGTTTGCACCCCCAACATCCTTTTTTATGAGGGGATCCAAGACGTATTTTCTTTGGGAAAATACTATTCCCTCTGCCTTGTAAGCAATCTCAAGGAAATGTCTAAAAAGACCCAGATCCTTCATTTCAAACTCCTTGACAGAGCCCCTTAGGCGGCCAATTTTATGCTCATCATCCTTTGTGATGATCATGCCATCCACATACACCACAAGCATGGTGATGTGACCTTCATTCTGCTTGAAAAATACTGTGTGATCAACATTGATCTGTTGATATCCCATCCCAATGATGACCTTCCTGAACCTGTCAAACAACATTCAGGGAGACTGCTTCAGCCCATAGAAGGGATTCTTCAACCTGCAGACTCTGTCGTCTGTCTTGGCTGTATCAAACCCTAGCGGTATCTCCATGTACACCTCCTCGGTTAGATTTTCATAAAGAAATGCATTATTCACATCTAGTTGGTGCAACTTTCGTCCACCATTTCCCGACAAGCTGATCAAAGTCCTGACGATACTCATCTTTACCACGAATGCAAAATGTCTTGTCGTAATGGATGTCATTGGTTTGGCTGCACCCCTTTGCAACCAATCAAGCCTTATAGCACTCGACTTGTCCATCTGGGTTCTGCTTCACGGTGAAAACCTATTTACACCCTATGACCTTCTTATCATTTGGCAGATGTGTCAACACCCAAGTCTTATTCTTCTCCAGGACTCTAATCTCCTTCTTCATTGTTACTTTCCACTTCGGATCGTCTTTAACAACCTGCTAATTGTTAGGTATAATAATACTATCCAATGATGCGATGAATTTTCCGTGAAAAGAAGAGATATGATCATAAGAGACAAAAGAAGTCGGGTCTCAACTGTATCTATCAAGAGGGTTTCACATATTACTGCAAGTAGTCTTCTGTAATGGCACGGTTGGGGAAGGAGTCGGGGAAGAATATCACCCGAGGGTGACGGTAATGTAGGTGCTCCGGGAGTAAGGACCGACGTAGCCAAGGGACTGGGAGATGGACTGGGCACTATGACTGAAGGTACTGGAACTGGTCATGTCAGCTTCCCCATCCGACCCCCCCCCTAACCTGTAGACCTAACACCTCACCTCTCCTCCTCAATTTCCTCTTCTTTCTCCCCATCACTCTTCTGCTCATCCCCCACCGATCCTCCCTGCCATACCCCCCCCCCCCCCGCCCCAGATTTGTCACCAAAATCACTACTTATCGCTCCATACTTTCAGTATCGGGCGAATCTGGTATGGGTGAGACTCCCTCATGTCGGTACTACTACTTCAGCTCACTGATGTGAACATCCATGCTCACAAAGCGTCTCTTCTCCACTAGACTCCAACACACGTACCCATTTTGAGTATGAGAGTAGCTCATAAAGATACACTTGACTGCCCTTACATCAAGCTTCCCAACACTCAGCATGTTGTCCTTTACGAAGCACACATCCAAATACCTTCAATGAAAAAACTCCCTCATTATGTCCCTATAACTTCCGACACAGGGACTTCTTGCCTAGAATCTGTGATGGCATTCTGTTGATCAGTTGTGCATCCTATTTTCTATAACCTAATAGAAAAGTAAGCATCCTATTTCCTTTCTTGAAATCTATATTATTTTTAAAAGGCATATAGACTACAGTCCTTACATAATAGAAATTGATTAGAAGTTGGTTACATAAACTGTTGTCCGTATCCTATGATACCGCATTACCACTGTCATATATTGGAGCATCATAAGTGAGGAGAGTTGGGATACCTCGGTTTCTACATGTTTGGATTCTCTAGCATTTGATGTGTCAACAAGTCCATAAAGTGTCTAATTTTAATGCATGTTTATGCCTATTTCTTAGTCCTCTGCGCAAAAGAATATTCCTTATGGTAACAAGATGAAAAACGAATCTGAAAATTTTCAGAGTTCAGCTATGCATATGCGCACAACACAATGCAAAGGAACATAACATGTGAATTTACAATTAAACAAATCATACGTCACAAGTATACCTGAATAGCAACTTTTGAGAAGTATCTACCATCCCCAGAAACAACGAGTGTGGCCCCTGCATTTCAGAAAAAAAAACAGATATATAGGACAGGTTAATAGAACTTAATAAGCATTAACTGTTTTAAATACTTACATATGTTTATAAAAGAATATTTTCGGATGAAGGATGATGTTTTTATTTATATGAAAAAGTGGAAAGTTGCTATTTTCTCCCTTCACAAAAATAGTGCACCTGGTCCAAATTGTTTCAATGCACGCTTCTATCAAACCAGTGAGATGTCATCAAACTTGACTTCACTGATGTTGTGCTGGATTTCTTGCAGGGAGGATTTCTTAATCAATTTCATAATTCCAACATCACATATACCCAAGGTATAATCTTAAAACTACTTTGCAATATAGACTTATTAATGACAAATAAACACCATATTTATGAAAGAAAAGGATGAAAGCCAAAGATATACAAAACATGGTACACTGGCATATTTGAATATGAAAGAAGAGATGTGCACTCAAAGTAAATCATGAGCAGTGAATTTCACATTTTTCTTAAAAATGTTGGTCTAGCAATTCGTAAACCCATATCCTCTTCTTCTAAAAAGAATAAAAAACAACATAGCAGGATGACTAAGGGTTCATTTGGCGCGGCGTTTGGAGGCCGCGTTTGCGGCAAATGCCGCCGCAAGGCGGGTAACCAAACGCCCGGCGGCGGCGTTTGCTGTGTCTCCATCCACCGCCCCTTGAGGAATGGAGCAATCCGCAGCGTTTCCAACGGCGGCCTCCTCCCTCCGGTTCGAACAGCGGCCCAGCTCCTCCCGCCCCCGTCTCCACCCGCCGCGCCAAATGAAGCCTAAGATAGTTAGGCCAATAGATTCAGAATTAAACATAATGCATAGCCAAAATAGAAGCAATTAACTGTAATTTGCAAAAGACAAAATGAATAATCCCAAAAGCAATTAACTGTAATATGGCAATAGGGAAGAACTAAGCAAAGGGAAAAATTAATAGTGTTACATAACCTCTGGTGAGCTTAGGTGCAAGCTTCTAAGGCGTTGCCTGGAATAGGTGCATGGCATAAATGATGTCACTATGCATGTTAATTCCAGATTCTAACTATGAACATCCAATTATTAAATAACTGCAAGGGAGTGTGTGGAGAAAACCAAGGTTTGGCTTGTGATCAAACCAAGTTTCAATACAAATTCATAACAGTACGGGGGAAGGTCAACCACTTCTACAATAAACATTTTCTTTAAATCTAAGATGTTCTCCAAACGGGTAGTCACGTCTGCTAACATAAGTTTTCAAAACTGGCAGTCACATCTGCTAACATAAGTTTTCCAAACTGGCAGTCACATCTGCTAACATAAGTTTTCCAAACAGGCAGTCACATCGGCTAACATAAGTTTTCCAAACTGGTAGTCACATTCAATAACATAGGTTTTCCAAACTGGTTGTCACATCCACTAACGTAATTTTTTTATACATATGTGTTCCTCTCTTCTCTTTCATTATTAAATAAAATTATATATATTAATAGTCTCATATTGCATAGATAATTCTTTATGAATTTGTTATGGACGTAGGGGCGCACGTATTAGCGACGCAAACAATCCACCAGGGATTGATAGTTCTCTAGTCGCATCTTTTATATTTTTCTTATGTCGTGCATAGGTTAATTTGACTCACATGTCTTATGGCCCAGGTGAGGGGCTTGAACCTATTTGGATGACTTGGTTTGATGAAATTAGTAATCAAGAAGTTATTTTCTCAATTCCTATCTCTCTACTTTTCCTCTCTCTCTCTCTAATTCCACTAACCATGTAACCCTATCATACGCCCGCAAGCCGCTCAAGCGAATATCTCCCGCAACAGCGCAGATCGCGCGTGCATGCCCATTGCCCGCAAGCAGCAGAAGACGTTCCACCGGGTCTCTTCTTACCAGATAGTTGCGCCCTCTTCCTTATTCTCCTCTGGTCTTCTCCCCAGCAACATAGCTCCATCGGGATCTAGGAAAGGGAACTCAAAACTCTTGATGGACTTTTTCCTCACTCACCCTAGCACTCAATCTCAAATCGGAGAACACAACAACTTGGTATCAAAGCCACTCCTTACTGACACCGACAAAACTTTTCCACCTCTACCGCTCGTGTCGAGGCCGCCCTATGCCCTGCCGTTTGAACCAGACAGGCCCCGCTCCCCTCGCTCCAGCTCGGGATCCTTTCCATCGGGCCGACCAGCCCCTTCGGCGACTGAGGGCCTCCTGGACAACAACCACCGCTGCAATTTCGGCATTTTCCCCTTCCAACACCCTCCCACATTGCCGTGTGCACCGATGGAAGAAGGGGTATATCCATGAACCAATTGATGGAGATGATCCAATCAATGGTGGCCTACATCCACGCTCGGATCGACACCATACAACCCCCAATGCGAGCCTTTGGCTCCTCCCACGATGGCCCCTACAGCGGTCATTGCCCCAAGCATAGCCACCCCCGCTCTAAAGGTAGCGGTATCGCTTACTATGAGAAAATGGATTCCGTCATTTTTGAGGGTCGCGAAGACTCCCTGTCATGGATCACCCGCCGCGTGCTCTTCTTCAACAACCAAAGGACGTCGCGGGAAGACCGCATGTTCATTGCCTTGTTCCACCTAATGGGCCCAACCCAACTTTGGATCACTCAGCTCCAAAGGGAGCAACCCCAGCTCACCTGGGAGGAGTTAACAGACTCTTGCATGCTCCGTTTAAGACCCCCCCCCCCCCCGTACGCAGTAACCCTCTTGTCAACCTCATTGACCTCAAACAAACTCGGCCCATTGACGACTACTTGGAGAAGTTCCAGATTCTCCTTGCTCGTGCTCCCTTAATGAGCCTTTACCAACAGGACCCCGTCTTTACGGTGGACCTCCATGATCGTCTTCGCCTAGATGTGGAGTTTCAGGACCCTCCAGATCTCACGATCGTGATGAGCCTCGCGCGAGTTTGTGAGAAGCGCCTCCTCTTAGATCATTCACAAGGTGGTCGCAAAAATACGTTAGAGCCTTTTTGAGAGGCTCCCAGGGGCAACTGCCCCCCGAACCGTTGAAAGGGGCCGATTCGAGTATCCCTCCCTTTCGCCGCCGCCTCTCTATCTCTGAAATCGCTGATTCCCGCGCCAAGGGCCTCTATTTCAATTGCCACAAGACCTTCAGACCGGGATACAAATGTAAGTGCCTCTTCTAGGTGGGAGTGGACGACCCGTCTGATGATGATGATCCAGACACGTGTGTTTCAAAGATTTCCTAGCATGCCATCTCCGGTCCTCAGGAGGGTCGTACGATGCAGATGGTTGTTACACTTGGAGGCCAGACTCTCCTCGCCTTCATGAACTAGGGCAGCATACACAGTTTCATCAGCCTGATTATAACTCACCGCCTTCGCCTTCCGGTCACACCGCGCAGTCATGTGTATGTAGCCAACGACCACTAGATGGAGTGCACAAATATTTTTCACTGGATCCTCATTGTGGGGGACGACCAGCACACCCTCGTAGACCTCCTTGTGTTGGACCTTCAAGGGTTCGAGGTGGTGCTTGGCGTTCGTTGGTTCCAAACTTTAGGGTCACTAATGTGGGATTTTAACCACCTCACTATGTGTTGGCACCAGGGCGTTCAACGAATTGAGTGGCATGGGCACTCCCAGATAACATGCATCCTTTCCTTCTTGGTCCACGTAGCTCCACGCTTGGAGGTTATCTCCTCCCCGGAGGGCGTTTCCCCCAACCTACATCAGCTCCTATAAGATTTTTGAGAGACTTTCACAACACCGACCGACCTTCCTCTGATCTGCAGTTGGGACCACCGAGGAGTTTCTCTTGCCACTGGGGATTGGGTTTGGCTGAAACTCCAACCTTCACGCCAAATTTTTGCATTCGCCCCTTCCTCCAAAAAATTGGGCCCCAAATTTTTTGAGGCCTTTTCGACTCTCCAACATTTCGGTAAGGTGGCATACCTACTCCAACCCCCACTAGAGGCTCGCATACACTACGTCTCCCACGTTTCTCAGCTGAAGCCATTCGAGGGCGCCCCCCCCCCCCCCCGGACTGAGCCATTAGTGCGTTTGTCGCCACAACTTTAGGACAAGATGCATCTCGACGGGGAAAGAGATATTATGGACCCACGTTGGGGACGCATGTATCAGTGACGCAAACAATCCACCAGGGATTGATAGTTCTCTAGTCGCATCTTTTATATTTTTCTTAAGTCGCGCATAGGTTAATTTGACACACGTCTTATGGCCCAAGTGAGGAGCTTGAACCTATTTGGATGACTTGGGTTGATAAAATTAGTAATCAAGAAGTTATTTTTCAATTCCTCTCTCTCTCTTCTTTTCTTTTCTCTCTCATTCCCATAACTGTCCATGTAACCCTATCTCACGCCCGCAAGCCGCTCGAGTGAATATCTCCCGCAACAGCGCCGGTCGCGCGTTCACGCACGCAAGCAGCAGGCGGCATTCTGCGGGGTCTCTCCTTGCCTGATAGTTCTGCCTCTTCCCTCTTCTCCTCCCTTACAACTATAGCTCCATCAGGATCTAGGAAAGGGGACTTAAATCCCTTGAGGGACTTCTCCCTCGCTTGTCCTAGCACTCGATCTCAAATCGGAGCCCACAACAAACTCATTATCTTCTTTTATATACCCCTTGATGGGATGAAGAACACATTCAACTATATTTTCCTCATCTTTCTAACACCTTTTCTAATCACTGGACACAAAGGTTCAATTCCCTAAAACAGGTAAGAATATGAAGTCCCGCCACAAAGAGTCATTCAATACTCTAATCCTCTATGATAGTTGTGTTATCGCTTTTGATGCTTCCCATCATGCTTCAAGTACATCGAATCTTTAATACCACTGATGCAATGAAAAAATGCCAATCAATGATAATCATCAATACGCAAATGAAATACATCTCAAACCCTTGCCCTTGCCCTACTCGAGAACATAGCATACTTAAGATTCAAAGGATTCATCATTCATCTTATACTTGTTATTATATTTTGGTATGTATAGTACAGAGATGCCTCCTCACAAAGTATGTGTGATGCGGATCGACCGCATGTTTGTGATCTGAGGAGATCGGACCACCACTCAGCGGGTCCCGTTTTTGTATATTTGGCGGTGATGTGTCGATCGCATCGGCGATCCGAAACTGCGAGCGCGTCCAAAGCGTCCTCTTTTATTTTATATGTATCTTTTTATATTTTTTGGAGTTGTATTTATTTTTTTAGGACACCGAGCATAACGGACGATCGTAGCCGTTTACGCTAGATGTCCAACCGCTCCCGCTAGTTATAAACAGGGGTGAATGTCCAGGTTTTCAGGTATTGCTGATTTTGGGAGAGATTCCAGAATTCCAGCAAACACTCGTGGTGCGACGTCGCGAGCCCATGGTGCGACGTCGCGAGCCCATGGTGCGACGTCGCGAGCCCATGGTGCGACGTCACAGTTAATTATCAGTTTTCTTCTATTCATTTGTCTGATTTCACTGTTCCCGTGAGAAATTTCCCCGTAACCAACCCTAAACCCATGATTCCTTGTTATCTGAAGGACAAAATCGCCAAATTTTGTACTGTTCATTATCTTCCCGCATGAAACCGCCAGCCACCAATTGTAGCCGCACGCCTGCACGCCAATTCTCCCCTCCGCAGTCCAATTTCCCCCACCTTCGGAGTCGTCGACCCCTGCCCAGCTGCCTCCTAGGCAGACGCCTCCGTCCCGTCTTCCTTGATAGATTGACAACCTCCAAGCATGTCACCTTCCCCTTTTGATTGTTCAGTTGAAGCCTCCTGCACATTCCAAAACAACGTCTCCCTACCCACTGTTCTTCTTCCTCGACGGGTGAACACATTCCAGCCGCTCCTCATGCCGTGAACTCTTTTCCCTATTGTGGCTTCCTCCAAAAAATCACAATTGTATCAGAGCTCCTGCGCCTTCGATCTGAGCCGTTTACTCCTGTACTTATATATCCCAGCCAGAAAGAAGCCTTTCTGCCTCCAACAAGTGTCATGTTGTTCTCCCAATCCCTGCCAGGAAGGCGCTCTCTTCGCCCCTGTTGTGTCCCTGTTCTTAACCTCCCATTCTCTCCCCCCCCAAAAATAAGCCATGGGCAACATTCCAACATCCATCTCCACTACGAGTCTCTAAATCTGCAACCAAATTCACCCCCACAACATCCATCCATCACTTCGTGTTCCGACGCAGCTAGATTTTAGTGTTTGTGAGTATTAATTTAATGTGCAGTTTTTATTTTCGTGTTGGATTTTGGATGGACATCTTGTATATGCTTTGATATTGAAATTGTTAGTGTAATTGTTTCATTTCTTTAGGCCTATAACACTTAATTGTTTAAATTGTGGTTGAAAGTACTCATTGCGAAAACGAACGTGATCTTGTTTATTCATTTGAAAAGTGGTTCATATTGTGTTAATTTGCTATGCTAATATAACTTGAGTTGCTAAAATTTCATTTCGAAATAATTGATAACATGCATGCATTGTTTACATTGGGTTTGATCGCAGTCATTCAGTACTCCACTTAGGGTTACATTAGCATGTCGGCACAGTCACTTTCACAGAGCCCCATCCTGCATCAATGTGTGTGATTAATACAAAATAACAAATAAATCAATAAAGCTTGACATGGGACTTCCTAGGTGATCATCTCGTCATGACATAGTTGTTGTGGCAGTAAAGCTGAAGATATTCATTGCATCACTTGAAACGAATTAAATTTGTGAAAAACTCTATTTCTATGGGTGATTAATTGATGATGGTGAGTGAAAGAGGATGATATCTGATAAGGGAGTAGGAGTGACACATATTGATTGATATCAAGGAAAAAGGGGGTATGTTACTATTGCAAGAGATTCAGTAACATCAGAATGAAATGATCATAACCTGCAAAGGAAAAAATAGGATTCGGTGTGATAGTGGTGGCGCAACTACATGATGATTATAGGGGAGATGCTCATGGTCTCCCAAGGTAAGGAAGTTATTCCTATTTAGATATTGGATTTGGCAAGATTTAAATGTAATTTCTTCAATTACAAGGATGTGCAAGACATGTGTTTTCTTGTCTGAAGACCTTCTAAGAAATGGCTGAATTTGATAAATTTCTGACTTCAAAGGAAAATTATCAAATTTATAAATTTGCCTTCCAATGAACTGTTAGTTGGCTGATGGATCATAGCAAGGAAAAGGCAAAAAAATTAAACTTCAATCAAGATTCATTGACAAGTTCAACACACAAAGGAGCAAAAACATATAACTGGGCCAATAAATCTTGATCGTCTAACCTGAAATGAAGTCTTACCTCTTACTTTCTCTGTTGTAAGTGCATTAAAAGTTGATTGAACAAAATTATGAAGATAATTTGGCTGTTGAAACACTACAACCTGAAAAAATATGAAGTAGCCATAGTAAGTTCATTGCAAAACATAAATGCATGCACATGCAAAATACCATATGACAATCAAATATGCAAATCATTTATCATTGCAGCTTGAAATGGGTAGCCTAAATAAGGTAACACATTTTATCACCAAGGATTAAACGGAAATATCTTTATCTACCAATGAATCATGTTAAGAACATTACTTAATGCCTTCTTTATTTACATATTAGAATAAGAATTTCACAACTGACGAATTATCCAAATATTGGAAGTGTCGTCATCATAGAGCACAATGATTGACATCTTTTGTATTAAGCAATAACATAATGATATGAAATATTTGTATTAGAAGTATTGTAATAGCATGTAAATAATTACCTAAAAGAGAAATATCATTTCTTACCATGTATTCTGATGTAGGGTAGGCTAGTGGTGCTCAGAGACTACGACTCTAAATGCTGGTGCAGGGGTGACACACTAATGCAACTCTAAATGCAATGTGACCGTCGGTGACGATGACTTTTAAAATGAGCAATGAGAATTAAGCACCACGCAAATATTTGAAATAAAAGCAAGCAAATAATTTCAGCAATTAAGTAATGGCTTCCTCCGCTCGGAGGGCCAAAGCAAGCGTGCGGCGAATAACTCCTCCTGCAATTATTAGTATAATAAAATCAATTTCCACGAAACAATAATCTCAGCACAGTACAATAAAACACCAAATGAACAATGTCAAATCACATAATACAATACCACAAACGCTCACAAAATAGAGGGCTGAACCGAGACACTGAAGATTTGGAAGGCCGGATGTGTAGATCGGCGATCGGAGGTGGAACCGGTGGCGAGACGACGGTGACGGTGGCTGCCCTCGGGGGAAAACGGTGGTAACGGGCAGTAAAACGGTGGATCCGGCCTCGAATAAGTAGATCCGGGCCGGGGATGGGTAGATCCGCTATTTATGGTCCGATCCGGGCAAAATGGAAAGTTTGGACGGTGGAAATAACGGATCGGGAGGCGAGAATCCTAGATCTGGATAGATCTAGAATTTTAGGGTGATTAGGGTGGTGGATCCACGGAGGGAATTTAAAGGAGTGGCCGGTTAGGGTTTATGGAGAGTTCTGGGCGATGGGAAGGGAGGTGGGGTGGACGGCTGGCTGAAAGGAAGCAGGGGAGTGGTCGGCTGGTTCTGTAGCAGGGAGGGGAGGCGGAAGGCACAGGAAATTTTAAAACTTAGGGAATGAACAGTACCTGAACAGGGAATGGACGGTAGAGGTTTCAGCTGGCTGGAATGGCAGGCTGCAGCGGTTTTGGGTGGTTTCCGATGGCTGGAAAAGGGATTTGAAGGGTGGAAAACGAAGGTAGGGGAGGTTACCTTGGGGAGGAGTTTGGCGGCCCAGGAGTCGTCACCTAAGGTTCCATGGCGTCAACACCGGGGAGGGATCGCTGGAATCCGTGAATGCTTCTTCTCCAAATCCAACAACACCTTAGATCAGCCCTCATATCTCATATTTATAAGAAAAGACACATTAGGGTTTCCCCATCAACGACTATGATTGGTCGGTGGGTTCGCCCTTAAAATACATCAAAAATAAACTGAAAAATATAAAATAATATAGTATTTTGACTCGCGGCGACGTCCCGGACGCAACCGCGGCGTCCGATCGGCGATCCGATCAAGTCCTCCTGCGCGAATACATGTACGTGGGTCCCGCCTTGCGGCGAACCCCTTCAGGTGCATCTGATGGATCCCCATCAACTCCCCCCGACTGAAAAGCATTCATCTCTAATGAATGGAGATGGTCGTCCTGAAGTCGAAGTCCGGGGGCGAGCCGATCAAGCTCTGTCGGTAGTATCCACGTGTCGTCAGCATCGGGGCGGCCCCGCCAATGTACCAGGTAGCGGCAACGCGGTCCGTCCGAGGTGGGAACAAACTGGTGAGATCTGATCTCTGTGATGCTCTCAGCTCTAAACTCACGAAATGTGGATCCCGGTGCGGTCGGTGGTGCCTGCGATGGAACCAAAGTGGACGAGTTCCCGGGTGGGTGGGTGGGTGGGCGGCAACAGTGGGTGAACTAGGATGACCATCAGATGGTGGTAATGTGTGAGGGTGGTATGGTTGCGACAATGGGGGTGGGGGTAGCCGGGCATCTCCACTGCTCGGGTCCACATACTCATGAGGTTCATAGTATGAAGTCAAGTCTTCAACATTAAACACGGAGTGAATTCCCATACTGGTCGGGAGGTCAAGTCGGTAGGCGTTGGTCCCAATACGACTAATAATGGGTACGGACCCATTCGCCTCGCGCTTAACTTCTTGACAGACCCCGACAAGAGCCTCTCAGGGCGGACTCGCACCATTACCTTCTCGCCTACATTAAATGTTTGCTCTCGCCTTCGCTTAGCTGCATGGGCTTTGTAATTTTCATTGTTTGTTACTATTCGTCGGCGGACCGACTCATGCAAATCATGCAAATGTCGTGCAAATGACTCAGCAGACTCACTAGGGAGGGACTCTAAAGGGCTCGGGACTAGGTCTATAGCCTTCCTAGGGTCATATCCTGACACTACATGAAATGGACTCAACCCGGTGGACCTGTTGACTGAGTTATTGTAGGCAAACTCTGTTATCGGTAAATTTAGGTCCCAACTGCTTACTTGCTCTCCTACTAGACACCGCAACGAATTCCCTAAACTCCGATTCACTACCTCAGTTTGTCCGTCCGTCTGTGTGTGATATGTCGAGGAAAACCTAAGCGATGAAGTGTGTCATCTTCGAAAACCGATCAACCACCACGAAGATGGAATCGTGTTTCCGTAAGGTGCGGGAAAGTCCGAGAACAAAGTCCATGTTAATGTCCTCCCAAGGGCGGTGTGGTACGGGTAAAGGCGTATAAAGACCGGTGTTCTGCTTATTGCTCTTTGTCATCTGACAGATGCGGCAGTGGCGCACAACGCGAGCTACATCCTTCTTCAGGCCGGGCCAACAGAGACGGTCCTCGGCAATGGCTATGGATTTGTCTCCCCCGAAGTGGCCCGCGACTCCGCCCACATGCAACTCCCAAATCAGATAATCTCGGTAAGACGTTTGGGGAATGTATAGGCGGGAACCCCGGTACAGATATCCCTAAATAGGGTCGGGTGGGTCTCGGGATAGGGCGGTGTAAATCTCGCCAAAATCAGGGCACGTCGGGTAGTCGAGCATCAACCTCTCAAGTCCCTCGACACTCGCAATCATCGTCTGTAACAGGGATACGCGGCGACTCAATGCATCAGCCGGCTTGTTCTCAACACCAGCATGGTGCTTGAGAACATAATGAAAATCATGCAGATACTCGACCCACTTCGAATGTCGGTGGCCCAGCTTGTGTTGCGAGTCAAGGTAACGTAGGGCCTGGTGGTCGGAGTGCAACACAAACTCCCGGGGAAGGAGATAGTGCCTCCAGTAGCGCAGAGACTGGACTATAGCGTAGAATTCTCGATAGTAATTCGAGTACTTTTGCTTAGCTTCATTCAGCTTCTCACTAAAGTAAGAAACTGGGTGTTCCTCTTGACTCAAGACGCCACCTATACCAACCCCTGACGCATCGCAAGCGACCTCAAAGGCGCGGCTAAAATCCGGCAATCGTAGGACAGGAGCCGTCGTCAGTCTCTCCTTAATTTCTTCGAAAGCTCTAGTGGTTGCGGGGGTCCACTGAAACTCTCCCTTCTTGAGACACCTCGTGAAGGGGGCCATGATCAAGCTGAACCCTTGGACAAACCTCCTATAGAAGGTGGCAAGCCCATGAAAGCTATGAGCCTCGTGAATATTCTTAGGCACAGGCTAATCCCGAATGGACTTGACCTTCTCAGGGTCTACGGAGACTCCAGTGGAGGATATAATAAAGCCCAGAAAGTGGACAGACTTGGAGAGGAACGCACACTTCTTCAAATTCACATACAGTTTCTCTTGGCGGAGGGTGTCAAAGAGAAGTCTCAGATGATCAAGGTGAGCAGACTGAGTCTGGCTATAGACTAGTATGTCATCAAAGTATACCACCAGAAACTTGCCCATGTAGGGCCGCAACACCTGCGTTATAACTCGCATAAACGTGCTAGGGGCATTAGATAGCCCAAATGGCATAACTAGGTACTCGTACAGACCATCCTTAGTCTTGAATGTTGTCTTCCACTCGTCTCCCTCACGAACTCGAATCTGATGGTACCCACTACGAAGGTCGATCTTGGAGAAGATCTGGGCACCAGACATAGTATCCAGAAGGTCATCGAATCGTGGAATGGGGAAACGATACTTGACCGTGATTTTATTAATGATGCGGTTATCGATGCACATACGCCAGCTACCGTACTTCTTAGGGGTAAGATGGGCGAGGACCGCACAAGGACTCATACTCTCACGAATGAACTACTTCCGGAGAAGCTCGTCAACCTGTCGTTTGAGCTCAGCGTGCTCATCCGGGTGCATACGGTAATGGGGAAGGTTCGGGAGGGAGGCTCCTGGGACTAAGTAAATGGCATGTTGAATGTCCCGTGGGGGAGGCAGCTCATCGGGGAGCTCGTCTGGCATGATGTCCGCAAACTAACCTAAAAGGGGACGCACCGCAGGTGGGTGGTCAACAGAGGTGTCCTCAGTAACCTGAGTGGTGGCAACCACATAAATGACGTCTAACTCAGCGCTATCTCGCAGAAACTCACCTCGCCTCAAAATGTGCAGTGGTCGCGAGGCGCTCGTGCTCACAGATGGCTCTACCGCACCCTTGGGTCGATCTCGGGGCTGGGTGGGTGTCAACGTAATCTTCCGCCCCTTATCATAAAAGACACACGTGTTCGAGCGGCTGAAGCACGTGATATCACGATCAAATAGCCAGGGGCAGCCAAGCAACACATGAGCAACGCCCATGGGAATGACATCACACCAGACCTTGTCCTGAAAGGACGCGATAGTAATCGGGACCAAGCAACGCTGGGTGACCTGAATCGCCGTCTTGTCAACCCAGACGACACAATATGAGTGGGGGTGAGGCTCTGCCTTCACCTGCATACGGTCAAGCCCCTTCTGGGATACGATGTTTACACAACTCCCACTATCGATAGCTAGCATGCAGGGGCCACCTGCACTAGGAAAGTACGTGTAAAAGATGGTGGTGCGTCGCCAATCCTCATCCACACGTGGGATGTGTAGGAGGCGTCTAATCACTCCCACCTCTAACGATCGCTCAGCGTCACTCTCCCAACCTTCCTCGACTGTGGCCTTAACTTCCTCTGGGGCCTCCTCTTTGTCCTTTAAACCCTGCTCCTCTTCCTCAACTAGCAGGCTCCGCGTGGGGCACTGCGCCTCCACGTGCCCTCTGCCAGAACATCTAAAACATACAATGCACCGAGATCGCTGGCCATCAGTGGCTATGACTTTGCCCTTCGCATCCGCGGGGATACATGAGGGTGCAGCCGGGGTGCTCTGGGGCGGAGCAGGTTTCCTAAAGGTCGAGGAATCAATCCACGAAGTGAACTGCCTCGTACTAGACGATCGGAGGTACTGCGCGTACTCGAGAGAAAGCTGGAATATCTGATCAACAGTCTTCAAGCGGTGGGGAATCAACTCTCTCTGAATATCGGAACGAAGCCCCGCCTTGAAACGGGAGGCGGTGGCAATAGGTTCCTCTGAAATGTCACTCCTGACGATCAGCTCATCGAAGCGAGCCATGTACTCGACGACGGTAAGTGTCCCCTGCCATAAATTCATTAGCTGCTCAAATAGCTGATCTCGGTATGACGCGGGGAGGTACTTTTCTTTCAGTCTCCCCTTCATCTCATCCCATCTGGCGATGGGGTAGTAACCATCCCGCTCTAAGGCTCTCTCAACGCTGATCCAGAATACCTTAGCTTGCCCGATCAACTTCATCTTCGCAAAGCGGACACAACGCTCGTCACTCATGTCATACCACTCGAAGTAGTGGTCCATGTCCAAGAGCCAATCGTTGAAGGCTTTCGGATCTAGACGACCATCAAACGAAGGGGCGTCGAGTCGGATGCGACGAGTAATGTCATGGTGGTGGCCCCCTCTCCATGGGTTTGGATAGTACTCGGGATAAACATCATGGGCGTAGTCGTACCGAGCGGGTGGGGGACCACGCTCTCTCCGACCCGGGGGATAATATTCATCGTGGTGATGGTCACGGCGACCGTGTGGGAGCACACGATCTCTGGGGTCAGGCTGAGGCCGATGTGACATACGGTACCCATCACGCTGATGTGGAAGTCTATCCTGTGTCGGAACTTGCCTATGATCAATAGCAAAATCAGGATTTTGCCTTACCGGCGGAATCGGGGCTCGATGAGGAATATCACGATGGTGACGATCTGCGGGAGGCGGAACATCCCTCAGACGTTGCTCCCGACGTGGAGGAGCGTCAGGATCGTCCTCAAGTGACTCGTCGCGTTGTGTCGGGGTGTCCCTGGCATTCTCTAAGTGGTCTGGGCGAAGGTTCACCTCTGTAAGATCATGACGCACATCGTTGAACTGGGCGCCTAAGGCGTCGAAACGATCTAGGATAAGGCGGTGAAACTCAGCTAAGGCGGTGCCCGAATTCGAGCCCGTCGTTCGGTCGTCGGTGACTTGGGACTCTACCATGCTTTCTCTAAATGTCCTACCACTACGGAGCATGCATATGGCCTAACCTTGACTTCTGATACCAAAATGATGCAGGGTAGGCTAGTGGTGCTCGGAGACTACGACTCTAAGTGCTGGTGCAGGGGTGACACACTAATGCAACTCTAAATGCAATGCGACCGTCGGTGACGACAACGATTAAAATGAGCAATGAGAATTAAGCACCACGCAAATATTTGAAATAAAAGCAATCAATTAATTTCAGCAATTAAGTAACGGCTTCCTCCGCTCGGAGGGCCAAAGCAAGTGTGCGGCGAATAACTCCTCCTGCAATTATTAGTATAATAAAACCAATTTCCACGCAACAATAATCTTAGCATAGTACAATAAAACACCAAATGAACAATGTCAAATCACATAATACAATACCACAAACGCTCACAAAATAGAGGGCTGAACCAAGACACTAAAGATTTGGAAGGCCGGATGTGCAAATCGGCGATCGGAGGTGGAACCGGTGGCGAGACGACGGTGACGGTGGCTGCCCTCGACGGAAAACGGTGGTAACGGGTAGTAAAACGGTGGATCCGGCCTCGAATAAGTAGATCTGGGCCGGGGACGGGTAGATCCGCTATTTATGGTCGGACCCGGGCAAAATGGAAAGTTTGGGCGGTGGAAATAACGGATCGGGATGCGAGAATCCTAGATCTGGATAGATCTAGAATTTTAGGGTGATTGGGGTGGTGGATCCACGGAGGGAATTTAAAGGAGTGACCGGTTAGGGTTTATGGAGAGTTCCGGGCGGTGGGAAGGGAGGTGGGGTGGACGGCTGGCTGAACGGAAGAAGGGGAGTGGTCGGTTGGTTCTATAGCAGGGAGGGGAGGCGGAAGGAACAGGAAATTTTAAAACTTAGGGAATGAACGGTAATGTTAATTAATGAACAGTACCTAAACAGGGAATGGTCGGTGGAGGTTTCAGCGGGCTAGAATGGCGGGCTGCAGCGGTTTTGGGTGGTTTCCGATGGCTGGAAAAGGAATTTGAAGGGTGGAAAATGAAGGTGGGTGTAGGGGTTACCTTGGGGAGGAGTTTGGAGGCCTAGGAGTTGTCACCTAAGGTTCCACGGCGTCGGCACCGGGGAGGGATCGCTGGAATCCGGGTATATTTCTTCTCCAAATCCAACAACGCCTTAGATCAGCCCTCATATCTCTTATTTATAAGAAAAGACACATTAGGATTTCCCCATCAACGGATATGATTGGCTGGTGGGTTCGCCCTTAAAATACATCAAAAATAAACTGAAAAATAAAAAATAATATAGTATTTTAACTCGCGACGACGTCCCGGACGCAACCGCGGCGTCCGATCGGCGATCCGATCAAGTCCTCCTGCGCGAATGCATGTACGTGGGTCCCGCCTTGCGGCGAACCCCTCCAGGTGCATCTGATGGATCCCCATCATATTCTATATGAACACCTCTTAAAGTTCAATGAAATACAAGTAATAAAATTATTCTTTCATCTTCAAATTTATCATGATATCAAAGCAAGATTGGTAATCGACTCATCAAAAACAATCAGCCCCTACACTGTTGTTGCACAAGTTGCATCGTCGGAAGATGATAGACGACGTAAAGGGAGAGAGCATGGAGCTTATCTTGATTGCGACCAGTCAAAAGGTATGGAAGTAATGTCCCCTTACAACATACATGTTTTAAACAATCCAAGCCAGGTCTGCGTCATTGAACTTCTCCATAGTGGAAACTATGGAGAATGGGAGAACAACATGAGCAATGCACTATTGCCAAAAATAAGATTGGTTATGTTGATTGCACAATTGCAATGCCACCGATGAACACAAAAATTGGCAATTTGGATGTGTTGCAATGCCATTGTCAACGATTCGTTGAAGATGTTCATGGGCAAAGCTGTCAATGGTATCAAGCGGTATGCTAGAATAACCTGAGAAATTGGGTGGACTTTGAAGAGAGGTTTGAAGAAGGGACCTCTCCAAGAGGCTACGAAAGAAGTAGAGTGATAATTGTTCTTGGATAGAAGAAATTGCAAGTGTCCTTGCTATTCAAACAACTATTCAAAGTTCATAAAGATTTTTTTACGATTTGGAGGAAGAGACATACGTGTGAATATCCCAAGATTTCACACGAAAGGGAGAAACAAGAGTCTGCAAACTGAGAAAGTCGATATATGATCTGCGACAGAAATCTCAAAATTGGTACCACAAATTTATTAACGCCTTCTTGGGGGTTGGTTTGAGCGGTCAAAGAGACCGCTCATTATTCGTATACAAGAAAGAACAACATTTGTTGCATCCTTGATGTATTGAAAAGAAACAACATGAATAAAATACAACAAATAAAGATGTATTGAAATGAAAAGTTCAGCATCGGAGCCTTAGGGTAACTAAAATACTTCTTCATAATATAAGTGTCAAGGTCACCACAAGAGCATAGCTCTTACCCGACACAAATATACTCTGGACATCATGGAGGAAACTGGTATGCAGGCATGTCGTCTTAGTGTTTGATGAGGCAAAAATATAAATTACGAATTACTAGTGAAAATTATGTCGTTGATGAAAGAAGATATAGAATATTGATTGGACATTTACTAGACAGTCACAAGATCAGATATCACATGCCATCAATATATTAAGACAATTTGCTAGTTAATCGCAAAAAGAATGTGTGGAGGAGGTTGAAAGGGTTCTTTGGTATTTGAAGATAGCACCGTGTCAAGGAACATGCTGACAACAACATATGATTTGACACTCAAAGCATATTGTGACGTGGAAAACTACACATCTACAAGTTGGGTGTTGCAATCTTACACGTGCCAACCAAAGGAAGGGTGATGAATTATCTAAATATGGATGCACACGGATTGGCATCTCAACAGCTCATCATAGAGAGCAGTAGTCATCTTGTGTTAGACAATATTACAATCATATAAAAAGAAAATATTCTGTCCTACCATGTATTTTATATAAACACCCCTTAGTGTTCAATGAAATACAGCAAATAAAAATATTCCTTCATCCTCAACTTTATCAACAGACCATAAATACATAAATCAAAATACTACATATCAAAAGATATAACTTCCTCAAGAGCCCTAACTTTGATCATATTTTATTATCTACTATATTGAAATCCAATACTTGAGCTCAATTTGCAAACAATTATCAATACTAGCGTTGTGATGTATAGTTGAGAGAAATAGTGGTAGTTTAATAAATCTTCCATTTCACAACAAAAAATGCTTGCACATGCATCAAAGTAGTATCATATATCAAAAGCGAAACCAAACTGAGCTGTTAATTATGGCTCTGATTGGCACGGTGGTAGCGGTCGTGACCGCACTGGTTATGAACCATCCTTCGTGAACGCCCGGCCTCGCCTAAGAACTTCATTAACTTTTATGTTGAGACTTAGTTTTCTTTTCTTTGCTGCAGACATAACCTTTGTCATGCCAAACATACATTCTATGATGATAGCTTTTTTGTAAGCAAAATCACCGCGCCAAACAGAGCCTAGATGTAAGGTAAAAAATCAGCAATAAAGACAAAGATTTTGATTACTGGGGCTCTCATAAAATACACCAGCACCTTCCAACATGAATTAATCTAAACCAAACAAGCATTCCTACAACAATCAATCTCAACAGAGGAATCCAATCACATTTCAGGGGCAATGAGATCAAAAAGCTGCAAACAAACCCTAGTAGGTAAGGTTGATTGAATGATAGATTATAAACCATAGGATAGCTAATAAATTAGACAATTTTGGATGAAGTATCCAATGGAACAAGATCCAACCTCACCCAACCCAATAGATCCAATAAAAATTTTCAATCGAGATGCATTTGTGTACACAGCACAATTCTAGGATTCAATCAAGATCTATAATTCCGATCTTCATCAATCCTGACTTGGAAGAGTAGCGAAGCGAAGCGAAGCTCACCTTCTTCCTCAGCCCGGAGGTTCCCGGCTTCTGGCCATCGATAGGCGTCGTTCCTTTGCGCGTCACCTCGAAGACCACCATTTTTTCCCTTTCAAGCTCTTTTGGATCGTGCAGATGGATGTTGTGGGTGCGGAGGAGAAGCTGCAGGAGATGGGTCGGGAAAAGGAAAGTGGTGGCGGAGGAAAAAGGACGAGGATCGTGTTTTATAAAGAAGACATGCTGACGTCATCACCGCGGTTCCGTGATAGCATCAAACTTTGGATCCGTTTGGCATACTCCGTAGTGTCGGGGTGGGCAAAAATCACGGGCCTGATCGGACAAATGCTCCGCTAGTCTAGGCCCGGGCCAAGATCAGGTTTGGGGGCTTTATTGGGCCCCCAATTTAGCTCGTTGCCCGGGTCGGGCCGGGCCGGGCAAAGTCCGGGCATCGGGCTAGCCTGAGCTTGGCACCGGGCTAAGTCTAATCCCGCCAAACGGTATTTTAATCTCGCCTAATCATAGGCCGGATTAATCCAGCCTGAAGGGCCTAATCGGGCCCCCTCTTTGAGAGGGAGCCCGACCCGGCTCAAACTAAGCCCGGGCCGAGCCTGGTTGGCAAAAAAAACCCGGGGCCAACCGGCCCGGGCGGGCTTTTTGGACACGACTAGTTTGACACCGTAATGCTAAATTGTCATTTGTTAACGCCCCCTATAAAACTTCATCCACTTTTATGTTCAAACAGATGATGTTTGTTAGGTGAACCTTAATGAATGACGTTTTAACTAATATTTTTACGACCACCACCACTTTTATGTCCATTGTAGTTTTTTCAACGCGTTCCTTTATAATGTGTCCTATTGTAGAAGCTCCATTGTTTTCCCCAAGGAAATCACAAAATCATCAAAAGAGTTGCTAAGCGTAGGCCCATTGGTTGTTGTCGACCACGAAGGTGGCGGTGCCATCGAAGAATGTGTAGTTGAAATGAAAGTTTTTGTTGGTGCGGATTGCCGGAGAGGACGGCTACATCTTGTATGGCTTGGGAGTTGTTGTGGAGTCGATGTCCCATATATTTGTGGCCTGCATATATCTTAAGGGAAAAAAATAATTGAAATTTATGGCATGCATATAACTAAAACCGGCGTGCACGTAGCAACGCTCTTCATTTTGATAGATTAAGGCTCCATTTTACACGGATGTGACAGTCATAAACATAGTGATTATGAATTGTCATTCGTGCTAATTGATATGCATATTTGGATAGATTTATTGATTAAATTTTTTGTCACTCACACTTTCACTTAGGCTTCGTTTGGGGGGACTTATTTTCACCGGTCAAGCGGTTACGACCGCATGAACCGAACCTTATTTAAGGTTCGGTTCATGCGGACGTTGTTGAAGCCGAAATTCGACTTCAACGAAAGTTCGAAATCAGGGATGTAGCCAACACCTACTTCTCCCAAGCTCCGACCTCTGACTCGCAGTAAAGGACCAGAAACCGACCCAAAACCTCAATTGGGAGGTTCCACCTCTAACCCAGAAGATTTCTGAGTGCTTCCCCTCCAAAGCCAAATGTTGGGTTAGGAGCTCCTCAGCAAGCGCTAGAAGATCTTAGGAAAATATGAAAACTTGTCTTCTGAGAAGCCTCTGTAGGTCTATTTATAACCTTTGCTGACTTGAAATTACTAAATTACCCCTGACTGGTCTGCCGACAGCCAAACTCCATTGTTCTGAGGAGCTTAATGCAGACCCTGGGGGTATATAGGTAATTTTACCTGAGGGGATCCAGGTAATTTCACCCTGGGCCCTACCCGGTGGGAGCCTTCCTGCCGAGAACTGAAGGTGCTTACGCCTTGCTGAGAACTCTCCCGTCTTCACCTGGCGGGAGCTAAAAGGATATAGAACTGTTGAAGAATGCCACTGGATACGCCTGCTCCCGCCCCCCGCGAGGCGCGAGCCTTCTCGCCCGCCTCTGGGCGGGAGTATGTTTCGGTCGAAGCCCATCCCGCCTTGGCGGGCGTCAAGCTCTGCTCGACGAACTGCTTACCTGAGCGCGAACGTTCTCGCCTGCCCCTATGCGAGAGCTCTCCTGTTCTGAACCTGCTCAACGAACGTCGAGCCCAACTCGACGAGACCTGAGCTGAGCTCGACGAAAGTCATGCTCAATCCTGATTGGGCGAGAGCAGTTTTCTTCACCTGGGGCTAGCCCAAAACTAGCTCAAACCTGGCCCTGGGTGTTTTGGGTCCCACTCAGCGAATATGGGGTTGTACACAATCCCCGCTCTTTTCGAGTTAGCCCTGTGCTTGAAAAGACACGTCCAACCCCTTATATTCGCTGAGCACGTGTTGTCTTGAAAAGGAATCTTTTGGTGGGCCATCCCACGGCTATATATATATAAATCTACTGATAGTTAAAATTTCATTCTTGCTGCTGTCACCCCCCTGTTGAGTCTTCACGCGATCTCGCCATGCGCCCTGAACGCACCGAGAAGCCGCTCTCGCAAGGTCTGCAAGACCGCATCGACGCGGCGCAGGCGCGAGCTCGTGCCAACAGTTCCCTGGTATCCCCTTGGCTGGCGAGAAAGGCGCCGGCCACTGAGCCCCTCCAGCTTAAGAAGAAGAAGAAGAAGAAGAAAGAAAAGTCGGTCATGCGAGACCTTTTGAACGAGAACCGGGGCTTGCCTACCTCGACCCCAAGCCGTGTGGATAATCCTTCTCCTCTGCAGAAGGTATGTCTCTCTGATTCGTTGACTATCGAGAACTATGAACCGATGTAGAGAGAGATTGATGATTGATATGCCGTACTTCTCGCAGGAGACGGTTCAAGATGCCGACACCGGGTCCCCGCTGGTACCCCTAGAGTCGGTGCCTCTCTTCCCCAGGGATCCACCATGGGTCCCGGAGGCCACTCCTCTGGCTGACCCTCCGAGAACCCCAAGTAACCTTTTACTCCATCTTTTCATTCTAACCGATTTGTTCTGTTGATGCTAAATTGATTTCCCATAGCGCCAGCTCCCGCCAGCTCGGGTCTCGCCACCCCGGGGAACGAAATTGTACTCGCTAACCAGGACACCCGGGCAGCTGATCTCGCCCTACCGGCGGGAGGAGTGGCCATCGAACCCTCCGCACCTTCACAGGAGGCTCGCCTTCTCGCGAGGGAGGACGTCTCCGCCCTTGCTCCGGGCCAGGTCGGGATCGTCACGCGCAAGACCTTCCGCCCGGGGCGAGGAAAGCCGCTCCACCTCCTCTTTGGAAAGGAACCCGAGGGGAGCCCGGGCCTTCTCGCCCGTCGTCGGTCGATGGCTCTCACCATGTCGTAGGTATGCGAGAAATCACTACTTCCTATACTTTCTCCCTTATGTTGAATGGAACCATCTCTCTTTTACCAGGGTTACGGAGCCCCGAGCGGGAGCCGAAGAGGAGGAAGATGAAGACGAAGATGAAGAAGACGCCGAGAGCTCCCCCTTCCCTTCTTCTGATGAGATGGAATAATTTCTGGACGCTGCTGGGAACGGTAGGAAATGGCGGAAGAGAGTGGCGACGCTCTTGTAGAAGCTCGCGCGACGGGAGCAGGCCAACGCCTCTGTAGTGAAGGAAATCCGCAGGATGGTGGAGCGGCGAATGGCGGTCATGGAGCGGGACTATTCCCACCTCACTAACGAGACGGAGCGGCAGGATACACTTACCGCCGAGACGTCCCCGGGTTGGTATGTCACGTGAATTCGAGACCAGGGGCGCCTGATTGCCCTCAAGTGCACCGCCATGATGGCTTACTTCAACCCGCGAGTCCCCCCAAGGACGGGAAGGCGAGGCCGAGGACGATGGCGCTAGGAGCAGTATTGAACCATGGCGTCTCGCCTCTTCCTTCCCCCACCTCTCGGCCTACTCTTCTCGCGATGTACCCCTTCTTGAGTTGCTTGTTAGGCAATAACTAATACAGGATTATTGTTTTTTTTGTTATTCGGCTCTCGACGTGCGAGAGCCCCTTTTTCATTTCTGCTTTGCCCTCTGCTTTTGTTTCATGCTTTATTTTTGTGATACTTGCGTGAACACTAGCTTTCCGTATGTTAATCACTGTTTTATCTCTGAGCTGGGGTCTCGCCAAGGAGTCCCCCCCCCCATGCTGGCTTAGGCAATCAAAGTATGTCAGAGCGGAAAGCGGGGCACCGACTCCTCGAGACTTGACGACCGTACCTCCGCCACCTTTTTGGGAAAACATCATTACCACGATTTTCTATAAATAGGTTGATCCACCTACAACATTTATTTCTCTTACCCGAAACCCTTGCTTCCCCTCTTGCCGCTCTCGCGCCTCTCCGTGACTTTGCTTGCCTTCGCCACTTTCTCTCGCTCTCCTCCCAATAGTTCTCACATTGAACCCCTTAATCACGATGTCGGGCGAGAACGAAGCTCGTTTCAACTGCGCGCAAGCCTTCTTAAAGCACAAGTTTCCTCCCTGCCGCCTGACCCTGGACGAATTCTAACTGATCACCACCAACTTCATCCCCGCCGGATTCACCGCGAGAAACTCAGGCAACTAAGATAGGGTCAATCTTGCGTGAGAGGGGGAGCTCGCCATCCCCCTAGAGCATTTTGAGGTGGGCTTCCGCCTCCCCCTCTGGCTTGAGATGTGCCAAGCCCTCCGGTACTACGGGGTGGTTCCCGCACAACTTAGTCCCAACTCGATCTCCATCCTGGTAGCGTTCATCTACTACATGCGAGCCGAGCGGATAGAGTTCATCCCCATCTTCCGGCCCAAGAGAGACAGGGTGGTCATCTTCTCGGGTCAGCTGCTTAAGACCTGTGGCCTTGCCAACAAGAACCATCATTGGAGCGAGAAGTTCATCTATGTATCAGGCGACTTCGGCAGCGTTCCTCTCGAACCCGTCTAGTATGAGGACGTCGCCTACAAGCCGCCCACTCTTGGGTCGCGCGAGAGCGCCATCCTTGAGTTATCTGGGACTAAGGACTTCGACGTCCAGTTCCTCAAGCAGGACATCGACTCCCTTCAGCGCGTACTTGTCGGCGAAGGTATGATCTCTCCTTTACCACGCAATTCTATACTTGTAAGATGTAGAGAGTTAATTGTTGTTGATCTCGCAGGTGAGCGAGAAATCCCTCTGCACTAGTCGTTCGATGTGGCAAGGGAAGCGACCGACCCCTTAGCCTTCGCGAAGTCCACAGCTCTCGCCTGCCGAGATGAACCGGATCCTCCCCCCAAGACCGGTGCCAGGAAGCGAAAGCCCAACGCCTTCTCCTTTGCCTCTCTCAAAAGACCCAAGTTGACTGTCGCGGACAAGGGTAAGTCCGTGCTGGGGTCTTCTACCCAATCCTCTGCCGAGAACCGGCCAATAACAGGCGAGGCGACCACTACCGCTGAGGCTGCCGCCCAGACCCCTGCCGAGAACCTGCCAGTCGCGGGTGGAGCTGATGGCGAGAGGGCGGCCGTCGAGACTTCTGCCCAAGTCCCCCCCCCCCAAGCCGATGTCGAGAGGGCATCAGAACTTTGGCTTCGGCGACAAGTTCTTGGACGCGGGGGGGAGCCCTTGATCCAGTGGGATACTGAAGCCAACCGGGCCTCGATATCCACCCTCCTCCCCAGCTGGACGGAGAAAGACGAGGTCACTGGTGATGCTTTCGCGCTGGGCAATGGACTTTATAGCCGAGAAGACGCTGACGTGTTTGACCGGTCGCCCACCCGTCTCTTGGCCTTCGATTTCATCCGAGCTTTGATGCGCGGGATTGAACTCGCGCATAAGTGTGCGCGCTGAAGCATTACCATCGACCGTAACTTCGTCGACATGCACAAGATGAGAGACAAGGCGGTGGCCAACGCGGCCGCCCTGAAGGTTGAGCTGGCGAATGCCCAGCGGCTTCTATCCCTGCGCCCGGCAGATGAGGTAAGCGAGATCCTCCAAGGCTTCTCACTCCCCCCTTAGTTCATAATCTGTTTTCCCTTTCATTCTTTATGCGCTGACGATCTTTCTTTCGCGCATAGGACTCCGCCCAGGGAATGTGTCTCCGCGCAAAGGTGGCCGATCTAGAGTGCGAGAATGTCCTGCTGAAGGATTAGCTCCGGCGTGCAGAATTGGCTGTGGTTGTGGCTGTGGATGCGATCCCTCCCCCTCCCTCGCTGGACGAGAGGCTGAGGAGCCGTCACTACTCCGAGTACGACATCGACAAACTGCTGCAAGTCAACGCCCAGGCAATGGCCAGGATGACGATAGAGACTCTGCGAGATGTGGGGTGTAACACCCCTATCCGTCACATAGCATATAGCAGTAGGTCCGGCTGGGGCCCGACGCCATATACTACGGACAGACCGGTTGGTTACGCGTTGAAACCACACAACCAATCAGAGCGTCCTACACAACACCTAGCGGAAGCAATTTAATTAAGTTGCAAAAAGATAAGAACCCTGCCACAGAGCATGAATGTCCACTACAACCCAAGAATGAGTACATACACATAATAGTTCACGGCCTTAAGGCCTTACAGAAGTGTTCGCTTAACAAAATAGCGTCTTTCATACATCGGCGCGCAGGCCGGCCATACATGAATATGAAAAGCTAATATCTAAGCCTTCGAGGGCTGGCGCTGCAACTTGGGCTTTAGCCCGCTATTTGCCGCTTGGCTCCGCAGCAGCACCTGTAGAAACAACCCACCCAAGAGGTGGCAATACAAAAGGGCAACGGTCAGCAAGAGCTGACCAAATTATAACGACCCCGTCCCGTTTCTCGGGACGGCGGTGCTCCTTCCCTGCATATAAAACTATCATAGCAATTCTATAGAGTATTCTATTCGCCACAAGTATCGGCACGCACGGCCGCACACTCCGTGCTCTCAGGGCACTAATCGGTGAACCCGGTCCGGACCCAGTCCGACACCGCGATTCCACCACCATCCCTCGGATGGCAACACACGTGAGCATTTAGCCCTTTCAGCCGAAGCCTAGGCTCGTTTCCAGCCCCCCGGGAAGTCCCATGTACTTTAGGTCGCTTCTACCGAGACCACTTGGAATGGGTAGAGTTCCACCCGCCCGTTGCTCACTTCACCACGGCCATTTGGCCATCGGTGCGGGCCAAGTTTCTCCTCATTCCCACAATCGATCAAAACACGCACATAACCCCGTTATGTACCGATTTGCCCTCCAAGGCAACATCGCGGCGGCAATGCGATTCCGCCCAAGCTTTCCGGGTGCGCCTCGAGGTTAACCCCCAAGGATCCCTGTATGCAATCTACCGCGTAGAATTTTCGGAAAACTAAATCCAACGGCGCGGAGTCTTCTCCGGCCATGCAATGCAACATCACCGATCCGGGTTAAACCCGAATAGGCTTCACACACAATGCCTACACCCGTACTCCGATTCCGGGCTCTAACAACGGGGACTTTACATATCTACCCGAAGGGGTTCCGCGCCTCAACGCTCACTCGCGAGAGGGGGATTTCCCTATGCATAGAAAGAAGGGCGACTACACATGCCCTATGAAGAGGATCGTTACCCTCGCATTTTTCCGCGGCGCCATGAAGATGTAGTCGGATGGAAAGCTTCGCCTCGCCCTTGCCTTCGAGGATCCGGACTCGGATCGCGAATCGGTGCTTCACAACTCCTCCGGCGGCCGGATCTTGGGCTCCTCCTTCCTCTTGCTCTCCCTTCTCTCTAAACACTTAGAGAGAGAGTGGACCAAAGAAAAGTGAGGATTCAAAGCCCTAATCCTGGCTAATAACTCCCCAGGAGCAGCCCCCACCGTCGGATCCAGATCCAAGGGAACGAACGGCCGAGATTAGATCCAAAACCCCAAAAACTGGGCCGAACACGGCTTGACACACGGCCGTGTGTCTGGCCGTGTAGCTCATTCGCCGATCGACACGGGTCCTGACACGGCCGTGTGCCACGGGCCGTGTTACCTGGAGCTTCAGGACGATCGTCGGGCTTCCAGAACACGGCTTCGAACACGGCTGTGTTCGAGGCCGTGTGCCCCACACACGGCTTGAGACACGGCCGTGTGTCTCAGGCCGTGTACCTCTCTGACTCGAGACAGCACAAAAACCCAATAAATCCCTGAACACGGGTAGGCACACGGCCGTGTGCCTGGCCGTGTGCCCCTGTTCAGATCTCCAAAAGAGCCGTTTGATCGCCCCGCGATCATCTCCGAGGTTGGGGTCTTACAACTCCCTCCCCCTTAAGAGAATTTCGTCCCGAAATTAAGAACAAAGACTACACAAAAACAAAACAAATCGAGTACCTTAGGGGAACAACTCGGGGTACTCCTCGCGCATTGTCTGCTCTCGCTCCCAAGAGAGCTCCTCGCGCCCGCAGTTATCCCAACGGACCTTCACCATTTTGATTTCCTTGTTCCGAAGCCGCTTGACTTCGAAATCCTCAATAGATATGGGCTTGACTTTCGTTGTCAACCCTTCCTCAACCGGTACTTGATCAGCCGCGATCACCTGCGAAGGCTCTTGCACCGCCTTCCGCAACACAGAAATGTGGAACACATCATGTAATCCACTCAACTCCACTGATAGCTTCAAACGGTATGCCGCTTTGCCGACTCGTTCCAGGACCTCAAACGGCCCAAGGTATCTCGGACTCAACTTTTTCAAGCGTCGAATCCGTAAGACACCCTTGAACGGCTTGATCTTCAAGTACACCCAATCGCCTACCGCGAACTCCACGTTCCGGTGCTTGGCATTGTAGTACTTCGCCTGCCGGTCCTGAGCGATCAACAAGCGCTCCCGAATGATCCGCACTAACGAGGTAGCACTCTCCACCTCCTGCTTCTTGTACAACCTTGCCTCACCCGCTTCAAGCCACGATAACGGCGTGCGACACTTCCTACCATACAGGGCCTCGAAGGGCGCCATTTGTATACTTGCTTGGTAGCTGTTGTTGTACGCGAACTCCACCAAATAAAGATGGTCTTCCCAATGCTTACCGAAGTCCAGGACACACATGCGTAGCATGTCCTCCATCGTTCTATTGACCCTCTCGGTCTGCCCATCCGTCTGTGGATGGAAAGCTGTACTGAACTTTAACTTTGTTCCCAACATCTGCTGCACCAACCTCCAATCATTTGACGTGAACTGCCCATCACGATCACTCACAATGCTACGAGGCACCCCATGCAGCCTAACAATATTGTCAACGTACAACTTTGCCAATTTCTCCACTGGATCATCCTTCCTATGCGGAATGAAATGCGACACCTTAGTTAGCCGATCTACGATCACCCAGATGGCGTCGTTCCCCTTCTGCGACCTTGGCAACCCGTGCACAAAGTCCATAGATATATCGTCGAATTTCCACTCCGGTATAGGCAAGGACTTCAGAAATCCTCCCGGCTTTTGGCACTCCGCCTTCACCAAGGCGCATGTTTGGCATTTGGCCACATACAACGCCACATCTTTCTTAAGCCCCGGCCACCAAAACAACTTCTTGAGATCACGATACATCTTCGTGCTCCCTGGGTGGATTGAGTACTTGGTATGATGAGCTTCGTACATCAACTCCGCCCGGAGGTTACCCCCACTCGGGACGCACAACCGATGATCCTTCCTTAACAAACCATCTTCCACCGAGAACTGGGAATTTGACCCATCCGTAGCGGCCTCCAAAAGCTCCTTCATGGAGTCATCCAACTCCAATGCCTGCCGAACCCGGTCAGCCAGGTCATACTGCACCTCTGTCCAGTTTAACATTGCCTCGGCGCTCGTCTGCTTGTCAACGCAACAGATCTCAAGCTCCTCCAACTCCCGCACTAGCCGCTCATCATGCACCGACAACCAGTTGGCTCGGGCGGGAGCCCTGCGGCTCAGCGCATCCGCAACTGCGTTGCCCTTCCCGGGTACATAATGTATTTTGAAGGTGTAGTCCCCCAGGAACTCCATCCACCTCCTCTGCCTCATATTGAGATCCTTTTGATCCAACAAGTATTTTAGGCTCTTGTGATCGGTGTATATATCGACCCTCACTCCGTATAGGTAGTGCCTCCACAACTTGAGTGCAAATATCACGGCCGCCAACTCCAAGTCGTGCACCGGATAATTTCTTTCATGCACCTTTAGCTGACGCGATCCATACGCTATCACGCTACCATGCTGCAACAACACGCAGCCCAAACCACTACCCGAAGCGTCGCTATACACCTCAAAGCCCTCGGTCCCACTCGGCGAACTAAGCACTGGCGCCGTGGTCAACCGCCTCTTCAGCTCCTCGAAAGCCTGCACGCACTCTTGCGTCCATAAGAATCTCTGATCCTTCCTGGTCAACTTTGTGAGAGGTAACGCTATCCGCGAGAAGTTCTCCACGAAGCGCCTGTAATAGCCGGCAAGCCCAAGGAAACTACGGACTTCCGCTACCGACGACAACACAGGCCACTCCCGTATCGCAACTATCTTCGCCGAATCCACCGCTATACCTTCCCCGCCCACTATATGACCCAGGAATGCTACCGAAGGTAGCCAGAACTCGCACTTGGAGAACTTTGCGTAAAGCTCATTCCTCCTCAAAGTCTCCAACACCAAATGCAAATGCTTGAAGTGGTCTTCTTCGCACTGCGAGTACGCCAAAATATCGTCAATAAAGACGATCACGAAACGATCCAGGAAATCTCTGAACGTCCTGTTCATCAGATCCATAAACACCGATGGCGCATTCGTCAGTCCAAACGGCATGACCGTGAACTCGAAATGCCCATACCTCGTACTGAACGCCGTCTTTGGGATATCACATTCCCTGATCCTCAGCTGATAGTACCCTGACTTCAAGTCCAACTTGGAGTATACAGATGATCCGACTAACTGATCAAAGAGATCATCAATCCTCGGGATCGGGTACTTGTTCTTTTCCGTCAACTTGTTCAATTCCCTGTAGTCGATGCACAACCGCATACTACCGTCCTTCTTTTTAACGAAGAGGATCGGTGCGCTCCAAGGCGACGAACTTGGACGCACATAACCTTGCTCCATCAGTTCCTCCAACTGAACCTTCAGCTCTGCCATCTCCTTTGGCGCCAACCTATAAGGAGCACGTGACACGGGTTTGGCACCCGGCACGAGCTCGATCGTAAAATCAATCTCTCGCTGCGGTGGGGCTCCAGGAAGGCTATCCGGGAACACATCGGGGTATTCGCAAACCACGGGGATGCTATCCAACGGGGACTTTGGCTCCACAGCCCCCACTATCGCAAAGAACAGCTCTGCACCAGCACGAACCGCCTTCACCACCTGAAGAGCAGACATTAATGTCTTGCTCGACCCCCTAAGCCCCTCGAAAGTAGTCTCCCGCCCTACACCCAGCTTGACCTCCTTACGGTCGCAATCGATCCAAGCCTTCTGCTCTGACAGCCAATCCATTCCAAAGATAACATCGAACTCTACCAACGGCAATAATGACGCTAGCAAGTCGAACTCTTGGCTCCCTATGTGAACCTTCACGGCGCACACCCTGTCCGCACGCATCGAGCACCCGTTTGGTAGCAACACATCTAGCTTGTCCTTTGCCATCGAAGAAGGGACTCCGATGCGCGATATAAACTGTTCGGACAAGAAAGAATGCGAAGCACCAGTGTCGAATAGTGCTCGTGTCGGACTATCGCTAATCAACACAAAGCCTAAGCAAAAGACATTAGATTAACAAGCAATAGGTAATAGTATTCTCAAGTCAACTTGCATAACTTAACTCATACATGTCACCACATCCGCTTGCTTGATGGCCTCCTGCTGGCCCAAGTTGTAGACTCTAGGCTGAGTCGGAGCGTAGTGGGACGCGGTCGACTCCACCGCTTTGCCCTTTTCCTCGTAGGTGGCTCCTTGCTTCCTTTCGGACTTCGCTCGTCCACTCCAGCAGTCACGGGCAAAGTGCCCCGGCTTTCCACACGTGAAGCAAGTGCCCGGGGTTCGATGGGTAGTTGCCCCCGAGGCACCTGCAGAAGAAGCTGGACCCAATGTCTTAGCCTTCTTGAAGAATCTACGGTAGCCCGACTTCGATGTAGTCGGCGCCTTGAACTCTGATTTCTTGCCACCGGATTCCCTTTCTTTCTTTGCTTGCACGCTTCTCATATCCTTCTCCAAGGACCGGGCCGAACTGACCAGGGTCATGAAACCCTGCGTCTTGGGCCCCGACAGCAGCAACCTCAAATCATCCCTTAGCCCTTCATAAAAGCGGCTCGTCTTGCGCTCCTCGTCTGCGAAGGTAGCGCCGGCATATCTCCCCAGCCGAGTAAACTCGTGTAGGTATTCATCAACGGTGCTATCACCCTGCACCAACTTCTGGAATTCGCTCTCTAGCGCAATCCTCTGCGCCGAGGGGAGGTATCGAGCCATAAATAGTCTCGCAAACTCCTCCATCGGGACTTCGGCCAATGGCCTTCCCCTCAACTGATGCAGCTCTAGGCCCTCCCACCACAGTCTTGCGTCCCCATCCAACAGGAACGTCGCTATAGTGGTCTTCTGCCACTCTTCAGTTTGCGTCGCAGTCATCACCCTGTTGACCCTTGAGAGCCAATCCTCTGCTTGGGTCGGGGTTTCTGCCCCCGTGAACACTGGTGGGTGAAAGCCCATGACGTGCTTCAGTTGTCTTTCAGTTGCTCTCCTAGGCAACTCTGGCTCCAAAACTACTTGCTCAACCCTCCTTCGCTCTGTCGTCTGAACCGGTACTTGCTCCACAGCAGGAGCAGGCTGCTGCACCTGCCTTGCAGGCTGCGCATTTATCATTGCCATGACCGCTTCTGCCACCAATCTAATGGTCTCAGCAGACAAAGGTGTTGCAGGCGCATCGCTTGGCGCACTGCTCGCCTCAGAACCTGGCCGTTCAGACGGCCCAGCGCCACTTCTGGTCACCTAAAATCGTGCAAAACACCGATAAGCGACCCAAAAATTACTGCAAACAGCAATTATAGGAACACGCAGGTTCCTCAATCATGTGTATTTTCATTCCTAAGTGGACATTCATGGGTTCTTTTCATATAATAACGATGACGCACACAATGTGCTCACCACCCCTTAAAGTGAATTCGTCCACGAATTCATTTAAGCTTGACCGAAACCAGAAGTCTGATACCAATTTGTAACACCCCTATCCGTCACATAGCATATAGCAGTAGGTCCGGCCGGGGCCCGACGCCATATACTACGGACAGACCGGTTGGTTACGCGTTGAAACCACACAACCAATCAGAGCGTCCTACACAACACCTAGCGGAAGCAATTTAATTAAGTTGCAAAAAGATAAGAACCCTGCCACAGAGCATGAATGTCCACTACAACCCAGGAATGAGTACATACACATAATAGTTCACGGCCTTAAGGCCTTACAGAAGTGTTCGCTTAACAAAATAGCGTCTTTCATACATCGGCGCGCAGGCCGGCCATACATGAATATGAAAAGCTAATATCTAAGCCTTCGAGGGCTGGCGCTGCAACTTGGGCTTTAGCCCGCTATTTGCCGCTTGGCTCCGCAGCAGCACCTGTAGAAACAACCCACCCAAGAGGTGGCAATACAAAAGGGCAACGGTCAGCAAGAGCTGACTAAATTATAACGACCCCGTCCCGTTTCTCGGGACGGCGGTGCTCCTTCCCTGCATAAAAAACTATCATAGCAATTCTATAGAGTATTCTATTCGCCACAAGTGTCGGCACGCACGGCCGCACACTCCGTGCTCTCAGGGCACTAATCGGTGAACCCGGTCCGGACCCAGTCCGACACCGCGATTCCACCACCATCCCTCGGATGGCAACACACGTGAGCATTTAGCCCTTTCAGCCGAAGCCTAGGCTCGTTTCCAGCCCCCCGGGAAGTCCCATGTACTTTAGGTCGCTTCTACCGAGACCACTTGGAATGGGTAGAGTTCCACCCGCCCGTTGCTCACTTCACCACGGCCATTTGGCCATCGGTGCGGGCCAAGTTTCTCCTCATTCCCACAATCGATCAAAACACGCACATAACCCCGTTATGTACCGATTTGCCCTCCAAGGCAACATCGCGGCGGCAATGCGATTCCGCCCAAGCTTTCCGGGTGCGCCTCGAGGTTAACCCCCAAGGATCCCTGTATGCAATCTACCGCGTAGAATTTTCGGAAAACTAAATCCAACGGCGCGGAGTCTTCTCCGGCCATGCAATGCAACATCACCGATCCGGGTTAAACCCGAATAGGCTTCACACACAATGCCTACACCCGTACTCCGATTCCGGGCTCTAACAACGGGGACTTTACATATCTACCCGAAGGGGTTCCGCGCCTCAACGCTCACTCGCGAGAGGGGGATTTCCCTATGCATAGAAAGAAGGGCGACTACACATGCCCTATGAAGAGGATCGTTACCCTCGCATTTTTCCGCGGCGCCATGAAGATGTAGTCGGATGGAAAGCTTCGCCTCGCCCTTGCCTTCGAGGATCCGGACTCGGATCGCGAATCGGTGCTTCACAACTCCTCCGGCGGCCGGATCTTGGGCTCCTCCTTCCTCTTGCTCTCCCTTCTCTCTAAACACTTAGAGAGAGAGTGGACCAAAGAAAAGTGAGGATTCAAAGCCCTAATCCCGGCTAATAACTCCCCAGGAGCAGCCCCCACCGTCGGATCCAGATCCAAGGGAACGAACGACCGAGATTAGATCCAAAACCCCAAAAACTGGGCCGAACACGGCTTGACACACGGCCGTGTGTCTGGCCGTGTAGCTCATTCGCCGATCGACACGGGTCCTGACACGGCCGTGTGCCACGGGCCGTGTTACCTGGAGCTTCAGGACGATCGTCGGGCTTCCAGAACACGGCTTCGAACACGGCTGTGTTCGAGGCCGTGTGCCCCACACACGGCTTGAGACACGGCCGTGTGTCTCAGGCCGTGTACCTCTCTGACTCGAGACAGCACAAAAACCCAATAAATCCATGAACACGGGTAGGCACACGGCCGTGTGCCTGGCCGTGTGCCCCTGTTCAGATCTCCAAAAGAGCCGTTTGATCGCCCCGCGATCATCTCCGAGGTTGGGGTCTTACATGGGGTGTTTGAATGAGGGCGGCGAGACCATCGTTGCTCGCAGGCTTCTCCCATGGCTTTTCGATCCCGTCCCCAAGCCCCCGGGAGCGCCTGATTCCCCTCCCTCGGATGTCCCTAAATCTCCCGTTGTAGCTGGCGAGACATCCGACGAGAGCTCTGGCGAGAGCTCAGATGGGAGCTCTGGCGAGAGCTCGAGCGGGGAATCCGGCGAAACCCCCTGAAGATTTTCATCGCCCCTCTTTTTTGCTCTTTTTGAATGCGCGAGATGTTCTCGCTTGCAATCATTTTATTTTTTTGTAAACACATTTGCATATATATAAATGATCGGTTTTCTACTCATAAAAGCAAATTATGTTTCTGTCTAATGCTTCTCTAGTACGTTCTCGTCGAGGCCCTCGACCTCCTTAGGAGAGACGCACCCCTTAGTGATAAATTAACAGGTGGAAACCTGCCGAGAGTTAAAGGCCCAGCGTGTTTTTGCCGAGTGCCTTCCACCGAGAACCTTTTACCGAAAGTGCCGACCGTAGGTTTTTAAGAGATAGTCGTCGCCCCTTGGCAGTACGCGAACAAACGGAGTTTCGCCGATGTTGAAGTAGGCGGTCTGGCGGTCTGAATATGACGGTCTGGAGACCGCGCGGTCTAGCGGTCTGAAGCTGACGGGCTAAATATCCAGTTGGTGGCTGCTATGGTTCGGCGGTCTTGCGGGTTGTCTCCAGCGACTTGTATATCTGGCGGTCTGGCGGTCTGGCGGTCTGGCAGTCTTGCGGTCTCCTACGGCATCTTCTTCTGGTCTGTCCGGGCGGTTAGCCTGTTATCTAACCGCGCGGACTGTGCGGTCTGTACATGTCAAACCGCCCAGTCTTTGTATATTTATTTATTCCCACATTGTTAGTTTGTACTCTCCTCTATCTCCTCCATTCTATAAAAGGGAGGCCATACCTTTGTAAATGATATCTTTTTGGAAAATAAAAATTTCAATTATTCAAATTTCCGGCCTGTTTTTCTAGTCGTTCTTCTCTTTTTTACATGGTATCAGAGCACTCGATCTCTAGCTCCTGATTCTGTGCTCCTTTCTAGCCGTGCGACCTGCTTCTTCTTCTTCCCGCGGCCTGTCTTGTTTGCCTGCGCCCTGTCTGCGCGGCCTATTTCTCTTTGTCTGCTTGCGATCTGTTCTTGTCGCAGCCTCCCTTCTTCTCTTTCTTATCGCCCCGGCCTGTTTGCCGGATTCCTCTTTCTCTCCCGTTCGTGCGGTCTGTCTTCCAACCGCCCGACCTCTTACCCTCTGTTTTGGCTCTGCGGCTTGGTCGTGGCTTCTCTAGCCGCTGGTGTCTGACATCGTGACCGCTGCAGCTGTTCCCTTCTCTCTTAACCGCCCGACTTGGTTCCTAACCGTCCGGTTTCGGTCTTCTTCTATGGATATCTCTGACAATTCCACTGCCACCACTCCTGCAGCCACTCCGGCTCCGCCTTCTATCCCTACTCCTTCCGGAAATCTGGGCACTGTTTCTAAGCTCATTGGCTCCAACTATCCGGATTGGAGCGTCTCTTTCACTTTCCTTCTTCGTTCTCAGCGCAAACGTCATCATCTTACCGATGATCCGCCTCCTCCTAATTCTCCTCTCTTTGACGAATGGGATGCGAGTGATGCGCTTGTCCGCACATGGCTGGCTAATAGCCTCTCTGATGAGTGCCTTCCCGTCATCCGTCATGATGAGACGGTAAAGGCCGCGTGGCTTCATCTGGCTGCTCTTTACTCCAAGGGGACGCAGACCTCCCAGATTTATACTCTTTATGCGGATCTCTTCGCCCGTTCATCCATGACTCCCGCTGCAGCCTATCAGCAAGTTCAGGCTCTTGGCGCTGAGATCCTCCAGAATCGCCCCTTCTCTGCGGACTTGGCTCAGCAACACAAACACTTCCAGGAACTCCTGGTTGTTTGTTATCTTCTGCGACTTCCCGAGTCTTTTGATCTCATCCGCCAGCAGATCTTGGGTGAAGCTGAGTCTCCCACCTTGGATGCCACCGCCGCTCGCGTAGCCGCCGTTACTTCTCTGCTCCATCGCCCTCTGTTATCCTCCCTTCCTCCGCAGGACTCTTATGCTCAGTACACTCAGCGCGACAGCAATAGTGGCCGCAGCCACTCTGGGGCGCGCGGTCCGTCCAGGTTCCTCTGTTCTCACTGTGGTCGTACCGGTCATACCATTGACCGATGTTGGCAGAAACATCCTCATCTGCGCCCATCTGGTGATACTTCGCCCTCCCCGAACCCCTCCTCTCGGTCGTCTGCTTCGGTGGCGACGACCTCAGGTAGTGCTCATGTCGCTATCCAAGGTAAATGGTTGATTGATTCTGGTGCTACAAATCATATGACAGGCAATCCTCAGTGTTTTTCGCTTCTCGAAACGCATGATCGGTTGCCTCCTGTCCTTGTTGCGGATGGTTCTCCTTCCCCGGTTCGTGGGACAGGCATGGTTCAAGTCACCCCATCGCTGCGCTTGGTGGACACTCTCTATGTCCCGAAGTTTCCTTGCAATCTTCTATCTGTTACTACTTTATGCAAGCAACTTCAGTGCTCTGTTGTATTCACTCCTACTTCTTGTTGCTTTCAGGACCCGAGAACCCAACGGACGATTGCTACTGGGACTGAGAGCGGCGGCCTCTACTTCCTCGACAACGTTTCCGCTCTGTCCGCCTTCACTTCCTCATCTACTGATCTGCTTCAATGGCATCTTCGCCTTGGACATCCTCCTGCTCGCATTCTTCGACAGCTTCTGCCCCACTTACCGCCAACCAGTCCTCCGCTCAACTGTGACGCCTGCCAACTTGGCAAACATCACCGCTCCTCCTTCCCGCCCAAGCATGCTCGCAGTTCCTCTAGCCCGTTTGATCTCATCCATTCTGATGTATGGGGTCCGGCTCCTACTCCAACCATTGGTCGGGGTAGTTTGTATTTTGTAACTTTTATTGATGACTTTTCTCGTTGTACCTGGGTGTATCTGTTACGAGATTGCTCTGAACTCTTCTCTGTTTGGGAATGCTTTTATAATATGATTAAAACTCAGTTTCATGTCTCTATTAAATGTCTTCGCTCTGATAATGCTAAAGAATATCTTAGTCATGATTTTTCATCTTTCTGTATGCAACATGGTCTTATTCATCAGACCACCTGCGTTTACACCTCCCAGCAGAATGGGGTGGCGGAACGTAAAAACCGTCATCTCCTCGATGTCGCTCGCACTCTCCTAACGCAGATGCATGTGCCTCGCTCTTATTGGGGCTATGCTGTTCTCCTCGCCTGTTATCTCATCAATCGTATTCTTTCTACTGTTCTTCAGGGTAAGACTCCCTTCTCCATTCTCTACCCCGGCAAGGAACCTTTTCCCCTCCCTCTTCGAATCTTTGGCTGTACAGCCTTTGTGCATGCCCCGTCTGCTACCCGTGACAAACTTTCTCCCCGTGCCACCAAATGTGTCTTTTTGGGCTACTCGGTCACTCAGAAAAGCTACTGTTGCTTTGACCCCGTTCTGCGCAAACAGTTTGTTTCTGCAGATGTCACCTTCTTCGAAAATGCAGCCTACTTCTCCTCTCCACCCCTTCTTCCTCCTGTTCCTGACTCATCACCCTCCCTGTCTGTTCCCTCTCAGCCTCTCCACGTTTCTCCTCCCCCTTCCTCATCCCCTCCTCCGTCTATTCCTCTCCCCTCTCCTCCCTCCCCGTCTCCGGAGCCGTCTCTCTCTAGTCCCGGGCCAGCTTTCTCCGCTACGGACGCTCCGGTCCCTGAAGCCCCCGACGACCTGGATCTCCCCATTACTCTTCGCAAAGGGGTGCGGGCATGCACTCAACACCCGCTTGCGGCAGTTGTGTCCTATGCTCGGCTTACTTCTTCTCGCCGGCATTTTGCTTTCGCTATTTCAGCTACTACTACTCCCCGTACCTACCAGGAGGCGCTTGTTATTCCTCATTGGAAGTCTGCCATGGATGAGGAAATCGCTACTCTTACTGAACGGGGCACCTGGACCCTTGTTTCTCCTCTAGTGGGTACTGATGTGGTTGGATGTCGATGGGTGTTTGTTGTGAAGTTTCGCCCAGACGGGACTGTGGACCGCTACAAAGCCCGACTGGTGGCCAAAGGCTTCACTCAGACTTATGGGGTTGACTACTTTGATACTTTCTCCCCGGTTGCTCGTCTCAGCACCATCCGGGTTCTTCTCTCTGTGGCTGTCAACCGCAATTGGACTATCTCCCAGCTTGATGTCAAGAATGCCTTTCTTTATGGGGATCTTCATGAGGACGTTTACATGGAGCAACCTCCGGGGTATGTTGCTCAGGGGGAGACCCGTGTATGCAAGCTAAAGAAGGCTATCTATGGCCTCAAGCAGAGCCCTCGGGCATGGTTCGACAAGTTCAGCAGCATTGTGGCTGCTGTTGGCTTTACAAGAAGTACGGCTGATCATTCCCTGTTTATTCGCAAAACCACATCGGGCCTTGTAGTTTTGGCGGTTTATGTTGACGACATTCTTCTTACCGGTGATGATCAAGCTGGGGTGGACTTGACAAAGAAGCACCTCCGTCAACATCTTGTCACAAAGGATATGGGCTCGCCGAAATACTTTTTGGGGATAGAGATCTGTCGGAAGCCCGACTCTCTGGTTCTCTCCCAACGGAAGTATGCACTTGATCTTCTACGGGATGCAGGATTGACCGGTGCCAAACCGGCACGGTATCCCATGGCTACTGGAGAAGACAAAACATGGACAGATGACTCTCCTCTTATGTCTGATGCCACAAAGTATAGACGTCTGGTGGGTAAACTCATTTATCTCACGGTGACCAGACCTGACATTGCCTATGCTGTTGGCAAGGTAAGTCAGTTCATGCAAGCTCCCAGGGAATGTCATCTTCAGTCTGCCTTGAAGATATTAGAGTATGTTAAAGCAGCACCGGGTAAAGGACTACTCTTTCAGAAGAATGGTCATTTGAGAGTTGAAGCCTACTCAGATTCTAGCTATGCTGATGATAAAGATGACCGCAAATCTACATCTGGTTTCTGCACATTTGTTGGAGGTAATCTTGTGAGCTGGAAGAGCAAGAAGCAGTCTGTAGTTTCAAGGTCTAGTGCTGAAGCTGAATATCGGAGCATGGCGTCCACCACTTGCGAACTAAAATGGTTGCGGGCTCTCATGCTTGATCTAGGAGAGGTCTACGACTATCCTCTTCCTATGTTCTGTGACAACAAGCCCGCTATATATATATCCAAAAATTCGGTCTTCCATGAGAGAACCAAACATATTGAAGTCGACTGCCATTTCATCCGGGAAGAGATCTTGAAGAAACAGATTTGCACTCCGTTCGTCACCTCCGACAAAGAGTTGGCAGATATCTTTACCAAGCCTGTGTCTACTTCATTCTTCCACATTTGTGACAAGCTGGGCATGATCGATATCTATGCTCCAGCTTGAGGGGGAGTGTTGAAGTAGGCGGTCTGGCGGTCTGAATATGACGGTCTGGAGACCGCGCGGTCTAGCGGTCTGAAGCTGACGGGCTAAATATCCAGTTGGTGGCTGCTATGGTTCGGCGGTCTTGTGGGTTATCTCCAGCGACTTGTATATCTGGCGGTCTGGCGGTCTGGCAGTCTTGCGGTCTCCTACGACATCTTCTTCTGGTCTGTCCGGGCGGTTAGCCTGTTGTCTAACCGCGCGGACTGTGCGGTCTGTACATGTCAAACCGCCCAGTCTTTGTACATTTATTTAGTCCCACATTGTTAGTTTGTACTCTCCTCTATCTCCTCCATTCTATAAAAGGGAGGCCATACCTTTGTAAATGATATCTTTTTGGAAAATAAAAATTTCAATTATTCAAACTTCCGGCCTGTTTTTCTAGTCGTTCTTCTCTTTTTTACAGCCGAGAACTTCCCGCTATCATGACGAGGGCTTCCCCTGCCGAGGATTGTCTTTGTTGGGAACTTCTTACCGAGACCCTCCTGCCGAGACCTTCCTTCTCAAAGAGGTTCTTAAACTCTTTCTTCTGCCTTCCAGTTGTGCCTCCTATCCTGCCTGATTAAACAAGAGCCCAGACAGCGAGTCTACCCGGAGTCGAGCCTTGCTCGGGGTGGTGCAAAAGTTACCAAGCCGAAGCATCTCCAAGAACATTATACAAGACCAGATCCTCTCCCCCTAGTTGTGCCTTCCACCCTGCCCAGCTAATGAGAGCCTGAGCAGTGAGTCTACCCGGGGCCGAGCAACACTCGGGGTATCCCTTACCCCCACAGGCGAGCTTTTGGACTTGCCAGCTAGTGAGATCCTGCGCAGTGGGTCTACCTGGGGCCGAACCAGGCTCGGGGTAGTACAAAAGTTTCTATACTGAAGCATTTCCAAGAGGATATCCAAGATCAAGTCCTCCCCCCAGGTGTGTCTTCCGCCCGACCCAGCTAATGATAGCCTGAGCAACGAGTCTACCCGGTGCCGAGCAGCACTCGGGGTATCCCTTACCCCCACAGGCGAGCCTTCAGACCTACCAGTTAGTGAGAGTCTGCGCAGTGGGTCTACCTGGGGCCGAGCCAGGCTCGGGGTAGTGAAAAAGTTTCCATACTAAAGCATTTCCAAGAGCATATCCAAGATCAAGTCCTTCCCCCCAGGTGTGCCTTCTTCCCTCCCCAGCTAATGAGAGCCTGAGCAGCGAGTCTACCCAGGTCCGAGCAGCACTCGGGATGTCCTTTACCCCTACAGGCGAGCCTTCGGGCCTGCTAGCTAGCGAGAGTCTGCGCAGCGGGTCTACCTGGGGCCGAGCCAGGCTCGGGGTAGTGCAAAAGTTTCCATATTGAAGCATTTCCAAGAGCATATCCAAGATCAAGTCCTTTCCCCCCAGGTGTGCCTTCCGCCCTGCTCAGCTAATGAGAGCCTGAGCAGCGAGTCTACCCGGGGCCGAGCAGCACTCGAGGTATCCCTTACCCCCACAGGCGAGCCTTCGGACCTGCCAGCTAATGAGAGTCTGTACAGCGAGTCTACCTGGGGCCGAGCCAGGCTCAGGGTAGTGCAAAAGTTTCCATACTAAAGCATTTCCAAGAGCATATCCAAGATCAAGTCCTTTCCCCCCAGGTGTGCCTTCCACCCTGCCCAGCTAATGAGAGCCTGAGTAGCGAGTCTGCCCGAGGCCGAGCAGTACTCGGGGTATCCCTTACCACTACAGGTGAGCCTTCGGACCTGTCAGCTAGTGAGAGCTTGTGCAGCAGGTCTACCTAGGGCCGAGCCAGGCTCGGGGTAGTGCAAACATCTAATCTCCTTATCATCAAAATTTCGCAATAGGTAAGGCCAAAACAGAAACAATTTAGTGAATGTAATATAATAACTTGACTTTGAATATAAAATTTCACCTCCCCCTCATGGGTAGAATCGTTTTAAGTCGTCACCGCTCCAGGTGTGGCTCATGGACCTCCCCTCCACATCCCGGAGGTGGTAACCTCCCGTTCTTAAGACCCTTTCAATAATGTAAGGCCCTTCCCAGTTTGAGTTGAGCTTGCCCACGGGGGCTGATCTTGCCGTAGCATTAGCTTTCCTTAACACCAGATCTCCTTCCGCGAACTGTTTGATTCTAATATGCTTGTCAAAGTATTTTCTCATCCGTCGTTTGATCTCCTCCTGCCTGATAGCTGCGACATCGCGCATCACTTCCGGCACATCCAATGAGAGGCGCATTTCCTCCTTATTCTCCAACCTCCAAACCTTGTCTCCTTCTCCCGCGGGGACTGAACCTCGAACTCCACTGGCAAGACCGCCTACCCCCATAAGAAAGTTTGAAGGGGGTCTCGTCGGTGGCCATGTTTGGGGTTGTCCGCAAGGACCATAATACTAAGGGGAGCTGTTCCACCCAATTACCGATCAAGTTCTCCACCTTATTCTACGATGATCTTGTTTGCCTCCTCCACCTGGTCGTTGCTCCTGAGGTGGTGGACGGAGGCGAACCTGAGGTCTATCCCCAATTGGGTGCAGAAGCTGATGAACTCCTCACTAGCGAACTGTGGGCCATTATTTGTCACTCTCGCCTGGGGCAACCCGTGTCTGCATATGATATCCTCCCAAACGAAGTTCCTGATGACTTGGGAGGTGACCTTGGCCAGTGCTTTGACCTCCAGCTACTTTGAGAAGTAGTCAATCATGACCAGAAGAAACCTTCTCTGCCCACTAGCCGGAGGGAAAGACCCAACTAGATCCATCCCCTAGATGGAAAAAGGCCAAGGCGTTGTGATGCTTCAGAGCCTTTGAGCGGGCAAGAGCTGGAGAAGGGCGTTCAGTTGGCACTTTCGACATCTCCTCGTAAACTTGGTCGCATCCTTCCTCAGGGTATGCCAGATGTTGAAACCGTAAAACCGGTCCCTGTGGAGTTCGACCCTTGGAGGAAGGGGTGGTCGCGCACTTACTCTGCTCCTGCAAGAAAACGACAAGAAAGTGAAGAACAAAGGACTAGACCAAGGGCCCGGTGCAGAGGTCTCACCACACACCCGAAAGATCTTAGAGCGCTTCCCCTCCTTAGCCAATTGTCGGGCTAAGGTACCTCAGAAAGCGCTAGGAGACCTGAAAATTAGTAAGCATGCCTTTCTGAGGTACCCCTTGGGTCCTATTTATAGAGAACTGAAAAACGGCCTGCAAATAGCCTACCTCTGCTGGTCTGAAATTACTGAAAACCCCCTTGGGTTGGCCTGCCAACAGCCAAACTCCGCTGTTATGAGGGGCCAGGGGCAGACCACCTGGGGCGGGATGGCCACTGGATCCCCTGCTTGGCCAGGGCGGCGAGAACCCGATGGGGCTGGAACTCGCCGATTCTGCTCGGCCAATGACGAGTGCGAGCTCGCCTGGCGAGCAGCTCCGGTTTGGCGAGTGCGGGCTTGACTGGAAAAACTCTGAGCTCGACCCGACGATCTCCGAGCTTGGTACGACGATTTGTCGAGCTTGAACTCGGCGGTGCACCCTGCCCGACCGTGAGGCGGTCTGGACCGGCCGGTCTGGCCTCCGTGGACCCACTCGGCGGATACGGGGTTGTACACAATTCCCGCTCTTTGCGAGGTTGGGACAAGCTCGGAAAGATACATCCAACCCCGCAGGATCCGGCGAGAGGGGGGCATGCGCTGAAGGAAGAATCTTCTAGTAGGCCCCACAGGCAGCTATATATATGTACCCCTACGCATTTAACGGACCCTTGCCCTTCCTGGAATCCTGCTAAGATGCCGCTTCCCAAGGAAGTCCTAGAGCGGCTCGCACGCACTCGCGATGAGATCGCCGCTCAAGCTGCGGGCCTGACCAGCCTAGAGGTCCTTGCTTGCCGCTTCACTGATTTTGGCTCGGCTAAGCGGGCGAAACCCTTTCCTCCGGGGGCCGAGCCCATTCTAGCCGATTTTTCAGTGGCCTTGGGGAGCGGGGATGGCTCCTCCAATCAGCCGACTCTTGATTCTCCTACAAAAGACCTCGTGGAGCTTTCTTCCAGCCGGGAGAATAGTGGCAAGGTGTCCACCCCGCGGGTCAAAAGCATTCCTGACAGCTCGCCAAAACGGGAGTCCGAGGTCAAGGAGCCGGACTCGCAGAAGCTGGCGTCGCCGAGTCGTCCCCCTTCTCGGCAACCGTCCCCTAGTTTTGTACTCACGGGGGGAGGCGCCGGGCATATCCCCGTCCCCGGCTATCAACCCATCCATCAGGAATTAATGCATGGTCGTGGAAAGGACCTGCGCCACTTCTCTCCTCACGTCAACCCGGAGGAGCCAGACTCGCGTGGTAAGTCTTCAGCTCTATACTTTCCTGCTCTGGTGGTGCCCGCTCTTCAAACTGTTTCGATTCTTTATGTAGACCTTCTCGGCCGGACTGTAGACGGCGAGTCCGTGGATCGACCCCCTTACTCGCCTCTCCCCTCTCTACGCGCCCTGGACGCCTTCCTGGACCCCGAACTGAGCAGCCCTGAGTGTGCAAAACGGGAGCAGAAGGTTCTCAAGAAGCTGGTGCGCGAGCTCCACGACCTGCGGAAGGACAACAACAGGCTGCAGTGGGAGTGCTCGCGGCTTGCGGACGGGGCGAGGGTCAGCTTGGCGTTCGAGGAGGCGTCTTTCTTAGTTCTGATGGATGATATTGACGAGAACCTGCGGGTGGTGAATAGGAATATGGGGCGGCTTCGCGAGCTCCACGCGCGGCGATCTGCGACGGCGGACCGGCGAGACCGGGGAGAATAAGACGGCTCCTCTGTCGGCCGACCGGTGCTCGCGCTCGCCCTCGCGTGGTCCTCATACCTATACTTTTCCCTGCTTTGAATAACTCAACTGTCTGTAATAATTTAAACAAATTTTATGTGACTTCGTATATATATGAAGATGTGTTTTCGATATCCTGATAAGCGTCCTTTCGAATTCCTCCTTCTGGGACCGGGCTAGCTCGCGGGTCTTGGTGAGTAGAGGGCGGCGAGGCGGCGTGGAAGGGCTGGGCGGATCGATCGGCTCGCCCTCGCCCTTCCCTGCCTTACTTTCTTTTCCTATAAATAGGCCCTCTCACCTACCCCCTGGATACGCCTTTATTGCTTCCGAACCCTTACCTCCCCTCCGTCACCCCGAGCTCGCGCTTTTCCTTCGTTTGCTAGAATGGTGAAAACCAACCCTGACGCGGATGGCCGATCCAAGTACGCCCAACACTTCATCGACCACTGCTTCTTTGAGGGGCACATCACAGAGGAGGAGCTCGCCGAGTTCACGGCTGAGTTCGTCCCTCCCGGATTTCAGGCTCACAAGCCCGCCGAGCACGAAGCTATCAACTCTTTCCCTGAGGGTGAGCTCGTCTTCCCCATCTCGCACTTTGAGGTGGGGCTGCGCCTCCCCCTCTGGCCAGAGATCCGACAAATTCTGAAGTATTATGGCGCGGTGCCCGCGCAGCTGAACTCTAACGCCATCGCCATAATGGTGGCATTCGCCTGCTTTCTCCGCCGAGAGCGGATCGAGTTCAATCTCATGGTCTTCTGTAAGCTGTTCTCCTACAAGGCCACCCCCGATGGGGTCGCCTACTTCGGCGGATCCCTCATCAAGGTCCGCGAACTCGCGAACAAGAACCATAATTGGATGACCCGGCTCGTCTTTATCAAGGGCGAGCTCGGCAACATCCTCTTTCGGCCTCTGTAGAAAAGCGAGGACATCTACCGTCCTCCTTCCCTGTCCGGCGGCGACGCCGACCTCCACAAATTTTTCCTTCACAAGGACTTCGAGGTCGCTTACCTCCGCCGCGGCCTCGACTCGCTTCAACCCGTTCTCCCTGTTGAAGGTATACCTCGCCCTGTCTTCTCGCAAACTCTATCAAGGTGAACCTCAACTTTTCTGATCAAGCCCTTTTTTCTTTTCTGCAGGGAAGCGGCTTCTGCTGGAGCACCCGCCGTTTGCCGACCCGGGGATATACTCTGATCCTCTGGAGCGGGCCCGGGCAGCGGCGGAGGCCTGCCGAGACGAACAAGCGCGGGGCCAATCCCTTATCAAGAAGCGCTTGGAGACCGTGGGCCAAGCTCGCGCCCAGATCCCTCAGCCCCGAAGAAGAAAAAGGCCAAGGTGGTCTCGCGCGGGCGACTTCATCTCCCTTCGTCGCCCGCCAAGTTCATGAGCTCGCCGGAGGTTTCCTCCGACGAGCCCCCGATGAGTCCGCTGAAAGAAGCGTCCTCCCCCCAAAGGGAGAAGAAGAAGAAGGATGGTCCTTCCTCCTCAGATTCTGCCGAGGGGGTCGTCCTTCGCGAGCCCGGCCTGCCGAAGGATTACCCCCACTTCGGCAAGAGAGGAAGGAGCAAGGATGCGATCGGCAATCCTATCCTGAAATGGGATGAGGGGGCCCACCGAGTCTCTGTTTCTACTCGCGCCCCCTCCTGGGGAGCTCGCCGGCCTCCCACTGGCCACGTCTTCGCCTTCGGCTTCGGCCTCTACGGCCGTAACAGTGCCGAGTCGTATAAGCAGCTAACCCCCCGCCAGCTCGGCCATGAGGGGTTGCAGGCCCACCTGCGGGCCTTCGAGCTTCACCACATGATGGTCCGTCGCGGCTTCCAGCTCAGCAACGCCTTGCTGACTGCCGAGCAGGAGCGCGACCTGGCGAAGGAGAGCGCGGCCGACGCGGAAAGGCGGTTCGGCCTTGCCGACGCTCTACTCGCAAAATCTGTCGGTGGCTTGGTAATCACTGGATATCTCTGCCCATCTTACTTAGGATTATTCTTGTGCTTGTCCTGAACTCTAGTCCCACAGGATGTCGAAGCCGCCGACGCGCTGCGAGGCGAGGTGGCTCAGCTGCAAGCTCAGCTTGCCGAGCGGGAGACCCAGCTTGCCGAGCAGAGGACGCACTCTCGCGAGCAGGAGGCTGTTGCTGCTCAGCTGAGGATGGAGGCGGCGGGTTTGAAGGAGAAGAACAAGGAGCTCCACAGCGAGGTCCTCCGCCAGGCTGAAGCTCTCATTCCCCCAGGCGCCAGCGAGCCACCCTTCCCCTACAAGAGGCCTCAGGTCTTTGGCGAGGCTGATGTCGCAAAGCGGCTGCGAGTCAACTCCATTGAGTCTACCGAGTGCCTCTTGAAGGCCATGCGAGGGACGGGGATTTTGGCGGAAGTCTGCGAAGGAGTCACCGTCCGGGATCTCCTGTCGACCTTGTTCCCACCCAGCCCGATCAGCGAGAAAGAAGACAACTTCGAATCGCTCTTCGCAGGGGTGGGACAGAAGGATACTCGGCTCAGCGGCGAGGAGGATCGCCATGCAGGGGAGGAGAACGAGAGCTGACTGGGCTCCTCAATCTTTGTTTTCTTCTTTTTTGTATCTTGCCGAGGCAAGCCTTATCTTGTAATCATAATAGTAAAACAAACCATTTTCGCACAATTTTTCTATCTTCCTTTTAAGCTTGCTTGCGACATTGTAACTGTGCGCGCGATATCCCTTTAGGCGATCCTACCGAGTCCGACCATGTCTGTAGGATGTCTTTGAGCTAGGACGAGCGCTTGCGGCGAGACTCTAGACGCCGACCATAGCTGGACTCGCTGATGTTACCGGTGCTTGCGGCGAGGTCGGACTCGCTTGAGGGAACTCCCCCCCCCCCCTCTTCTTTGAGTCCGAGATGGGACCAGGACCTCCTTGGTAGGGAGCTGGGGGGAGGCAGAATATCCCAAACTCGCCGTCTTGGCTGGCGAGCTCGCCCCTGGGGCTTTTCTCAGACCCACTCAGTCGTGCCAACTAGGTGGAAACCTGGCGGGGGAGCGACGAGACCTAACCCCAGAGTGAGAAGACTTAGAAACATTTGCCTATCCTGGGTGTTACCACCGAGCCAGTCAGCTAGGTGAGAGCCTGAGGGCGGGTGTTGAACATCCTCCGGGATCAGCCCCAGGGTCATAGCGATGTCCATCGAGACTCAGCCGTGCCAACTATGTGGAAGCCTGGAGGGGAGCGACGAGACCTAACCCCAGAGCGAGAAGACTTGGAAACATTTGCCTATCCCGGGTGCTACCACCGGGCCAGTCAGCTAGGTGAGAGCCTGAGGGCGGGTGTTGAACATCCTCTGGGCTCAGCCCCAGGATCATAGCGATGTCCATCGAGACTCAGCCGTGCCAACTAGGTGGAAGCCTGGTAGGGGAGCGACGAGACCTAACCCCAGAGCGAGAAGACTTAGAAACATTTGCCTATCCCGGGTGCTACCACCGAGCCAGTCAGCTAGGTGAGAGCCTCAGGGCGGGTGTTGAACATTCTCCGGGCTCAGCCCCAGGGTCATAGCGATGTCCATCGATACTCAGCCGTGCCAACTAGGTGGAATCCTGGCAGGGGAGCGACGAGACCTAACCCCAGAGCGAGAAGACTTAGAAACATTTGCCTACCCGGGTGTAAGACCCCAACCTCGGAGATGATCGCGGGGCGATCAAACGGCTCTTTTGGAGATCTGAACAGGGGCACACGGCCGGGCACACGGCCGTGTGCCAACCCGTGTTCAGGGATTTAATTGGGTTTTTGTGCTGTCTCGAGTCAGAGAGGTACACGGCCTGAGACACACGGCCGTGTCTCAAGCCGTGTGTGGGGCACACGGCCTCGAACACGGCTGTGTTCGAAGCCGTGTTCTGGAAGCCCGACGATCGTCTTGAAGCTCCAGGTAACACGGCCCGTGGCACACGACCGTGTCAGGAGCCGTGTCGATCGGCGAATGAGCTACACGGCCAGACACACGGCCGTGTGTCATGCCGTGTTCGGCCCAGTTTTTGGGATTTTGGATCTAATCTCGGCCGTTCGTTCCCTTGGATCTGGATCCGACGGTGGGGGCTGCTCCTGGGGAGTTATTAGCCGGGATTAGGGCTTTGAATCCTCACTTTTCTTTGGTCCACTCTCTCTCTAAGTGTTTAGAGAGAAGGGAGAGCAAGAGGAAGGAGGAGCCCAAGATCCGGTCGCCGGAGGAGTTGTGAAGCACCGATTCGCGATCCGAGACCGGATCCTCGAAGGCAAGGGCGAGGCGAAGCTTTCCATCCGACTACATCTTCATGGCACCGCGGAAAAATGCGAGGGTAACGATCCTCTTCATAGGGCATGTGTAGTCGCCCTTCTTTCTATGCATAGGGAAATCCCCCTCTCGCGAGTGAGCGTTGAGGCGCGGAATCCCCTCGGGTAGATATGTAAAGTCCCCGTTGTTAGAGCCCGGAATCGGAGTACGGGCGTAGGCATTGTGTGAGAAGCCTATTCGGGTTTAGCCCGGATCGGTGATGTTGCATTGCATGGCCGGAGAAGACTCCGCGCCGTTGGATTTAGTTTTCCAAAAATTCTACGCGGTAGATTGCATACAGGGATCCTTGGGGGTTAACCTCGAGGCGCACCCGGAAAGCTTGGGCGGAATCGCATTGCCGCCGCGATGTTGCCTTGGAGGGCAAATCGGTACATAACGGGGTTATGTGCGTGTTTTGATCGATTGTGGGAATGAGGAGAAACTTGGCCCGCACCGATGGCTAAATGGCCGTGGTGAAGTGAGCAACGGGCGGGTGGAACTCTACCCATTCCAAGTGGTCTCGGTAGAAGCGACCTAAAGTACATGGGACTTCCCGGGGGGCTGGAAACGAGCCTAGGCTTCGGCTGAAAGGGCTAAATGCTCACGTGTGTTGCCATCCGAGGGATGGTGGTGGAATCGCGGTGTCGGACTGGGTCCGGACCGGGTTCACCGATTAGTGCCCTGAGAGCACGGAGTGTGCGGCCGTGCGTGCCGACACTTGTGGCGAATAGAATACTCTATAGAATTGCTATGATAGTTTTTTATGCAGGGAAGGAGCACCGCCGTCCCGAGAAACGGGACAGAGTCGTTATAATTTGGTCAGCTCTTGCTGACCGTTGCCCTTTTGTATTGCCACCTCTTGGGTGGGTTGTTTCTACAGGTGCTGCTGCGGAGCCAAGCGGCAAGTAGCGGGCTAAAGCCCAAGTTGCAGCGCCAGCCCTCGAAGGCGTAGTTATTAGCTTTTTCATATTCATGTATGGCCGGACTGCGTGCCGATGTATGAAAGACGCTATTTTGTTAAGCGAACATTTTTGTAAGGCCTTAAGGCCGTGAACTCTTTGTGTATTTACTCATTCCTGGGTTATAGTGGACATTCATGCTCTGTGGCAGGGTTCTTATCTTTTAGCAACTTAATTAAATTGCTTCCGCTAGGTGTTGTGTAGGACGCTCTGATTGGTTGTGTGGTTTCAACGCGTAACCAACCGGTCTGTCCGTAGTATACGGCGTCGGGCCCCGGCCGGACCTACTGCTATATGCTATGTGACGGATAGGGGTATTACAAATTGGTATCAGACTTCTGGTTTCGGTCAAGCTTAAATGAATTCGTGGACGAATTCACTTTAAGGGGTGGTGAGCACATTGTGTGCGTCATCGTTATAATATGAAAAGAACCCATGAATGTCCACTTAGGAATGAAAATACACATGATTGAGGAACCTGCGTGTTCCTATAATTGCTGTTTGCAGTAATTTTTGGGTCGCTTATCGGTGTTTTGCACGATTTTAGGTGACCAGAAGTGGCGCTGGGCCGTCTGAACGGCCAGGTTCTGAGGCGAGCAGTGCGCCAAGCGATGCGCCTGCAACACCTTTGTCTGCTGAGACCATTAGATTGGTGGCAGAAGCGGTCATGGCAATGATAAATGCGCAGCCTGCAAGGCAGGTGCAGCAGCCTGCTCCTGCTGTGGAGCAAGTACCGGTTCAGACGACAGAGCGAAGGAGGGTTGAGCAAGTAGTTTTGGAGCCAGAGTTGCCTAGGAGAGCAACTGAAAGACAACTGAAGCACGTCATGGGCTTTCACCCACCAGTGTTTACGGGGGCAGAAACCCCGACCCAAGCAGAGGATTGGCTCTCAAGGGTCAACAGGGTGATGACTGCGACGCAAACTGAAGAGTGGCAGAAGACCACTATAGCGACGTTCCTTTTGGATGGGGACGCAAGACTGTGGTGGGAGGGCCTAGAGCTGCATCAGTTGAGGGGAAGGCCATTGGCCGAAGTCCCGATGGAGGAGTTTGCGAGACTATTTATGGCTCGATACCTCCCCTCGGCGCAGAGGATTGCGCTAGAGAGCGAATTCCAGAAGTTGGTGCAGGGTGATAGCACCGTTGATGAATACCTCCACGAGTTTACTCGGCTGGGGAGATATGCCGGCGCTACCTTCGCAGACGAGGAGCGCAAGACGAGCCGCTTTTATGAAGGGCTAAGGGATGATTTGAGGTTGCTGTTGTCGGGGCCCAAGACGCAGGGTTTCATGACCCTGGTCAGTTCGGCCCGGTCCTTGGAGAAGGATATGAGAAGCGTGCAAGCAAAGAAAGAAAGGGAATCCGGTGGCAAGAAATCAGAGTTCAAGGCGCCAACTACATCGAAGTCGGGCTACCGTAGATTCTTCAAGAAGGCTAAGACATCGGGTCCAACTTCTTCTGCAGGTGCCTCGGGGGCAACTACCCATCGAACCCCGGGCACTTGCTTCACGTGTGGAAAGCCGGGGCACTTTGCCCGTGACTGCTGGAGTGGACGAGCGAAGTCCGAAAGGAAGCAAGGAGCCACCTACGAGGAAAAGGGCAAAGCGGTGGAGTCGACCGCGTCCCACTATGCTCCGACTCAGCCTAGAGTCTACAACTTGGGCCAGCAGGAGGCCATCAAGCAAGCGGATGTGGTGACATGTATGAGTTAATTTATGCAAGTTGACTTGAGAATACTATTACCTATTGCTTGTTAAGCTAATGTCTTTTGCTTAGGCTTTGTGGTGATTAGCGATAGTCCGGCACGAGCACTGTTCGACACTGGTGCTTCGCATTCTTTCTTGTCCGAACAGTTTATATCGCGCATCGGATTTCCTTCTTCGATGGCAAAGGACAAGCTAGATGTGTTGCTACCAAACGAGTGCTCGATGCGTGCGGACAGAGTGTGCGCCGTGAAGGTTCACATAGGGAGCCAAAAGTTCGACTTACTAGCGTCATTGTTGCCGTTGGTAGAGTTCGATGTTATCTTTGGAATGGATTGGCTGTCAGAGCAGAAGGCTTGGATCGATTGCGACCGTAAGGAGGTCAAGCTGGGTGTAGGGCGGGAGACTACTTTCGCGGGGCTTAAGGGGTCGAGCAAGACATTAATGTCTGCTCTTCAGGTGGTGAAGGCGGTTCGTGCTGGTGCAGAGCTGTTCTTTGCGATAGTGGGGGCTGTGGAGCCAAAGTCCCCGTTGGATAGCATCCTCGTGGTTTGCGAATACCCCGATGTGTTCCCGGATAGCCTTCCTGGAGCCCCACTGCAGTGAGAGATTGATTTTACGATCGAGCTCGTGCCGGGTGCCAAACCCATGTCACGTGCTCCTTATAGGTTGGCGCCAAAGGAGATGGCAGAGCTGAAGGTTCAGTTGGAGGAACTGATGGAGCAAGGTTATGTGCGTCCAAGTTCGTCGCCTTGGAGCGCACCGGTCCTCTTCGTTAAAAAGAAGGACGGTAGTATGCGGTTGTGCATCGACTACAGGGAATTGAACAAGTTGACGGAAAAGAACAAGTATCCGATCCCGAGGATTGATGATCTCTTTGATCAGTTAGTCGGATCATCTGTATACTCCAAGTTGGACTTGAAGTCGGGGTACTATCAGCTGAGGATCAGGGAATGTGATATCCCAAAGACGGCGTTCAGTACGAGGTATGGGCATTTCGAGTTCACGGTCATGCCGTTTGGACTGACGAATGCGCCATCGGTGTTTATGGATCTGATGAACAGGACGTTCAGAGATTTCCTGGATCGTTTCGTGATCGTCTTTATTGACGATATTTTGGTGTACTCGCAGTGCGAAGAAGACCACTTCAAGCATTTGCATTTGGTGTTGGAGACTTTGAGGAGGAATGAGCTTTACGCAAAGTTCTCCAAGTGCGAGTTCTGGCTACCTTCGGTAGCATTCCTGGGTCATATAGTGGGCGGGGAAGGTATAGCGGTGGATCCGGCGAAGATAGTTGCGATACGGGAGTGGCCTGTGTTGTCGTCGGTAGCGGAAGTCCGTAGTTTCCTTGGGCTTGCCGGCTATTACAGGCGCTTCGTGGAGAACTTCTCGCGGATAGCGTTACCTCTCACAAAGTTGACCAGGAAGGATCAGAGATTCTTATGGACGCAAGAGTGCGTGCAGGCTTTCGAGGAGCTGAAGAGGCGGTTGACCACGGCGCCAGTGCTTAGTTCGCCGAGTGGGACCGAGGGCTTTGAGGTGTATAGCGACGCTTCGGGTAGCGGTTTGGGCTGCGTGTTGTTGCAGCATGGTAGCGTGATAGCGTATGGATCGCGTCAACTAAAGGTGCATGAAAGAAATTATCCGGTGCACGACTTGGAGTTGGCGGCCGTGATATTTGCACTCAAGTTGTGGAGGCACTACCTATACGGAGTAAGGGTCGATATATACACCGATCACAAGAGCCTAAAATACTTGTTGGATCAAAAGGATCTCAATATGAGGCAGAGGAGGTGGATGGAGTTCCTGGGGGACTACACCTTCAAAATACATTATGTACCCGGGAAGGGCAACGCAGTTGCGGATGCGCTGAGCCGCAGGACTCCCGCCCGAGCCAATTGGTTGTCGGTGCATGATGAGCGGCTAGTGCGGGAGTTGGAGGAGCTTGAGATCTGTTGCGTTGACAAGCAGACGAGCGCCAAGGCAATGTTAAACTGGACAGAGGTGCAGTATGACCTGGCTGACCGGGTTCGGCAGGCATTGGAGTTGGATGACTCCATGAAGGAGCTTTTGGAGGCCGCTACGGATGGGTCAAATTCCCAGTTCTCGGTGGAAGATGGTTTGTTAAGGAAGGATCATCGGTTGTGCGTCCCGAGTGGGGGTAACCTCCGGGCGGAGTTGATGTACGAAGCTCATCATACCAAGTACTCAATCCACCCAGGGAGCACGAAGATGCATCGTGATCTCAAGAAGTTGTTTTGGTGGCCGGGGCTTAAGAAAGATGTGGCGTTGTATGTGGCCAAATGCCAAACATGCGCCTTGGTGAAGGCGGAGTGCCAAAAGCCGGGAGGATTTCTGAAGTCCTTGCCTATACCGGAGTGGAAATTCGACGATATATCTATGGACTTTGTACACGGGTTGCCAAGGTCGCAGAAGGGGAACGACGCCATCTGGGTGATCGTGGATCGGCTAACTAAGGTGTCGCATTTCATTCCGCATAGGAAGGATGATCCAGTGGAGAAATTGGCAAAGTTGTACGTTGACAATATTGTTAGGCTGCATGGTGTGCCTCGTAGCATTGTGAGTGATCGCGATGGGCGGTTCACGTCAAATGATTGGAGGTTGGTGCAGCAGATGCTGGGAACAAAGTTAAAGTTCAGTACAGCTTCCATCCGCAGACGGATGGGCAGACCGAGAGGGTTAATAGAACGATGGAGGACATGCTCCGCATGTGCGTTCTAGACTTCGGGAAGCATTGGGAAGACCATCTTTATTTGGTGGAGTTCGCGTACAACAACAGCTATCAAGCAAGTAAACAAATGGCGCCCTTCGAGGCCCTGTATGGTAGGAAGTGTCGCACGCCGTTATCGTGGCTTGAAGCGGGTGAGGCAAGGTTGTACAAGAAGCAGGATGTGGAGAGTGCTACCTCGTTAGTGCGGATCATTCGGGAGCGCTTGCTGATCGCTCAGGACCGGCAGGCGAAGTACTACAATGCCAAGCACCGGAACGTGGAGTTCGCGGTAGGCGATTGGGTGTACTTGAAGATCAAGCCGTTCAAGGGTGTCTCACGGATTCGACGCTTGAAAAAGTTGAGTCCGAGATACCTTGGGCCGTTTGAGGTCCTGGAGCGAGTCGGCGAAGCGGCATACCGTTTGAAGCTATCAGTGGAGTTGAGTGGATTACATGATGTGTTCCACATTTCTGTGTTGCGGAAGGCGGTGCAAGAGCCTTCGCAGGTGATCGCGGCTGATCAAGTACCGGTTGAGGAAGGGTTGACAATGAAAGTCAAGCCCATATCTATTGAGGATTTCGAAGTCAAGCGGCTTCGGAACAAGGAAATCAAAATGGTGAAGGTCCGTTGGGATAACTGCGGGCGCGAGGAGCTCTCTTGGGAGCGAGAGCAGACAATGCGCGAGGAGTACCCCGAGTTGTTCCCCTCAGGTACTCGATTTGTTTTGTTTTTGGTGTAGTCTCTGTTCTTAATTTCGGGACAAAATTCTCTTAAGGGGGAGGGAGTTGTAAGACCCCAACCTCGGAGATGATCGCGGGGCGATCAAACGGCTCTTTTGGAGATCTGAACAGGGGCACACGGCCGGGCACACGGCCGTGTGCCAACCCGTGTTCAGGGATTTAATTGGGTTTTTGTGCTGTCTCGAGTCAGAGAGGTACACGGCCTGAGACACACGGCCGTGTCTCAAGCCGTGTGTGGGGCACACGGCCTCGAACACGGCTGTGTTCGAAGCCGTGTTCTGGAAGCCCGACGATCGTCTTGAAGCTCCAGGTAACACGGCCCGTGGCACACGGCCGTGTCAGGAGCCATGTCGATCGGCGAATGAGCTACACGGCCAGACACACGGCCGTGTGTCAAGCCGTGTTCGGCCCAGTTTTTGGGATTTTGGATCTAATCTCGGCCGTTCGTTCCCTTGGATCTGGATCCGACGGTGGGGGCTGCTCCTGGGGAGTTATTAGCCGGGATTAGGGCTTTGAATCCTCACTTTTCTTTGGTCCACTCTCTCTCTAAGTGTTTAGAGAGAAGGGAGAGCAAGAGGAAGGAGGAGCCCAAGATCCGGTCGCCGGAGGAGTTGTGAAGCACCGATTCGCGATCCGAGACCGGATCCTCGAAGGCAAGGGCGAGGCGAAGCTTTCCATCCGACTACATCTTCATGGCACCGCGGAAAAATGCGAGGGTAACGATCCTCTTCATAGGGCATGTGTAGTCGCCCTTCTTTCTATGCATAGGGAAATCCCCCTCTCGCGAGTGAGCGTTGAGGCGCGGAATCCCCTCGGGTAGATATGTAAAGTCCCCGTTGTTAGAGCCCGGAATCGGAGTACGGGCGTAGGCATTGTGTGAGAAGCCTATTCGGGTTTAGCCCGGATCGGTGATGTTGCATTGCATGGCCGGAGAAGACTCCGCGCCGTTGGATTTAGTTTTCCGAAAATTCTACGCGGTAGATTGCATACAGGGATCCTTGGGGGTTAACCTCGAGGCGCACCCGGAAAGCTTGGGCGGAATCGCATTGCCGCCGCGATGTTGCCTTGGAGGGCAAATCGGTACATAACGGGGTTATGTGCGTGTTTTGATCGATTGTGGGAATGAGGAGAAACTTGGCCCGCACCGATGGCTAAATGGCCGTGGTGAAGTGAGCAACGAGCGGGTGGAACTCTACCCATTTCAAGTGGTCTCGGTAGAAGCGACCTAAAGTACATGGGACTTCCCGGGGGGCTGGAAACGAGCCTAGGCTTCGGCTGAAAGGGCTAAATGCTCACGTGTGTTGCCATCCGAGGGATGGTGGTGGAATCGCGGTGTCGGACTGGGTCCGGACCGGGTTCACCGATTAGTGCCCTGAGAGCACGGAGTGTGCGGCTGATGGCCGCGGAACAGAGACCTACTGTGGTTGGTTCGAAATGGTTAGATTCCGCGGGCCGGTTAGAAGATCGAGTTTTCTAACGAAAGGAGGCAAGCGCACCTATCGCAAGTAGTACTCGGTATTCGGGAAAATACCGAGGTCGTATTATTCTCGGGGACGCGTTGATTATATCTACTCTTCCGGGAACACTATTATCTTACTAACAGTAAGGTGGGATTTTTTAGTTTAATAAAAACGGAAAGAAAGAAAGCAGAATTTTGCTAAGTTAGTTCGATGACGGGTTAACGTTCGGCATCGAATCGAATTAAGACTAAAATAATTCTCAATAATTATTAAACTTTGTTTTTAAATTAATAAAAGGCACTTGGCCGTGGAGGTTCCAGAAATATGAGCGCACTTATCTCTAGGAATATTGCTCACCTAAACATTAAGACTATTCGACCGATCGTTAGACCGACGAAGGATTCCTCTTAATGCCCGCTTTAAGCTAAGAACCCCGCTATTGGGTGGGGAACCCAATCCGGCAGAATTACGCTTCTCCTCTTTCGAGGGGGTGTACGCAGTTCTCTTTACCCAAGGGGGATCGGTCCATACGTGCAGCCTCTCGGCGTCGCGTATGGATAACGGAAATAGAGCCCACACATCGATTATGTGGTCCTATGCGTCGTTAACCCGGGGTAAACCTTAAGTCCTTAAATTGAATTAAAAATAAAGTTTTTTAATTATTTCAAATCATTTTTTATGTCCCAATGCTCTTCGATGCCGAAGGCTAAAAGAGATTAGCCACTCATCGGTATGGGGACGGCTTTATGTTTTTAGGTGAAGCGTGAGCGTTAAATTAAACACTGAACAATTATAAGAGAAAACACGAAAAATAGGACAATTAGATAAATTTAAGGCTAATTGATGCAGGCACTCACGCACACTTCAAAACCATAAAGAAAATTAAATAAAGCAAGACCTACTCAAATGAGTAGGCGGAAATAAATGCACACACGCACACACTCTACAGAATTGAAGAAAGCGATAAATAAAGCGGTAAAATTATCTCCTACACGCACGCACTCTACATAATTGAAAAAGCGATAAAATTGCAAGTCCCGGCTCAAATGAGTGGGCGGGAGTAAATCTATCTCATACACACACGCACTCTACTTGAAAAGAAAACACACGCACACACTCTACAGAAAAGAAAACACACGCACCCACACAAGGTTTTCCTATTCAAGTGAGTAGGAAGAAAATGAAAGCAGTAAAAAGACAAGTCCCACTCAAACGAGTGGGCGGGAAATGAAAGCAAAGCGCCATTTAACTCTTAACGAGTAGGCGGAAATAAATGCATACGCACACACGCACTCTACAGAAATGAAATAGAGCAGTAAAACCTAACTCATACAGGCACACACACTTGCAGAAATAAGAAAAACAAAGTGCTCAGAAAATTAAAACGACTGCATTTCTACCGCTAGAATGCGGTAGAAATGCATAAAAAGTGAAAATAAAAATTAACCGGAGCGAAAATTTTTGCAAATAAACGCAAAATGGAAGTACTCGAAAAATTAATACAACTGCATTTCTACCGCTAGAATGCGGTAGAAATGCATAAAAAGATGAAATAAAAATTAACCGGACTAAAAGTTTTGAAATTAAAAGCTAAAATGAAGTGAGCGAAAAGTTATAACGACTATATTTTCATTCTTATATTTTTATAAAAACTCCTAAAAAGTGAAAATAAAACAAAAAAGACAAAAAGTTTTACAACCCTAAAGAGCCTAAGTTAAAAAGTAATAGTTTTAGATGAGTTTTTATAAAGCCTTATGAATGAAAATATAGGAAAAAGGAGAAAAGCTAAATCTAAAAAGTGCAGAAAATGAAATTTAAATGGACGGCACAACGGCTAGAAATGCCGATAAACCCTAAATCTAACTAAGTTACGAAGGCTAGAAAGATAAAAACATAAAAGAAATACAAAAAGATGAACGAAAAATTACTTAAGTAGGCGCATTCAAATGAATTATCCATACAAATTAAGAGAGAAAGATTCATATTTTATTAAAGTAAAAACCCTAATACAAACTAAGAGAGAGAGAGGGGGGAGAAAATCTCCTTACATAAGTTTGGAATCCAAATGGGCAGCACCTCCCCTAAGCAAAGTGGTCAAAAAAGTGGACAAAATAAGCTTCCTGAAAGCTTTTATTTATAGGCAATTTTTCGGTTTGGTCACGCCCTAGGTCACGGGCGTGACAGGGGGGCGTGTCACTACTATTCATGAGCTGGCCGATTGACTTGACTGGAGCTTTGACTTCGGGGCGAAAACGTGGCGGTCACGCCCCAAGTCACGGGCGTGACAACCATGTCACGGGCGTGCAAGGGGGGCGTGACCGCGGGAGCTGGCAGTTTGATGTCGGCAGCGTTGACATGTTGACCAAGCTTGCGGGTCGGCCACGACACGGGCGTGACAGCCATTTGACACGGGCGTGACGGGCTGGGTTTGATGACGGCCGATCGTCAAGCTGGCACCTGTGGTCGGCGATCGTCGGGCTGGCGTGACACGGGCGTGTCGGCCGATTGACACGGGCGTGTCAGGCAGTTTTTTCTGACTTTTTGGAATTTTTTCTGGAATTTTTCTGGAATAAAAATTAAGCTAAGTTAGAAATAATATTTACAAAAACAAGCTATTTATTGAATTAAACTAATAAAAAAAGACAAAAAATAAACGAAACGGACTTAAATAAAATACGAAAATATAGGTATAATTACAACTCATCAGCGGCCGTGCGTGCCGACACTTGTGGCGAATAGAATACTCTATAGAATTGCTATGATAGTTTTTTATGCAGGGAAGGAGCGCCGCCGTCCCGAGAAACGGGACGGGGTCGTTATAATTTGGTCAGCTCTTGCTGACCGTTGCCCTTTTGTATTGCCACCTCTTGGGTGGGTTGTTTCTACAGGTGCTGCTGCGGAGCCAAGCGGCAAGTAGCGGGCTAAAGCCCAAGTTGCAGCGCCAGCCCTCGAAGGCGTAGTTATTAGCTTTTTCATATTCATGTATGGCCGGCCTGCGTGCCGATGTATGAAAGACGCTATTTTGTTAAGCGAACATTTTTGTAAGGCCTTAAGGCCGTGAACTCTTTGTGTATGTACTCATTCCTGGGTTATAGTGGACATTCATGCTCTGTGGCAGGGTTCTTATCTTTTAGCAACTTAATTAAATTGCTTCCGCTAGGTGTTGTGTAGGACGCTCTGATTGGTTGTGTGGTTTCAACGCGTAACCAACCGGTCTGTCCGTAGTATACGGCGTCGGGCCCCGGCCGGACCTACTGCTATATGCTATGTGACGGATAGGGGTGTTACACCGGGTGCTACCACCGAGCCAGTCAGCTAGGTGAGAGCCTGAGGGCGGGTGTTGAACATCCTCCGGGCTCAACCCCAGGGTCATAGCGATGTCCATCGAGACTCAGCCGTGCCAACTAGGTTGAAGCCTGACAGGGGAGCGACGAGACCTAACCCCAGAGCGAGAAGACTTAGAAACATTTGCCTATCTCGGGTGCTACCACCGAGCCAGTCAGCTAGGTGAGAGCCTGAGGGCGGGTGTTGAACATCCTCCGGGCTCAGCCCCAGGGTCATAGCGATGTCCATCGAGACTCAGCCGTGCCAACTAGGTGGAAGCCTGGCAGGGGAGCGACGAGACCTAACCCCAGAGCGAGAAGACTTAGAAACATTTGCCTATCCCGGGTGCTACCACCGAGCCAGTCAGCTAGGTGAGAGCCTGAGGGCGGGTGTTGAACATCCTCCGGGCTCAACCCTAGGGTCATAGCGATGTCCATCGAGACTCAGTCGTGCCAACTAGGTGGAAGCCTGGCAGGGGAGCGACGAGACCTAACCCTAGAGCGAGAAGACTTAGAAATATTTGCCTATCCTGGGTGCTACCACCGAGCCAGTCAGCTAGGTGAGAGCCTGAGGGCGGGTGTTGAACATCCTCCAGGCTCAACCCCAGGGTCATAGCGATGTCCATCGAGACTCAGCCGTGCCAACTAGGTGGAAGCCTGGCAGGGGAGCGACGAGACCTAACCTCAGAGCGAGAAGACTTAGAAACATTTGCCTATCCCAGGTGCTACCACCGAGCCAGTCAGCTAGGTGAGAGCCTGAGGGCGGGTGTTGAACATCCTCCGGGCTCAACCCCAGGGTCATAGCGATGTCCATCGAGACTCAGCCATGCCAACTAGGTGGAAGCCTGGCAGGGGAGTGACGAGACCTAACCCCAGAGCGAGAAGACTTAGAAATATTTGCCTATCCCTGGTGCTACAACCGAGCCAGTCAGCTAGGTGAGAGCCTGAGGGCGGTGTTGAACATCCTCCGGGCTCAACCCCAGGGTCATAGCGATGTCCATCGAGACTCAGCTGTGATAACTAGGTGGAAGCATGACAGGGAAGCGACGAGACCTAACCCCAGAGTGAGAAGACTTAGAAACATTTGCCTATCCCGGGTGCTACCACTGAGCCAGTCAGCTAGGTGAGAGCCTGAGGGCGGATGTTGAACATCCTCCGGGCTCAACCCGAGGGTCATAACGATGTCCATCGAGACTCAGCCATGCCAACTAGGTGGAAGCCTGGCAGGGGAGTGACGAGACCTAACCCCAGAGCGAGAAGACTTAGAAACATTCGCTTATCCCGGGTGCTACCACGGGCCAGTCAGCTAGGTGAGAGCCTGAGGGCAGGTGTTGAACATCCTCCGGGCTCAGCCCCAGGGTCATAGCGATGTCCATCGAGACTCAGTTGTGCCAACTAGGTGGAAGCCTGGCAGGGGAGTGACGAGACCTAACCCCAGAGCGAGAAGACTTAGAAACATTCGCCTATCCCGGGTGCTACCACCGGGCCAGTCAGCTAGGTGAGAGCCTGAGGGCGGGTGTTGAACATCCTCCGGGCTCAGCCCCAGGGTCATAGCGATGTCCATCGAGACTCAGCCGTGCTAACTAGGTGGAAGCCTGGCAGGGGAGTGACGAGACCTAACCCCAGAGCGAGAAGACTTAGGAACATTTGCCTATCTCGGGTGCTACCACCGGGCCAGTCAGCTAGGTGAGAGCCTGAGGGCGGGTGTTGAGCATCCTCCGGGCTCAGCCCCAGGGTCATAGCGATGTCCATCGAGACTCAGTCGTGCCAACTAGGTGGAAGCCTGGCAGGGGAGCGACGAGACCTAACCCTAGAGCGAGAAGACTTAGAAACATTTGCTTCTTGGGCTTTGAATCGCGAGTCGTCCTGCCATTATAGTTTTGCAAAAGCACAAGATATGATGATGAGATTCATTTTTATTCATGGAATAAGAGTACCTACAATATTTTCAAGGATAAAAACGTTTCAGATCATCGTCATTCCAAGTGTGGCTGAGGGTATCCCCTTTTACATCCTGGAGGCGATACCCCCTGATTTTAAGACATCCTATACAATATAGGGGCCCTCCCAATTGGGATGGAATTTTCCCACAGCGGCCGATCTCCCTGCCGCATCCACTTTTTTCAGGATAAGGTCTCCTTCCGCGAACTGCTTGACCCGGACGTGCTTGTTGAAGTACTTGGCCATCCTTCGCTTGACCTCCTCCTGTCTAACGGTGGACAAGTCACGTAACTCCTCGACCATATCATGGGAGAGTCGGAGCTCCTCCTCATTTTCTGATCTCCACTCTTCCCTTCCAGCCTCCGCCTCGGCGACCCGGGGTGTCCGGACCTCGAACTCGACGGGTAGAACGGCTTCGTAGCCATGAGAAAGCTTAAAGGGCGTCTCTCCCGTGGCCGTATTGGGGGTGGTCCTAAGGTCCCAGAGGACCGAAGGGAGTTGCTCCACCCAGCTCCCCCTCAGATTTTCCACTTTCTTTTTCAAAAGGTTCACGATTATTTTGTTGGCCGCCTCTACCTGCCCGTTGCTCCTGGGGAGGTGGACAAAGGCGAACCGAAGGTCAATTCCCAGTTGTTCGCAAAAGCGAATGAACTCCGTGCTGGCGAACTGAGGTCCGTTGTCCGTGACGATTGCCTGTGGTAGCCCGTGCATGCAGATGATCTCCCCCCAGATAAAATTCCTGATTACTTGGGAGGTTACCTTGGCTAGAGCCTTCACCTCCAGCCACTTAGAGAAATAATCGATCATGACCAGCAAAAACCTTCTCTGCCCGCTGGCCTGAGGGAAAGGCCCTACGAGATCCAAACCCCTTATGGCGAAGGGCCATGGTGCCATGATGCTCCTTAGTCTCTGAGCCGGCTGTAACTGGAGTGGAGCATAGAGCTGGCACTTATGACATTTTTTTACGAATTCGGCTGTATCTTGACCGAGGGTAGGTCAGAAGTACCCTTGCCTGATGATCCTCCCTTCCAAGGTCTGGCTCCCCGAGTGACTTCCGCACTCGCCGGAATAGACCTCCTCCAAAATTTTATGCACCTCCCTTTCGGCCACGCAACGAGCCAGCATCCCCGAGAGGGTCTTGCGGTATAACTCCCTCTCATGCAGGAGGTAGTATGCTGCCTTGTGCTTGAGCCCTCTACAATCCATCCCCTCCGGGTACTCTCCTATGGACAGAAAGGTGACGAAGGGGTCCATCCATGAGGGATGCTGTTCCACCTCCATTAGTTCCTCCTCCTCAATGGAAGGTCGGAAGAGATCTGTGATGGTACCCCTCACCCTGGGGTCGTGCTTTGTCAGCTGGTCTGCCTGCTCATTTTCCTCTCGAGACACGTGCTTGATGGAGAAGGTCTGGAAGGTCCCTATAATTCTCTTTGACTTTGTCAGATAGAGCTGCAGGGTGGGCTCCCTTACCTCAAACTCCCCATTGATCTGGGAAGCCACCACCATGGAGTCAGTGAGGACCTCCACGTCATGCACCCCTAACTCCCTTGCCAGGCGCAGACCTGCGATTACAGCTTTGTATTCGGCCTGATTATTGGTGATAGGGAAATGCACTACCACGATTTGTTCGATTCTTGTCCCCTGGGGGCTTTCCAGGATGACCCCAACCCCCAAAGAATGTCTCCCCGAGGCACCATCCACCACGAATTTCCAAGGGACCGGGCGAGTGGGTTGCTCCTCCGCCACCTCAACCACATAATCTGCTAAGAAATCCGCCATATCTTGGGCCTTGATCGAGAGGCGGGGAACGAAGGAGATGTCGAACTCACTCAGTTCCACCGACCATTTGGCCAACCTGCCTGAATGCTCCACCCCTTCGAAGATGCTGTGGAGGGGGTGGTCAGTCACCACTCGGATCGAGTGTGCCTGAAAATAGGGTCGGAGCCTCTAGGCCGAGATGACCAGGGCGAATGCCAGCTTTTCCAAGATGGGATACCGAAGCTCGGCCTTCCTCAATACCCGACTCACATAATAAATGGGTAGTTGCTTCTTCCCCTCTTCCCGAACTAAAACCGAGCTCAAGGCCTCCGCCCCGACCCCCAAGTACAAAAATAGGTCCTCCCCTCCTTTGGGCCCTTGGAGCAGGGGAGCCTGAGTCAGCTGTTTCTTTAAGGCCTGGAACGCCTCCTCGCACTCTGAGGTCCATTCAAACTTCCGATCCCCTCTCAAGGTTTTGAAAAACGAGGAGCACCTTTCCCCGACCCGGGAGAGGAACTTGCTCAACCCTGCCAACTTCCCTGTCAACCGCTGTACCTCCTTAGTATTTCGCGGTGACCGTAGTTCCACGATTGCCCTTACCTTATCCGGATTAGGCTCCACACCGGCTGGGGTGAGGAGATGTCCCAGGAACTTCCCCCTGCTTGCCCCGAAGGTGTATTTCAGGGGGTTCAACCTCATCTTATATTTGCGGAGAGTAGCGAAAGTCTCCTCCAAGTCCCGGAGGTGGGAATCGACGTCCAGACTTTTGATCGTGAGGTCGTCCACGTATACCTCCAAGTTTCTTCCCTTCTGTTCTCGGAAGACCATGTCCATCATTTTCTGGTAGGTAGCCCCCGCATTCTTTAGCCCGAAGGGCATCATTTTATAGCAATAACATCCTTCCCCCGTGACGAACGAGACATCTTTGACGTCGGGAGGGTGCATTCTAATTTGGTGATAACCTGAAAAAGCATCCAGAAAACTCATTACAGGGAAACCGACGGCTGAGTCAACCAGCGCGTCGATCCGAGGCAAGGGATAACAATCTTTCGGGCATGATTTATTAAGAAGGGAAAAGTCAATACACATCCTCCACCGGCCGTCTCCTTTTTTAACCATTACAACGTTGGAGACCCAGCCAGGATATTGGATTTCGGACACAAAGCCAGCCTTGAGGAGCTTGGCGACTTCCTCCCTGATGGGCTCGGTGAGCTTGTCCGCGATGGGCCTCTTCTTCTGCTGGACGGGGCGGACCTCCGGGTCAAGGTTGAGGCGGTGGCAGACCACATTGGGGTCAATCCCTGGCATCTCTGCGGCATTCCAGGCGAAGACGTCCACATTCTTCTGGATGCACTCCAGCATCCTGCCCTGAGCCTCCGGGGTCAATCGTCCGCTGACGCGGACCTTCTCCACCCAGCCCCCGATGGTGAGAACATCCATCTCCACCACCTCTTCCGCTGCCTCCAGACGAGACTGCTCCCCCCATTCCTCGGTACCTCCCCCTCTGAGGGCGAGGATTTCTTCCTCAGCTTCCTCCACGGCCATTGCCTCGACCGGCTCTCGGGCCTCTTCCGCGACCCCTGCCTGGGTACGGCACTCCTCCACCTTCATTTCTTCCCTGCCAGCTTCCTGCTCCACCTCCTCCAACCTCCGCCCCATCTCCTCGGCCCCCTCCCGCCAAGATATGGAGTTCACTGCCGAGACGTAGCACTCCCTTGCCTCCTTAGGGTCTCCTCGGATCCGGATCTGGACCCCCTCGACGTTGAACTTTAGGCACTGGTGGAAGGACGAGGGGACGCAGCGGAAGGCGCTGATGAGGGGTCTTTCGAAGATGGCGCTATAACTGCTGGGGGAGTCTACGATGACGAACTTGCAGTTACGGGACTGCCCCCCTAGAGTGACGTGGAGTCCTACTCCTCCCTCGACCTCTTTCCTTTCTCCCGAGAAGCCTAAAAGGGGTCCGTCGGAGGCCAACACCCTTCTGGCCTCTACTTTTATCGCGTCGAACGCCCTCTTGAAGATGACATTGACTGAGCTCCCGTTGTCGACGAGGATCCGGGAGACAGTAAAATCCTAGATTGCTGTCTGGATGACCAGCACATCGCAAAAGGGGTCCTCGTGACCTGGCATATCCTCCCTAGAGAAGATGATTTTCTCATCCGGAGGCGAGGACTGGGACGTGGAGCCAACGCTCCTATGGTACATGGTGTGGAGGCTTGACTTACGGGAAGCCTCGATCCCAGCCCCACCGTGGATTGCTCCAATCCTACCTCGGGTGCCTAAATCAACCCGGTCCTCACACCGATCCTCCTCCACCCGAGGTCGGATTTCCTCTATCTGCACTTCCTGATGGTTTCGCGGTTGTTGCTCCATGTTCCCTCTCATCTCGAGGAACTCCGGGCACGTGGACGTGAGGTGTCCTTCTTCTTGATGGAAATCGCAATAGGGCAGGTCCACCTTGACCTCCCTCCTTCTCCTCAACTGTCCTCTCCTCCTCCCTCTCATGGCGATTGCCATTGCCTCCTCCTGGTCGGGGAGAGGGGGCCTCTGGCCCTGCCTACCTCCCTGGGGGTTGAACTGCCCCTGCCCCCCTGGCGGTTATCCCCTCTCTGATAACCTCTCCGGGGTGCCTGGTCCTGCCACTCCGGTCTCCATCCCAAACGGTGGGTCTGTTCCGGACGCCCCCACCTGGGTTGTGGCTGCTGCTGTGGCTGCTCCCTCTGCCGGGGCTCAGCCCTCCTCTCCTCCTGAGCTCGACCACCCCTTGGCCTCTCCTCCTCCACGACCCACTTGACCAACCTCCGCGCAAACTCCGGATGCGCTGCCTCCATATCAGCCTCTCTGGCCGCCCTCTCTAGGAGTGCCTCAAAAGATACTAGAGGTGATCTCTTCAGTTCCATCGCGAAGAACCCGGACTGGAGACCCAAGGTAAAGGCCACCATCATGGTGTGTCCCGGCATCTCCTGTACTTGGGACAGTTCCTCCTGGAACCTGTCCAGATAGCTTCCCAAAGTCTCCCCCACCCTCTGCTTGATGCGGAACAAAGACTCCGCCTCCTTCTTCCTCTTCTTGGAAGTGGTGAATCTCAACATGAACCCCCGTCGCAGGTCCTCGAAGCAGTAGATGAACCCGGTCGGGAGTTGATGAAACCACTCTCTCGCCTTCTCCCTGAGGGTGATGGCGAAGAGTCGGCACTTAAATCCATCCGACATCTGTCGGATAGAGACCATGTCCTCAAACCACTGGATGTGGTGGACTGGGTCCCCCCTTCCGGAGTAGTAGGACATCTCCGGCTCACGGAACCCCTCTGGAACTGGGGCTGAGAGACGAACTCGCTGAAGGGGCTCCCCCCCTCAGCCGGGCGAGATGGGAGCTCCCTCCCTGCTGTCTCGCCGAAGTGGTACTCGGCAGCCGAGCCGGGGAATAGGACTCGCCCCTGGAACTCGCGCTCGCCTCTCTCGGCGGGCTCCTTCCCTGTTTGCCTGAGCGGCGCGTCGTCGCCGAGCGCGGGGGCGGCGACCACCGGGACTGCTGGCGTCGCGCTCTCGGCTCGCATGCCGAGTGCCGTCCTGACGAGCCCGAGGATCTCCTCCCTGAGCTCCGCTGGCACACCCGGCGCTGGGGGCGGAGGAGGGGGTGGCGAGTTGCCCCTGCCTGATCCTTGTCCTTCTTCTCCGGCCATCGAACCTGCAGAAGATTTTCTCTGCTGACCACTCTCCACGCTCACCGCACCAAAATGTTGAAACCGTAAAACCGGTCCCTGTGGAGTTCGACCCTTGGGGGAAGGGGTGGTCGCGCACTTACTCTGCTCCTGCAAGAAAACGACAAGAAAGTGAAGAACAAAGGACTAGACCAAGGGCCCGGCACGGAGGTCCCACCACACACCCGAAAGATCTTAGAGCGCTTCCCCTCCTTAGCCAATTGCCGGGCTAAGGTACCTCAAAAAGCGCTAGGAGACCTGAAAATTAGTAAGCATGCATTTCTGAGGTACCCCTTGGGTCCTATTTATAGAGAACTGAAAACGGCCTGCAAATAACTTACCTCTGCTGGTCTGAAATTACTGAAAACCCCCTTGGGCTGGCCTGCCAACAGCCAAACTCCGTTGTTATGAGGGGCCAGGGGCAGACCACCTGGGGCGGGATGGCCACTGGATCCCCTGCTCGGCCAGGGCGGCGAGAACCCGAAGGGGCTGGAACTCACTGATTCTGCTCGGCCAATGGCGAGTGCGAGCTCGCCTGGCGAGCAGCTCCGGTTTGGCGAGTGCGGGCTCGGCTGGAAAAACTCTGAGCTCGACCCGACGATCTCCGAGCTCGGTACGACGATTTGCCGAGCTTGAACTCGGCGGTGCACCCTGCCCGACCGTGAGGCGGTCTGGACCGGCCGGTCTGGCCTCCGTGGACCCACTCGGCGGATACGGGGTTGTACACCAGAAATACTCTTGCCTGACCACCCTTGCTTCCAACATCCTACCCCCTGAATGACTGCCGCATTCACTGGAGTGTACTTCCTCCAGGATCCTTGGGTTCTCTTCCTCCGTCACGCACCTTGCCAGGAGACCTGACAACATCTTCCGATGCAGCCCCCCTTCAAACATTAGGTAATGAGCCGTTTTGTGCCTAAAGCTCTTCGCATCCTTGGTCCCTTCTGGGAGCTTGCCGGTGGTCAGAAAGATCACAAATAGATCCACCCACGAGGGTCACCGATCCACTTCCATCAACTCTCCTTCCTCGATTGCCGGTCGAAATAGCTCGGTCAGGATTCCTCCTCCCCGTGGTCCAAACTTAATCAACTGATCGGCCGCTACACTCTCTTCCCTGGGAACGTGTTGGATTGAGAACGTCTGGAACCCTCCGATGATCATCCTTATCTTGGATAATCATTTCATAAGAGTCGGCTCCCGGGCTTCGAAATCTCCTCGGATCTGCGATGCCACCACCAATGAATTCATAAAAGCCTCCATATCCTGGATCTCAAGCTCCTTCTCCAAACGAAGGCCGGCTATCATAGCCTTATACTCCGCTTGATTATTAGTGACCGGAAAGTGCAAGACCACAGCTTGTTCTATAGTGAACCCCCGATGGTTTATCAACACTACTCCCCCCAAGAGAATGTTTTCTCGAAGCCCCGTCAACCATCATCTTCCATGCCCCCTGTGGCCGCGGCTCCTCGGCTCCAACCTCAACAACGTAGTCAGCTAAGAAATCTGCCACCACTTGTGCCTTAATGGAGAGCCTTGACACAAACGAGATATCAAACTCACTTAGTTCAATAGACCACTTGGCCAACCGCCTCGAGTGCTCCACTCCTTCAAAAATCTTGTGAAGGGGATGGTCCGTCACCACCCTGATCGAATGGGCTTGGAAGTACGACCGAAGATTCCTTGCCGAAATGATTAAAGCATATGCCAGCTTTTCTAAAATGGGGTAGCGGAGCTCTGCCTTCTTCAGGATCCTGCTAACATAGTAGATAGGCAATTGTTTCTTCCCCTCTTCCCTGACCAGAACGGAGCTTACAGTCTCTGCTCCCACCCCAAGATACAAGGCTAGATCTTCCCCCTCTTTTGGGCTTTGAAGTAGCGAAGCCTGTGAGAGCTGCCATTTCAGCCTTTGGAAAGCCTCTTCACACTCGGCGGTCCATTCGAATTTTTGTTTACCCCGCAGCACCTTGAAGAATGATGAGCATTTCTCTCCCGACCTGGAGAGGAACCTGCTTAGCCTAGCCAGCTTGCCTGTCAAGCGCTAGAGCTCCTTAGCATTGCGTGGTGACTCCAGCTCTAGGATGGCCTTCACCTTATCTGGGTTAGGTTCTACCCCTACCAGGGTCAGAATTTTCCCAAGGAACTTCCCTTGACTTGCCCTGAAGACACACTTCAGAGGGTTCAGCCTCATCTTGAACTTCCGCAGGGTAGCGAAAGTCTCCTCTAGGTCACGTAGGTGCGAGTCCACACCATTGCTCTTGACCATCAACATAGACCTCCAAGTTACTCCCCCTTTGGCCCTGGAAGACTCGATTTATCATACACTGGTAGGTTGCTCCAGCATTCTTCAACCCAAAGAGCATCATTTTATAGCTGAAGCATCCCTCCCTTGTGATGAAAGAGTCGTCCTTGACATCGGGAGGATGCATCCGAATCTGGTGGTAACCTGAAAAAGCATCTAAAAAACTCACAATAGAAAAAACCAACGGCTGAATCAACCAACGCGTCGATCCGAGGCAGGGGGTAGCAATCCTTGGGGCATGATTTTACAATAAATAAAAGTCTATACACATGCGTTATTTTCCTCTCCCTTTCTTTATCATGACCACATTGGAGATCCAGCCTGGATACTGGATCTCTGAGATGAAGTCGGCCTCTAGAAGCTTCTTAACCTCCTCGCGGATGGGCTCCTCCAGCTTGGTAGTGATGGTCCTCATCTTCTGGCGAATGGGGCACGCACAGGGGTCCAGGTTCAGGTTGTGGCAGGCTACATCTGTATCGATGCCCGGCATGTCCACCGCGCTCCAAGCAAAGATGTCGACGTTGCTCTGGATGCAAGCCCGCATCCGCTCCTTGTCCTCGGGACCTAATCCCCCGCTGATCTGCACCCTTTGCACCTATCTAACGTTGGTGAAGACTTCCATCTCCACCACTTCCGTCGCCGGCTCCAGCCGCGACTGCTCCCAGCCGACCCTTGCCTCCTCTTCCTACCCAAACTCTTCCTCTCCTCCTACTTCCTCAACTTCCATCGCCTCCCCGGGCTCTCATGCTGCTCAACCTCCACGCCCCTTAGGGCCTCCATCTCAACTCCTCCTCCTCGCCCTTCCTCTACTCCTTCCTCCTGCCGACCCTCTCGCGGCTCCGACTCTCCGTCCATCTGGACCTCACGCATAACTCCTCTTTGCTCCTCCGCCATCTCATTGCTCGCCTCCTCCAGGCTCACCACCTCTCCCCCAACAACCTCTTCCCGCACTGCCATCTCCCTTTCCAACTCTTCTGCCCCAACCTTGATGTTGCCCATGCTACCCTCGGGGCTCTTCTCTCCACCTCTCTTCCCTCTGCTCTCTCTGTCTTCCTGCTCCTGGCTCCTTCACGTCATCCTCTGCCAACCTGGCCAGCTTTCTGGCAAAATTCGGGTTGGCCCTTTCGAAGTCTATCTCCTTCGCCACCCTCTCCATGGGCTCCTAAAAAGAGAGGGGGGGGGATTCTCTTCAGCTCCATGCTAAAGAATCCCGACCTCAGCCCCAGGATGAAAGCGAGCATCAGTGTATACCCTGGGACCTCCTGTACCAGGAGGATCTCTTCCTGAAACCGGTCAACACAGTGACCCAACGTCTCATCTTGCTTCTACCTCACCGCAAACAGGCACTCCACCTCCTTCTTCCGCTTCTTCGATGTCGAGAATCTCAACAGGAACCCTCGACGCAGATCCTCAAAGCTGTAGATCGAGCTTGCCGGCAACTAGTGGAACCAGTCCCGGGCCTTCTCCTTCAACATGATGGCAAAGATCTGACACTTGAAGGCGTCTGTCATATGTCTAATCGAAATAACATCCTCAAACCACTACACATGCTGCACAGGGTCATCATTCCTCAAGTAGTAGGACATGTCGGGCTCCCGGAACCCCTCCGGAACCGGAGCCGAGATGATGAGCTCACTAAAAGGGCTCTCGCCGTCCGCCTGCCGGGAAGGCACATCTGGCGGCCTCGGCTGGCTTGCTCGGTCTACGCTGCCTTGCCCGGGGAAGAGTTCTCGTGCAGCTACATCCCTCTCGCCGGCCTCTGCCTGCACCTCGTTCCCGGGGCGCTGCCCGGGAGCATTCTCGCCCAAGAGGGGGACCGCCTCAATTGGAGCCTAAGGCGTAGCCCACTCGCTCCTTGCCGAAAAGGCCGGGTTGATGGTCTGCATGACCTCTCGCCTGAATTCCTCCAGCATCTTCCTTGTCGCCTCCTCTCCCCGAGAAGGGGAACCTCCTAAGCCTGATCCTTCGCCTTCACCTCCGACCATGTGACTCAACTCAAGATTTTCTTGTACTGGCTACCTTCCACGCTCACCACACTAGAACTGTTGAAGCCGAAATTTGACCTTAACAAAAGTTTGAAATCAAGGGTGTAGCCAACACCTACTTCTCCCAAGATCCGACCTCTGGCTGGCAGTAAAGGACTATAAACCGACCCAAAGCCTCGGCTGGGAGGTCCCACCTCTAACCCAGAAGATCTCTGGCGCTTCCCCTCCAAAGCCAAATGCTGGGCTAGGAGCTCCTCAGCAAGCACTAGAAGATCTTAAGAAAATATGAAAGCTTGTCTTCTGAGAAGCCCTTATGGGTCTATTTATAGCTTTTGCTGACCTGAAATTACTAAATTACCCCTGGTTGGTCTGGCAACAGCCAAACTCTGCTGTTATGAGGAGCTAAATGCAGATCCTGGGGGTATATAAGTAATTTTACCTGAGGGCATCCAGGTAATTTCACCCTGGGCCCTACACGGCGGGAGCCTTCCTGCCGAGAACTGAAGGTGCTTACGCCTTGCCGAGAACACTCCCGCCTTCACCTGGCCGAAGCTAAAAGGATATAGAACTGTTGAAGAATGCCACTGGATATGCCTGCTCCTGCCCCCCGCGAGGCGCGAGCCTTCTCGCCCGCCTCTGGGCGGGAGTATGTTTCAGCCAAAGCCCGTCCCGCCTTGGCGGGCGTCGAGCTCTGCTCGACGAACTGCTTACCTGAGCGCGAATGTTCTCGCCTGCCCCTATGCGAGAGCTCTCCTGTTCTGAACCTGCTCAACAAACGTCGAGCCCAGCTCGACGAGACCTGAGCTGAGCTTGATGAAAGTCGTGCTCAATCCTGACTGGGCGAGAGCAGTTTTCTTCACCTAGGGCTAGCCCAAAGCTGGCCCTGGGTGTTTCTGGGTCCCACTCAGCGAATTTGAGGTTGTATAGTCGTAACCGTTTGACCGGTGAAAATAATTCCCCCCAAACGGAGCCTTAGGATGCGTTTGGCTAAGCTTATTGCCTCCGGTGCGGCAGGCTAAAAACAGAGTTTTGCTCATAAACTGCGTTTGGGAATCAAAAGCTTTAAAACAGTGTTTTAAAATAACCACTACTTTGTACTAAACCTCAACCGCGGCTATTATCTCCAGTCGAATCGCGCCGCTGCTCCCGATCCCGTGCCCTAGACCCCTTCCCCGCTCCCGCACAGTCCCTATTCGCCGCTCGCCCGCCCGCTCCCGTACCGATGTCTGCTCTCCTCGTGTTGATCCTATCGGCCGCTCGCGCCGCTCGCTCCGCTCCTCTCGCCCGCTCGCTCCGCTCCTCTCGCCCGATCTGTAATTTCTTCTTCTTCTTCTTCAGACCCTGCTTCGTCCGACACACATGTTCATGCAAACGTACCGGTAAGAAACAATGTACCTTATATTGAACATCATGGAACAACTACACAGAATATAATGACGGTTTGCGACTTCAACATGTGCAATACTTCGTGACATGCCAAGCTATAGTTTTAAGAAGCAGACACAGATTGTCCTGGCGATCATGGCTTTGCATAATTTCATCCGGAGGCATCTTTCACGTATAGATCCGGATTTTACAGAAGGTGAGACAATGGGTACGGGAGCCGGAGCAGACACACAGAGACAGTCCGAGGCATGCATTGACACGGCGGGTGGCATGGACGAGATGATAGCATTGCGGGATTCAATTGCACAACAACTCTATGAGTCAAGAAGATAATATTCTTTACTGAAATTTTCTATTTTCAATAATTTAAAATGATGTTCTAATAAAAAAAATTTTTTCTCACATGTAGGTGATACAAGACACTACTGGCAAGCAACCGATGAATCAAAGCGTTGAGAGTTTTAGAATAATTTTGATATTTATTGTCTGAAAAATATGAAATTTGTATTTGTTATTCCGTGTAGTAGTAATTTTAAACTGCTTTTAAGTATTTAAAATTCAAAAAAGAATATTATATTTCATTATAAAAAAACTGTTGCCAAAACTTTATTTTATCCAAACAGTTTTTACAAAACAGCTTATGGGTAAGCTCTGCAAATTCCATTTTACCAAAACAGTTTTTTAACAAAACTCTGTTTTTAAAAAAACAGCACTTTTTCTGTCAGCAGTTTTCCGTCAGCAACAGCTTAGCCAAACAGATCCTTAGTCTTAATTTTATTTTTCATTAAATTGTATTTTGGGATAATTAAAATAGTAAGCACTAGGTATAAGACACGAAATGCTGAGTTGCGTCCCTATACGACTCCATCGAACGAGAGTGATGTGGTGGACCTGGGAGCCGGTAAAGTGGCAAATGGGTTGCACCCATAATCGAAGTCTCACATACAAGATAAGAGTGTGAAAATCAAGGTTGTCATGATCGAGATTCTAGATGAGAATGTTTTGAGATTAAATTGGATTGGATCGAGGTTCGCCTTACATAAAGTGTAAGTCTCTGTTTGCGGCAAACGCCATCGCACGACCGGTAATCAAATGCCCGACGGTGACGTATGTCGCGTTTCCTCCCGCCATGCCATGAAAATTGAAGCAAAAAGCTCCGTTTCAAGCGGCCACCTCCGCCCTATTCCACAGCAGGATTTGCATCCGCCCTATTCCGCCAGTCACCGCAGAAACAAATAAAGCCCAAGTAAATGAAAGCTGTTGAGGGGCTTGTGAAAGATGGAACGGGAAAGACGCACAAATTGTGAGTGGCATACTGTCATGCCATCATTGTGATTAATTACTATAAAATAGCGATGAATATCATGGAAAAAATCGCAAACAGTAGAAGTTATTTTTTACTTCATTTTTGCAGATGGAGAGAGAGCAACAAAGCCGACCCTAGATCCGTTTTCGTTCTTCCCCTGCAGTTCACGGTATTAAGTAGTGCAAGGCTTAATGGCTTTTTGGCATTTTACACCCCCGAATTATGGGATTTTGGCACTTTGCATCCCGAATGTTTAAAATTGACAGTTTGCACCCCCGAATTTCTAATTTTTGGCACTTTGCACCTTATGAGGAGGTATTTTGGTAACATCCATCTATTTAGCATATATATAATGATGTGTTTCAAAACTTATCTTTCCTCAACAAAAGTAGTTTCGTATGATTCATCACCACACTGGCCACCTAAGTAATTATCAGCTTTATTAATCTGATTCTCTTTGACGCTAGGCTTGAACTGTTTGTTGAGAATGCAAAAATTGGTTGCAGTTGGCATTACATCATCTTTGTCAAGACATGCCTAAGTTAGCTGAGCTGCAGAGAATGGACAGTTTTACAAACATTACAATCAAACTAAAAATGCTCTGTTTGGCACGGCGGTGGCGGTCGTGAATATGGGGGCTAAATTGTCATTCGTTAATGCCTACTTTTTTAAAATTGCCCTCGTCGCTCAGTTTAAAACTGCTCCCGCCGCTCCGCGGCGAGCCGGAACGCCACGAAGCCGCCGTAGCTCATCCCCGCCGCGGCGTACTTCTCCACCCCTAAATCCCTCATCGCGGAAGCGACGCATCTGGACTGAAATCCCACCGATCACTCCAACGCGACGGAGGCCGGCCGGCCGAAGAAAATGAGATCCGTGATGTAGAGATCGAAGAAGCGCGAGAGGAGTCTCAATCTGATCGTGAAAGTGCCACTTGGAATTTCCGCGAAATCCGTGGATGAGAACAAGGGCTGGTTTTCCCTACCTCCGGCGGCGTGGGACCCATATTTGGATGGAAGGGGCGGCGCCGCCGGCGGTGAAGGATACGGTATGGGTGGAGAGGCTGCATAGGAGGAAGTAGAGGGAGAGTTGGAAGTACTTGAGAGCGACGAGCCTGGGGCAGTGGTTGTAGAGGGGAGGGAAGTGGGTGAGGAGTACGACGGCGAGGTGGTGGAGGATAAGGGGAAGACCGGGGAGGAGAGAGAAGACGTTTAGAGGTGGCGCTCCTTCCACCAGTGCAAAAACCGGGCCGGCACCCTTTCAGGGTCAGCCGGAGCACGCCAAACACTATTTCGCCGGCCGTAAGGGACGCTGGGTTGTCAAACTTAAATACCCCTGGAATTTGAGCCTTTGGGGTGCAAAGTGTCAAAAATTAGAAATTCAGAGGGGCAAACTGCCAATTTTAAACATTCAGGATGCAAAATGCCAAAACCCCGTGATTTGGGGTGGAAAGTGCCAAAAAGCCGGCTTAGATCGGTCGTCTTCATTTTTCCTCTTTCCCTTTCAGTTCTACCGAGAAGGAGTCGCGACTGCTACTCTTCAGTTTTGTTGAGAAGGAGCCGACCCTAGGGAGAAAAACGGCGACAAGCTTCAGATCCAGACACCGGCGGCTACACCCTTCATCTCCGACGCCGGCGGGAGCAGTAGGTCCCTATTTCCTCACTGTTTTCCGTAACCGACGGGTCTTCTCTCAAGCAAGCAACCGACAGCAACAGAGTCGATCTAACCGGCGACTACATCCTCGATTCCGACGCCGGCGTGAGCGGCAGATTTCATCTTCATTGTCGATTTATGCAATCAACAGGAGTCTCTATCTCAAGCTGCAGGTATACCGTACTTAATGTTGTTATTGAATAACATGTGTGATCAAACCGTTCCCAAACCAAATTTTTTTTCTTATTATTTCCTAGGGCTTCGCCGTTTGGGAGGACTTATTTTCACCGGTCAAGCGGCGGTTACGACCAAGTGACCAACCGGTGAAAATAAGTCCTCCCTAAGGGAACCTAGATCTTAAGGCTCCGTTTGGGAGGACTTATTTTCACCGGTCAAGCGGTTACGACTGCATGAAGCGGACCTTAATTATGGTCTGATTCATGCAGTCGTAACCGCTTGACCGGTGAAAATAAGTCCCCATAAACGGAGCCTAAATCTACACAATTGCTTAACCATAATGGCATAATCTCATATTTGATTCTTGATTTACAAAGGTGATGTAACTAATATTTTCTGATAATAAACAAATACAATAACATGGTATATGTTCTTGTATCAAATCAATACTTTGTACATCATGAACTTGATATCAAGAATAATATACATTAATTTCCGCACTTAAGTAGTATTTTCATTTGCTCAAGTTTCATTTTACTATTTGTTTTTTGTTTAAACTAATTGATTAGAGAAAATTAATTTTGTGTAGTTACTCAAATAGATATTTGTAGATGTTGTTTAAGACAATTTTGAGGCTCTTTATTATCACTATATTCATTAAGAAATAAATTTGATGATATAATTCGCCGTGGTGTAGCGACACCCTCCCAAATCCTAACACAGAGACCTACACTCTATGCAATATGATGGCATCCTGTGTTGGTTTGGCGGGGATTATTTCCCACGAAAGCCATCGACGTGTGGATGAAATCCGCTAAAATCCGCAGCTATCACAGGGATGGGGCGGATTCCGCCGCACGATCGCGGCCCCACAAAACGAGAGCCGTTCGCAGCCGCGCGAGATCCTCCCGCCAAACGAGCCCCATATATGATATTGTAATTAATTTTTACTTTTCATATCTGATATTTGAGATCAATATAATGATGAGACACCTAAATATAGTGATTCTCTTCCATAGAATATAATTTTATTTTGTTGAATTAAATATTTAGGCAATGTCATTTAGATCTTCACATTTGATTCAAACTTCAAAAATTTCTATCTCAAAATTGATATTATTGATTTAACACATAATCAATATAAGATGTTTTTTTTTTGAAATATGGTTTTATTTATGCAACAAATTATATGAGTCCGCAAAAGTGGGAAAGTTTTGGGCCTGAAGGAGAGAAAAATCTTGGACCAGTCATGGCGTGTCATATGTAAAGCTGTTTTTGGATGGATGTCTTGAATATTTGAATTTATCAGGCGATAATCCCGATAAATCTGAATGGTCATGATATTCTCCGATTATAATCGGGGATCAAATGCAAAAATTGTTCCTCAAGAGGTCGCAATTAGTTGAGTCCCATATAGACAAAACAATAAATCATCAAGACGCGCACACTCACGCACTCTCAGATTCTTCTCTCTTTTTATTACAATAATAATTAGAAAAGTTATTTCGTGTAGAGCTTAAATAATATATATATCTTAATAACAACAACAACAACACTCAAGCCTTTATCCCACTATAGTGGGATCGGCTATATGGATCATTTGTCGCCATTGTGCCCTATGTTATATTATTATATAGATCTTAATATGCCAAGAAAAAGCCCACGCTACGCACCTAGGGCCATTCTAATGCCCACAAATCAACATCACCAAGTTGTGCCTGTTGTCACAGGTAGACTTCACACAACATGCCTAAATCCAACTCGTACGTTGGACTCTAGTGCATGTCATGCAGGGGGAGCAATCTCATACCCTAGCGAAGTCTCAATGCTCTCTCAAAGGATGGGAAAAGACTCTTCATGACAAACACAAAAGCTCACACCGAGGTCACAGTCCCACGCCCTGATGTTGTCTCGATCCTCTACCAATCATGTGAGTGGACTAAGAGATACATGAAAGCTATACAACACACCGGGGACGCAATCTCACATCCAGGCAAAGTTTTCGTCCTCAATTTGGTGGTGTGATGTGACTCTCATTGCATTTACATGAAATATAAATATACAAACAACGGTCCTAAAGACCTGATGGGAGAATCGTTACACTTGGAGCGCGCTTCGGAGCTATTAGGTATGCACGAACACGACGGAGTACAATCGTAATGGATGCCCCTACACGGATCCAGACTCCTCATAGATCTGAGCCTCCAATCATCCTCCCATAGCAATTCTCGACAAAGAGGGAAGATCAGCTAGCTCCTCCACCGAGGAATCAACTCCTCCATCGAAGAATTGATTCTCGACAAAGAGGGGAATCAGCTCCTTGTCGGATTTCGCGCAAGAGAGATGTTACACACACCAGAGAGAGAGAGGCACACCAACATCATTTTTTCTAACCTTGGGTTCGTAGGAGAAGGAGGCTCGGCGGTCGTAGGGGAGGGGAAGAATTAGACTGTTGTAAATGTGAGGGGTGGCACTCAGCTGGTTCGGGTAAGGAAATTCTAACCTAAGTTATAATTTGTATTTATATTATAATGTAAATTTAGAAGGAGTTAGGCCTACCCTCCAACCACTAAAATTTTCTTAGATTTCTCCAGGGGTCTCAGAATTTTTCTCAGATGGGCTCGTTATGACCGTCTCGTCCATACGCACACACTGAAATGATTTGAGTCTGATTCTGAATTCGTTTGCTCAATTTACACTTCCTAAAAAATTTGTGGACCAAATTGACTTGATCGTTGAAAACCCTTCTAACGATGTTGTAATCGCATGAGGACGGCTCCGTTGGACTCGTATTGTCGCTACGAGTCTAACCAAAATGACTAAGATCAATTTTGAAGCCGTTTGTTCAATTTCACCTATCTCACCCTCAGATCGAGAGATTCTCATTTAAAAGAAGCTCAAATTCAGAAGGGATGAAGAAGCTGAAGTAAAGTTCCTTATAACACATGAACATGAAGAGACCCCACTTTTGAAGAGGTACTAAATTTAAATTTCTTAAATTTTAACTCACCCGATTTTAAGAACATTTTTTATAATCTCTGTAAAGAGAATATGATGTTTGAAAGGAAAACAGATTCTCTAAATGAACTTAATAGTAAACTCACCTAGTGCAACCAAGTATTGCATGAGAAGTTGGAACAACTAGCTCAATAGAAGTTACTGAAAAACTTTAATTGTAGGAGTAATAAACTTCAAGATCTAACTATGAACTTTTAGGTAAGGTTTAACAAATGGTGTGTTGGAGTTGACACTACAAAGATAGTTGAGAATGTCATTGCATTTACAAGCGAAACACCTCCAAATTTTTGTTTGGAGGAATCAATAATTTTGAGGAGACTTGTGGATTGACTGCTTCACAGAGCCTGAAGAATTCTTCCAGGTCTGTTAGGAAATTCAAGCCACAAAATACTCTTAGGAATACTCAATTTTTAAGCGTCAATGAAGCTAATATCCCATCCTATCTCTATAGCTAATACTATGCTTCTAAATGACCAAAATAAAGAAAAGGAAAAGACAACAGGATTCTGCTTGCCCAAGGTAGGGTTCAACGATCGTAAACCGCTCGGTTGACGATCGTTGATTATTCAGCGCGTTAATCGCCGACCGCTCGGTCAATGTTCACAGGTATTTGTTTCAGGAGAGTAATTGAGAGTATTTTGATGGATTCAAATTAAGCAAGTTAGCTTATATTGAACACAATTTCTAAGTTATTTCTGAAATTTGGGATATGAAATAAGAGCATTTCATCAATTTATTAGTTTTGAATTTAAAGAAAACATATGTAGAGTATATATATAATGTATATCGTCTCGTATTATATTTGATATTAATATCAATCTATTTTATCATACAAAGATATATAAGAAAAATACAAATGGAGCACTCGTCAAAAATCTTTGGTAGCCTAAATATGGATTTATGGAGACTAAATATGGATTTGGAGAGACTAAATATGAATTTGAAGAAGATCAACAAACCCAAGAAACAAAAGCATAGCCATCTCCTACTTGTTCATACACTTCTAAACCATATAAAGTGCCCTCACATTCGTATTCATGAATAATATACTCGTATTTTAGCTAGTAGGATACCGGGGTGGTTAGAAAGTTATCATGCTCCGTTTTTTGTGCTTTTCCTTTGAATCCCGCCTCTATTATCCTTAGCATCTTCAGTAGCACTATCTCACCCATCAATCTCCCATCTCCACAAAACTGTCATATATTTTAAGTCATAAAAAGTCCCCAAAACATCTTTCACAGTCCTCAAAAAATCTTGCAGCATCTCCGGCAATGGCATGATGTCAAGTAGCTTCAGAATGTAGTCGAAGTCATAGAGCCCATGGAAAGTGATTCATCCCTTTTTTCCAGTCGAGCATCCTAAAAGCTTGCTCCGAAGAAGAGACCCATGAGATGTGTCGGGGAGCCGTCGATGATTTCGGTTCAATTCAAGACCAGAGCACCAGATGATGCTAAGTGAGGCTTTCCTGTGACTCCGAGAGTGTCAATGACGGGATCGAAGTCAGAAAGGTTGATATGTCATGTCATCGATCATGATCGACCAACTGTCGCAAAAGGTGATACCGAGCTGAATAGGTTTCAGGTTGTCGACATTGTGCTTCATGTCAGTATAGCGGTACTGTGGCGTGGCGTTGCGCTGGGTGGACTGGAGGAAGCCTAAAAACTCAACATCGAATGCAATGAAAGGTGCATTTGAGGACTGGTCGACAAAGTTGATTTTGTTAAACTCAGGTTTCAAATTACTAATAAATTGATGATTCAAAACCTGATGCACAAAAACTAATAAATTGATTAAAATCTGCCACAAATTAACCAACGAGGATTTTGTCTTCACAAAAATTCCTTAAAACATATATAGGAATTGTAAACAGAGGCAATTGAGAGGCTAAGTGTGTGTGTGTGTCAAAGAGAGAGAGAGAGGAAGGGAGGGAGAGACTGAGCGGGGGAAGAACAAAGGAATATAACTCGCCTTATATTGGAGTATGGACGAAGAAGGCCAGAGTAGTCAATGAGATAACTAGTTAGAGAGAGAGAGAGAAGTTAATGCCCCAGCTCATGTTTCAATTCCACAAAACCCAAAGTTTTTGCTTCCCGCCTGTCAACTACCGCACGCCGCGCCATAGCACCGCTACGCTAGTATGAAGTACAATGTCGACAACCTGAAGCTTATTCAATTTGGCATCACCCTCTGTGACTTAGTTTGTCGATCATGACTGATGATATGGCAGGTCAACCTTTCTTACTTCGATCCCACCATTGTCACTCATGGGGAAGCCTCGTTCGTCATCATTTGATGCTCATGCCTTGAATTGATCTGAAATCATCATGATGGCTCCCCGATGCATCTCGTGGGTTATCTTCTTTGGAGCAAGCTTTTACGGTTCTCGACTTGGAGAAAGGGATGAGTCACTCTTCATGGGCTTTACGACTTCGGCTATATTCTTAAGCTACTTGACATTACGTCATTGCCGGAGACTTTGCGGGATTTTTTGAGGCAAATGAGAGATGTTTTGAGGCTTTTTTATGACTTGAAATATATGACAATTTTATGGAGATGAGAGATTGATGGAGGAGGTAGGGTTGCTGAAGATGTCAAGGGTATTAAAAGTGGAATTCAAAGGAAAAGCTCACCAAGCTAGGCAAGATAGCTTTCTAACCACCTCAGTATTCTACAAGCTCAAATATAAATATAATATTCATGAATACGAATTTGAGAGTACTTTATATGACTTACAAGTGCATGAAAGAGTAAGGGATGACTATGCTTTTGTTCTTTGGATTTGTGGATCTTCAAATCCATGTTTAGTCTCTCTAAATCCATATTTGGTCTCTTTAAATTTATATTTAGGCTACTTAATATTTTCGATGAGTGCTTACTTTGTATTTTTCTTATATATCTTTGTATGGTTAAATAGATTGATATTAATATCAAATGTAATACGAGATGATATGCATTATATGCATCATCTGCATATGTTTCAAATCCATGTTTAGTCTCTCTAAATCCATATTTGGTCTCTTGAAATTTATATTTAGGCTACCAAATATTTTCGATGAGTGCTTACTTTGTATTTTTCTTATATATCTTTGTATGGTTAAATAGATTGATATTAATATCAAATGTAATACGAGACGATATGCATTATATGCATCATCTGCATATGTTTCTTTGAATTCAAAACTAATAAATTGATGAAATACTCCTATTTCATATCCTTAATTTTGGAAATAGCTAGAAAATTTGTTTAATATAAGCTATCTTGCTTAATTTGAATGCATTAAGATACTATCAATCACACTCCTAAAGCAAATACCTATGAGCATTGACCGAGCGGTTGACGATTAACGCGTATAATAGTCAACGATTGTCGACCGAATGGTTTACGGTCGTTGACCCCTGCCTTGGGCAAGCATAATTCTGCCTTTTCCTCTCTTTTATTTTTGTTATTTTGAAGATTAGCTTTAGCTTTAGCTACAAGGATAGGATGGAGATTAGCTTCATAGACATTTAAAGATTATGTTTTCCTAAGAGTATTTTATGACTTAAATTTCCTAACAGACCTGAAAAAATTCTTCCTGATCTGTGAAGCAATCAATCCACAAGTCTTTTTCTCAAAAATTTAAATTTCTCCAAACACAAATGTTGGAGGTGTCTTGCTTATGGATGCAATGATATTCTCAGCTTTCTTAATAGGGTCAACTCCAACACCTCACTTGTTGAACCTTATCTGAAGGTTCTTGGCCAGATCTTGGAGTTTATTACTCCTACAATTCAAGTTATTTAGCTCACAATGAGCTTGAATTAATTCAAAGGTTAATCTCTTGTTTTCTTTAAGAAACTTTCTTAGCTTTTCCGCAAGAGCCTTCTTTTCCTCTACGTAGGACACTTCCAGTGACTTCTATTGAAGCTTGCTTTCCAGCTTCTCATGCAATGCTTGATTCCAATAGGGGAGTTTACTATTTAGTTCATTTAGGGATTCATTTCTCTTTCAAACATCATATTCTCTTTACAAAAATTATCAAAAATGTTCTTAAAATCAGGTGTGCTAAAGTCTATGAAATTTAAAATGAGTATCTCTTCAGAATGGAGGTCTCTTCCTATTCATAGGTCATAAGGAATTTTACTTCAGATTCTTCTTCTCCTTCTGAATTTGAGGTTCTTTCAGGTGAGGAGGAGGATTAACTCCAGCTTTGTGCAATCATCCCATTCTCTTTCTTGAGGGACATCCTCCTCTTCACTTCTTCCTTTCCCATGGGTATTTGTTAATCCTTCAGTTTTTTTGTAGCAGTTAGTGGAGATATGTTCACTCCTTGCAATAGTAGCAAACTATTTCATTAGTTGGCTTAGGCTCATACCTAGTTCTTGGAGCTCCTTTTTTGTGCTTATAAGGACTGTTAATCTTTCTTCCAAGTGTAGAGTATAACACCCCAATTATTTTAAATTTCATGAAAATTAACTATTGGGGGTGAGAATCTCTCGATCCGAGGGTGAGATGGGTGAAATTGAGCAAACGAAAAATAAAAACAAAGGATTTTGACTCCACAAAACCCTTTTAAAACTTATGTAGGAAACTTAAATAGAGGTAATTGAGAAAGACTAAGTGTGCATGTGTGTGTGTGAGAGAGAGAGAGAGAGAGAGGAAGGGGGAGAGAGACTGGGTGAGGAAGAACAAAGGAATATTATGTTATGAGGTTTCGATTGAGATCTCGTGAGTGGTATCGACGACTGCAGGTGCGCCGGAGGAGCTTCTCCCTTCCTTTTACTGGGAGACGCTATGGTGGCGATGGGACTGAGCTGCGAGCGCGCTACGGAATAGAGACATCGAGCGGTGCTAGGTTGGACGAGGATTTTCAGTGGATTAGAGAGATAGGAAGAGGGGAAAGGAAGAGAGAGATTTTTGGATTAATTCTTGAATAATAAAACAATGCTCAGCCGGCCAACTAAGTAGTCACAAGCTGCCCCCCATTTGAGCTTAAACATACGGGTAAAAACGAAAATGGTACTATTAAAATTAACACAACATAAAATAAGATAGACGAAAAATAACAGACATCGTCACACCTTTACCGCATGTAGATGCATTTGGTACGTGCGGCCCCAGCGCGGGTTGGGCTCGTCGCGTATCATAACATCGTTGTCGTCGTCTGAAGATAGATTGCCCTCAAACTGGATCAAAATATCAACTAAGGGTGCAGTCGGCGGGGAGCCCACATAGGGCTTGAGCTGATAAATATGGAAACATCGTGAATGCGGGCATCCAGGGGAAGGCCGAGGCGGTAGGCGACATCGGTCCTAGCTTGTTGGAGGCGGTTCTCGTGGCAGTGAGTTGGCGGAGGGGCCGTCGGCGCAGCCACACCGAAACGCTGATTGCGAAACTGGAAGTGTGAGAATTGTAGCTTGGTTAAGATTACGGTTAGATTTTCTTTAACCACACGACAAGGAGAAGTAATCTGTGTAGCTGTTTTTGCAGGCTGTGTGACTAGCACTGGACGACTAGACGACTAGTTCTGACGGTCTGTCAGTGAAGTCTTAGTGTGGAAAGAGGGCAACAGTCGGCGGTTAAGCGGCTAGGTCGCGGGCTGAGCGACTACTTCAGTGTCTTCTTTCTTGGCAGTTTTTCCATTTCAATAAATCAGTTCGTTTGTTCCTTGCTGGTGACTGTCAGTTCGGATAGAGCAGTCTGTTCGCGCGGCTTCTGCGGTTAGGTGATTTCAGCGGTTAGGCGACTAAATGTGCAGACAGGTGGTTCTCCAGCAGTTATCAATAAAGGCAGTTCGCGCGACCTCGCGGTTAGAGGTGCCGCCTGACGCATAGACGGTCTTAGTCTCCAGTCTTCCAATTTTCTAGTACTTGTTATTTTTTGATCTACATCGGGTGCATTGCGAAATCATGTCTCGCAATGTATGTCTCATCTTGTAAAGCAGTAAATATAATACAAGTGTTGTTCCTGCATCTTCTTTACTAGTGGTTTACCTGTTCTTGGGTTATTGAGAATGGTCATGCGATCTCCCTTCATAAATTTTTACAGTGTGAGGCTCATAGTCGTAGTGAGGTCACGCGGCATCTGAAACTCCACATCCCAGCGTAACGGCTCATGAACACCCACGATGAAGAGGGGAGCGTGTTGCTCCGGTAAAACAGACGTTACCCTTGAGGCCTTGATAACAAGATTTGGAATTTTTCTAAATAAGTGTCGATGGAGCCGGCTTGCTTGAGGTCTGTGAGGTCTCCCAGTGGATTTTCGTGTAGAGCGGGACCAAATCGTATGGTGCAGGTCACGCTGAAGTCCGCCCACGAAGAATGTGGGTGTTCCCGCATAAGTTGTGTGAATCACAACTGTGTCGGGCCAAGTAGGTGGAAGGGGGCGATGCCGACGCGTTTGTCATTCGACATGCGTTGATTGGCGAAGAAAATATCACGGCAAGTAAGCCACGACAAGGGGTCTTCGCGGCCTTCGTAAATGGGAAAATCCATCCGGACGGAACAAGAGTAAGCGGGATAGTCCACTCGAGGTTTAGCGGAGCCGTCCTGGCTTGTCCGTGCAAGGTCATCCGGCGTCGCACCCTATAGGGCATCGAGACGGGCGTTCAGGGCGTCCATTTTTGCGTTATGGTTTGTGAGTATAGATTGGAACATTTTCATGAGTTGGGACAGGGACGGACCACCGTCAGCCATCAGAAGGAGGCCCGGGCGGGTAGTCGGCTGGTTCGGCAGAAGGCTGGCGGAGGTGTTAAGCCACGGGGCTGTCGCGGCGGGGCTGGGAGGACGAACGTGAGTGGAAGAAGTGTCAGGAGAGGAGTCACCGACGTTTTGCTCTGATACCAAGATGTTATAGCTTCCAATTGAGATCTCGTGAGTGGTCTCGACGAGTGCACCGGAGGAGGAGCTTCTCCCTTCCTTTTATTGTGAGGTGCTATGGTGGCGACGAGACTGAGCTGCGAACGCTCTACGGAACAGGGACACCGAGCGGTGCTAGGTCGGGCGAGGGTTTTTGATGGGTTAGAGAGAGAGATAGGAAAAGGGGAAAGGAAGAGAGAGAGAGAGATTTTCTGATTAATTCCTGCATAATAAAATAAGGTCCAGCCAGCCAACTAAGTAGTCACAAGTTGTCCCCCTTTTGGGCTAAGACATATGGATAAAAATGGAAATTGTACTATTAAAATTAACACAACATAAATAAGATAAACTAAAAATAGCAGACATCGGCACGCTTCCGCCGCATGTAGACGGCTCTGGTACGTACGACCCCAACGCGGGTTGTGCTCGTCGCGCATCGTAACATATTACTCATGTTATGCTGCATTATGGATGAAGAAGGCTAGAGCAGTCAATGAGATAACGAGTTAGAGAGAGAGAGAGCAGTTAATGCCCAACCAATTTCTCAACTCCATGAAACCCGAAGTTTCTGCTTCCAGCCTATCAACTACTGAAAGGTTGATTTTAATGGTGATTGTTATTAGCACTACTAAATGACTATTATCACTCAAAAAGCTATTTTTAAGGCTTCTCAAAACACCTATCCACAATCAGTAAAAAAAAGCCATGTCCGCCGCTCCCTCACTCATGATCCCTGCGCTCGCCTCTAACGAAGCCTTGCCTCCTTCCCGCTAACGCACGCTGTATTCCAAAAACTTCTTCCTTCTCTTGCGCTCGCCTCTCTCTATAGGTAATTTTTATTAGACCATGGCTGAGCCCTCTCGATAACTCTCCTCATTTACGGTTTGGCCCTCTGCCAAGCGACAAAAGGCTTATAAATCCCATTATCCTCTTGATCTAATCCTTGGAGGACTGTCGACCTCCAACCAGTGACGGAACTGGGATTTTGAAGTCGCACGAGCACAATCTAAATACTGACAATTTGGGGGGTTCGGGGGGCTGTGCCCCCTGAGCGGGGGTTCCAGGACAGCGTCCCCGAATTTTTTTTTTTTTGCAAAGATATTTATTTAAGGAAAATATTGAACACAATATTACAATCAAAAATTGAACACAATATTACAAAGGAAAGGTTTAGATCTGAAAAACTTACAATTCAACAAGATACTTTCCGTTGACACATGCTCTGAAAACGTGAAATAATAGTTTCTGTTATAATAGTATCGGCAACTTCTTTTTCAATGTAAGCAACCAAACAATCATTCATCCATTCATCCCTCATTCTATTTCGCAACCGATTCTTTATGATCTTCATTGCAGAAAACGTTCTTTCAACAGTAGCTGTAACAACTGGTAAGAGGCAAGCCAACTTCAACAATCTAAAAACTAAATGATAGTGATTATCTTTTCTTAATTCAACCATTTTTTTCAGAAGTTCACTAATTCCTTTAATATCAGAAAATGTGTCCGTTGATGTAGATCGTATATCAAAAATATATATGTCAAGTTGTCCTTCAAGTAACTGCAACTCTATTGGCGTAAAATCATACGGATATAATGCAGCAAGATGTAGTAATTTTTGTTTATCATAAGAATTAAAATGATCCTTTGAGTCTAGACAAGCAATACATAAGAGTAATTCTGTGTTTACTTCATCAAAGCGATCATTTAACTCATTTAGCATCCAATCAAACACTGCATTAAAAATTTCAATCCTGAAATAATGTTTATTTGTAATCTCACGTGCATTGCGTCTTGATCTACCTTGCTGAACAAACTTCTATTCCATATTAACAACTTCTATGTAATGTTTTCTACAGAAAGTTGAGACTTCGGCCATAAATATTTCCCACTCGGCTTCATCATTTCTCATCTTCAATAATAATAGTTTTGACAATTTTACGAAATGCATTGCATTTACAATATCTTGATCTTTTCTCTGCAATGCTTGAGATAGTTCATTGGTTTTTGACAAAATATTTTTCATTAAATGCATAACAAATGCAAATTTGAAAGTCAAGATAACTTGGACAAGTGCGTTTGCCATTTCTCTTTGGTTTCCATCTGCCCCATCAACTATGATAATCTCCAGCACATCAACAATAGAAGAGAACATGCGAATAAAATTTAAAGTTGTGCCATAATGTGACCCCCACCTCGTGTCACCAGCGCGTTTGAGCTCTAAAGGTTGATTCAACCCTCGTCTACTTTCCAAGTCCCCACATCCAAGCTCTGTAGCAACTCGATCAACTTCCAAGGCTCTAAGAGAATCACGGCGTTTACAAGAGCCACCAACAACATTCATTACTGTGTTAATAAGTGTGAAAAGCTCAGCAATATCAGAATTTTTTTCTGCAACAGCTACCAGTACCAATTGCAGTTGATGTGCAAAATAGTGGACATAGAAAGCGCAACTGTTCTCATTCAAAATTAAAGCTTTTAACCCACTGAACTCTCCTTTCATATTGCTAGCACCATCATATCCCTGCCCACGCAATTTAGAAATACTAAGACCATGTCTCATAGATAAATGATCTATAACTGCTTTAAGTGATAACGCGGAAGTATCTGCGACATGAACAAACCCAAGAAGACGTTCTGTGATCGTGCCATTGGAATTAACATATCGTAAAACAACAGACATCTGCTCTTTTGTAGATACATCACGTGATTCATCCACTAAAATTGTATAACAGTCTTCTCCAATTTCTTGAACAATTTTATTTGTTGTCTCTATTGCAATTGCTGATACTATTTCTTTTTGAATCTTAGACGATGTAAGTTGACAGTTTTGAGGAGCATTTTGTAACACAACTGAGTTGATGTCATTATTATGTGATGCAAGAAACTCCAAAAGCTCAAGGAAATTTCCTCTGTTGGTAGACTCTTTAGTCTTATCATGACCACGAAAGGACAATCCTTGTCGTAAAAAAAATCTAACACAATCAATTGAAGCATTTAAACGAGCGCGATAATTCAAACTTTGTTGTTTATCTTGTCTTGCAAAAGCAATTTGAATACCCTGTTTTTTATTCATCAAAGACTCGCAGAGTTTTCTAGAAGCATTGTGTGGAGTAGTATGACTTTCGACATGTCTGTCCAATACTGATTTATCTTTCCAATTTCTGAAGCCTCTCGTGGTAAAAGTAGGCTCATAACCCCTTTGAGGAAAAATATAACAGTAAAGGCAAAATGCTGCATCTTTTTCTTTACTGTATTCTAACCAGCCCTTAAACTCGTTAAACCAATTCTTATTAAAGCGTCGAACTTTGTTTCCGATTTCTATTTGAGGAAAACTTTCTAGATGAGGTTGACAAGGACCCTTTTGCAAATAATATCTTCGTATAGACTCTTGAATATTTGCATCGTAGGAGTTAATAGGAAGTCTTAAGCCAGGGTCTGAAGGTAAATCTTCAATTTTGAACTCGTCTACGCGGCTTCTTTTACCAATTGCGACTATCTCCTGAGAATCTAACGAACTTTGACATGCTCCTTTTTTAGAAAAAAATTTCTCCATTGCACTAACTAAAATGCTGCATAAAATCGACGGGACATTACCGTTAGCGCCTGACAAAAAAAAGTATCTAATTTGATTGTGTGACCATAACAATTTAGCCTGTACTGAATTCAAAATGGCGGCAAATCCTGACGGGACACGGGGCAATGTCCCTACGGCCAAGCGCGACCGTACCAGTCCCGCGGGGGAAATTCCTAAGGTTCTAAAACATTCTCTTAGATTGTTGACTTAGTTAGACCGAGAGATCATATTTAGACATGTATATGGAACGTAGTACATGCAGGTTATATAGACAAAATTAATTATTATGAGGAAAGAGGAGTTAGAAAAAAGATAACATTGCTAGAAGTTGTGCAAAAAATACTTTAATAAGGAAGAGTTAATCTGTAATGTAGCATTAAAGGTAAATAAATTTAGAATAGGGATGGAGCAATGAATGAGAGAGGATGGAGAATGTGGATTAACAAACTCAAACAGATGGGATAAAGTTAGGCAATGATGTTGGTGGTAAATACTTAACTGCAAAAAAAGATTTAAGTTAATGATGAATATAATGGAGGGCATTCTACTGAACAAATGCTGAGCACAATTCTACTGAACAAATGCTGAGCACAATTCTATTGAACAAATGCTGAACAAAAGAGGGCATTCTACTGAACAGATGCTGAGCAAAAAAACAGGGCATGCTGTGATTTAAAACAGGGCATTCTACCAAACAAACCATCAACATATAAGTTTCAATCTGCAGAACGGAGCAAAAAAACTGAGCACAAAAACTGAGCACAAAAACTGAGCGCACAAAAACTGAGCACAAAAATTTCAAATCATTTCTGTTTGGGTTATTTTGTGTTCAACAATTTCAGTTTGGCATCTCTCTGTGCTCTGTTCAGGCCATCAATTCTGCAGAACTGAGCACAGAACAATTTCTGTTTCAAGAGCACAGAGAGACTGCAAAATCTGAGCATAGAACAAATGCTGAGCATGAAGAAATTACCGGCAAGAGCTGTAAAGGAGGAGATGAGCTGTTGATGGAGGAGCACCGTGCTCTGTTGAAACACAAAGTCAGATTTAGTATGAAACAGTTAACAGGCTTGTTATTCCTATCAAAAAACAGTCTCATTAACCCCGAGAACATAAAAACAGTCTCATTAACCCCGAGAACATGAGGCGCATTGTTGATTTTACAGCAAAAAATAAACATAAAAAAACCAAACTCATACAAATGTACAAATTGTTGAAACTAAAGTTTGAACAAAAGTGCATAACAGGACAAAGATCATATAATTAATGGAAATCAAAGGACAATGAAAAATCTCTATAGCTTCTCTAATTTTAGAAATCCATGAAAAAAAATCACAAAGAATCTGGACAGAAGAAGAAGAAGAAGTTACCTGGCGAGATCAGCGGGATCAGCGGGAGCATCGGGACCCGGCGAGATCAGCGGAAGCAGCCTGGCGGGCTAGGGCACAGAGCAGCGGGATTTCGGCTAGGGCATGGAGCAGCGGGATTTCTTCTCCGGAAAATGGCGGGATCAGCGGGAGCAGGCTAGGGCACGGGAGCAGCGGGATTTCCTCTCCCCGTGAAAATGGCGGAAAAAGTCGCTCGGGCACGTGCCCTAGCGTGCCCAGCAATAGTTCCGCCGGTGCCTCCAACCCACAACCTTGAAAACCAGTGCAATCTTTTGATAGCTGCTTGCCGTATTACTTCCCCGTTTGTTTGGTGTGCTGATGAGCTTCGAGTAGCGGCGTATGGGGGATGGGTTAGATGTCAGGCACATTCAAGACTCCATACAGTTCTACCTGCAATGTTTTCTGTCACCTGGATGCCTTTAAAGGTCATGGCTACTGTACTCTCCCCTGGTAGTGGCTTGGGATCTTAAAACACTTAATGAACCGGACCGGTGTTCATTAAGGTCCGGGTCATGCGGTCGTAACCGCTTGACCGGTGAAAATAAGTCCTCCCAAACGGTCCAAAGGAGCCTAAATTTGTGCTCTTATTCTCTGTAATTGTATATCTGATTGTGCTGCTGGTGATAAATACTGATCTTGTTCTGTGCAATCAAATTTGTGCTTGCGTTCTCAGCAATGACAAACATAACTAATTTTAAGCGTTAATTATTTCTATGTTCTCTAAAATATTTCAAAAATAATTACTTTTTAATGGTATTTTGAGATGATTTTACATTTCCATGAAATTGTAGAACTTTTACATACTTTGCTCGAGGTTATGTTCTTTTTCTATAAATTTTTGCTCTATTTGGCACGGTGGTGGCAGTCATGAACATAGGGGGTTAAATTGTCATTCCCCACCTAAGGAACTTCATGCACTTTTACGTTCAAATGAATGATGTTTGTTAGGTGATCCTTAACAAATGATGGTTTAGCCCATGGGTTTACGACCGCCACCACTGTGCTAAACGGAGCCTAATTAGTTAAATTTTAAAGCCTTGCTCATATCCAATGCTTCTGCCTCCCACCTGTCAACTATCTCAACTTTGGTCTCGAAAGCCTGCCCGGTCCTGTTTTGAAAAAGTCTAGTTTGACCTGGGTCTGGCTAGGCCCAAGCTAAGCCCGGGCACCATGCGAGGATATACATGGTGTAAATCCTGCTTGAGCAGGTGAACAATGGGATTTACATGGTGTAAATTACCAGCCTTTCGTGCTTTCCCAAGCGTGATTTTTAATTTCAAATTTCTAACTTGATAACTGAAATCAACCTTTGTTATCTCATTCTCAATTGCCTGCTTTCAGCCCCTTAAAAATTCTCTCTCCACATTCACTCTCAGCCCAAGTGGCGCCATCTCCCTCCTCACTCATTCTTCATTTCTCCCCCGATGGATTTGGTCATATTGTTGCTTCCAACCATCATTTAAGATGAATTTCTGCAAGCTATAAAGAGGAATACAACTAAGCTTCTGAATTATAATTTATATAAGTTATAATTAATCCAAACTTGAAATACACGCAGTAAAATAAGACATAAGATAAAGAAAGAACTCACACTCATAAAATTGTAGTTTTGTTCTAGGGTCAATTAGCGTTTCTCATGAGTAAAATACATAAAATTATGTCATTCTAAGTCTTATTTGAATAAATTAGGTATTGTAAGACCAAAATTAAAAGTCAACAAAATATAAAATGGGCAGCGAAATGCATAAAATAGAATTAGTATACATTGCAAATTCAGTTGTTGGCGTGATACGAAGAGGTGAACGGATCCAAAGGTTAAGTGGTGGAGATGCTACCATACTCTGCTTTGATCGCGGGCAGACCAATGCCCTAAAACCGACTCTGTTTCAATGTATAAGACCAGAATCAATCCCTTGTGATCCAATGGCGGACAGCATATAGTACGAACCGACATGTTATAGGAGATAGAAGAGATGTCAAACCTTTGATGTGAAAAATAATAGCTACAGCAACAATGTCGGTTACAATAATAACATAACTTTTTGGTTCAATATTTTTTGTTTATTAAAATCAAAAATCACATCAAATCGAAAGGGAGACTGTTATTCAAAATAATAAAAAAACTGCCCATACATCGAACTGCTCAGTTCGGTTTGAATTCGCTTCGGGCTTCGGGCTGTTTGTTCGATTGGTTTTCAGTTTTTGTTGCACACCTCAAATAAAAGGAGTAAAAAAAAAGATTTTGTGAGGTCGTGTAAGATTCATGTGCACAATGAGAGCAAAATTCACACCACGATGCTCTACGATACCGGCTTCAAAAATGTGGAGTTCTAAGAAGCCCAGTACAAAGTCACCCTCTCCATTTTCTTGATTCAACCAGATCAAATAGAAAGCTACAATAATTGATTTATATATATAATTTTTTGATTCAATAGAGTGCATAAAAACTTTATGCAAAGATCAAGCATCCAGAATCGCCTAGCCTTAAAACTTCACCTTCAGAATTCAACAAAAAAATAGACCATTAATATCAATTACGGTAACTCTTCGTCCCCCTTCTCACGATTTTGCGGCGACTGCCTCCTTGATGAGTTGCAGGGACAGCACAATGTCATCCAAAAGCTTCTGAGGATCTGGAATCGCGAGCTCGTCGACTGCCAGCACCGCCGTCATCTTATTTACATAGCTTTGAAAGTGAATTGTCAGCGCCTGCAATGATTTTTCAATGAGTATAGTGTGTACAAATGACTGGTGATTAGCCACTCCTTAGTAGAAAACAGAGGCCATTTCCATTGAAATCTCACCTGTGGATGTCCGTAAACACTAGGGGCAATGTAGACCAACGGCGAGCCGCAGAAACTGACCTCCTCCATTGGCCCGACGACATTCGAGAATGACAGCGTCGTGTTGGAGAACATCCTGTGACACAGAGTGGTTGCCCCCTGAAAAAGATGCTCTGAATTATGCCAAGGAACAGAGCAATTATAAGTTCGAAATCAGAAAAAGCTGGTAAGAATGTATCCAACACACCTTTATGCCCAAAGTCTTAACAATCATCAAGCCAGAAACATAACTGAATAAAGCCTCCCACGAATTCTTCTTCTTCTCTGCGGCCGCCTTTCCTTTTCGGATATAGTCCACGGGATCCTCGCACTTCATTATGGGAAGACGGAGAAGAATGTATCCCAAGTGATTGCCCCACTTCACTTCGCTTCCCTTCTTCATCATATCAGCCAAAGCCTGCAAACAATTCAGCATAAGATATGGAGTGGCTTTCATGTGATGAAACAATAATGGGGATTTTTGGCGCTTTGTATCTCCGAATTATCCTATTTTGACACTTTGCACTTCAATTTTTTTAAAAAATTGGCACTTTGCATTCCCTAATTACAGATTTTTGGCACTTTGCACTCAAAGGTTGACATTTTAGGGGTATTTAGATTCGGCACCATCAAAAATACTCATTTTGAGACTTTGCAAAGAGCCAAAATAAGATAGTTAGGAGAGCAAAGTGTCAAAAATCTGTAATTTTGGGTGGTGCCCAGTCTTAAATATCCCTAAAATTTCAGTCTTGGGACGCAAAGGACCAAAAATCTGTAATTAGGGGATGCAAAAAGTCAATTTTAAAAATTCCAGATGCAAAATGCGAAAATAGAAAAGTTCAAGGGTGCAAAGTTTCAAAAAAAACCCAACAATGGTGGTAAAGCTTACATTAATTCCGGGCGTGGGCCGAATATTAACAAGCAGGGATGTTCTAATAAGCAAGTTTTTGGGAAGATGGCCGTGATAGCTTCTGCCCAGATAACGCGACAGAGCGGCGGAGGTAACTCCCAGCAGAACATCATTTATGGTCTGTGGCGCAATAAGTCGAACAGTTAGCGTGCACTGCAGAAAATATAAATGCATCCGGAAATGGAGAAGGGATTGATTATAAAGATCTTACGCATCCCATGGCATACTTTATGCCCTTAATCTCTTCAAGGCTGATGGTGCGGTGAACGAACCGCTTCGGCCTAAACTCGACGCCCGCCGACGGCGTGATCGGAGTCCTGGTGTCCTTCAAGAAGAAGGCAGTAGCGATGAAGATGAAAGAGCTGACAAGAGTGTTCCATGCGTAAACTAGAAAGCTCCAGAGCCAGAAGAGGAGCAGACATGGGCGGAAGGCGGCAGCTTGCCGGCGGCGGGCTTCTGGGAGTGTGGGAAGGGACCCCAAGTCGGAGGTTCGGCGGGTGCAGGCGAGGAAAAGGGACATAAGTGAGATGCCGTCACCGAGGGAGTGGTGGATGCGTAGGACGATGGCGCAGGCCGCCTCGGAGGTGCGGATGGCGAGGAAATGTAGATCCCACAGCGGCCGAGATGGATCGAGAGGGGTTTGAGAAAGAGAAGTGGCGTAGTCCGCCACGAGCCGGTCGCCGACGGCGTGATCTCTGGCGGCGGCGGCGGCGGCGGCACCGATTTCCGGGTAGAAGACATGTTCGTCAAGGTTCACCTTAGTCGGAACCCATCGCGGTTTATCGCTCCTGGACTTTACCTGCGCATGTGCTTTTCGATTTTAGGGAAAATAGAATTCCGAATATTGTTAAATAGTATAAAAAATACAAATTCTTGATCCTTGAGAGAATTTTCTTTTTTACAAATGATTATTATCATTTTATTTATAATGCTGAGATTTCACATAATTTTCATGAGAGTCATAATAATTGTAAGAGAACAACAAATACGTAATAATCTGAAGAAAAATTTAACGCACAATAATTGATCAAAATTACAAATAGTAGAGACAAAAATACCAATCCGTTAAAAGTACACAGTGGGTGGACTATGATTTTGGTATGCAATCTTCAGAAGAACACACAAGGTTCGCTTCGACAAACCTTAGTCATCGTTAGACGACTAACCGCCGTCGCCATCACTAGAGAAGTCAACGTGGAATAATGCTTAGCTCGCGTGTAAGCTCGCTGCTCACTACACTGCTTGCTCCACTACAGCCTTGTCGCGCTCATTGCAGCCCGCTGCAGTCTCACCTTCTTCGTGAATCCACCTTCAAAGGTCTCTTTCTTCAAGATGAGAACTGGTGGTGTGCCAATTCAAGCCATAATCCAGCCATTTATATAACCATTTCATTTGCCCTGATCAATTTTCTAGAATTTTTCTAGCATGTGAAATATATGGGCGGCTTGGAGAGTCAACATGGGCGGCTTGGAGAGTCAACATGGGCGGCTTGGAGAGTCAACATCGACGGTTTGGAGAGTCAACATCGGTGACTTGGAGAGTCAACATCGACGGCCGGTAGGTGAAGCATGATATACATGGGTTTGAAAGATCAAACCAACTCAGCAATCGCCACATTGGTTTGAATTTCAAAAATATCATATTTTGCATCAAACATCAAACAACATCGAGCATTTGCACGAAGCACCATCTGCACGAAGTATCATCTACACGAAGCACCAAATTGCACTGAGCATATGCACGAAGCACCAAACTGCACTGAACATCTGCACGAAACACCAAACTGCACTAACCATTTGCACAAAATATCACGTCACTAACGGAGCTATCAGTCGACCTGCTCCAGTCGAATCCATCCTGCACTGGTTTAACCCGAGAAAGTCGATGATACAAGATCGTGAAAACTGACTCGTCGAACCCGAGTTCCAGGAAGGCGATTCGATGCACCACCACAATTATCAATCCTATTACCAACAAAAATCATGGGTTCACCACCTCGGACTGCGGTCCCCATCAGCAGGTATAGTCTACCACGCTGTACAGCTCGCATGAGTACGGTGCGCCCTTCCATCACCGTTTGAACTCCACGCTTGGTCGCCCAACTGCAACCTTCCGAATCCAATCTACCCAACGATATCAGATTCTTACACAGCTTGGGCACCAGATACACCCTCTCAAGCCTACATATCACTCCACCCACATATGCAAGTCCTCCATTCCTATCCCAGTGACCTCGCATTTCGAGTCGTCACCCGGTATGATCGACCCAGCCGCCACCTCTAAGAAACTGAACATTGTTGCATCTGAGCAAGCGTGTTGCGATGCACCAAAATCAAGACTTCAACTATCAGAGTCATCCTGGCTCTCAGTGATGCAATAAAAGTAAACAACTCATGTGAAGTCCAATGTTACCATGCACGTATCCTGGACGTCACCTGAAGTACCAGAACTCTCAGCACGCTGCGAACAATGTCTCCTAATGTGATCAAGTTGTCTGTAGTGGAAACACGTCACTGCCTTCTTCGAAGCCGACCGAGCTCGTGTAATGCTCGATCCTTTATCAAAACTCCTCCCTCGTCCATGCGCTACCAAGATCTGGTCACCCCTAGGAGTGAGATCCTTCAACATCTGACTAGATAAAAACAACGACGTGACTTCTTCCAGCCTTACTGTATCCTTCTCATACAGGAGCCTATTCATCATGTGCTTGTATGATGTTGGGAGCGAGGTAAGAAGCAAGAGAGATTTGTATTCTTCCTTTACCATCGAGCCAACCACATACAACTGGCTCAGAAGACTGTTGAACACATTGAAGTATTCCTGCAGGTTGCCACCTTCCTGCATTTTTCAGCGCAGAGTGACGTTGCTTCGGCAATAATCTTGTCGTCACATATTTCGTCATGTACAGTCGCTCCAACTTCTCCCAAAGCCCGACTGTCGTCTCTTCAGTCCCAATTTTGAAGAACACCTGGTCAACAACGCACATCCTGATTGTGTTCGTGGCTTTTTTATCAAAATATTTCCAGTTCTCATTTTTTAACGTCGCAGGCAATTTGTCGCGCACCCGCTAGACTTGAATCAAACCGCGATAAACCAACATATATTTTACTCGAATCTGTCATAGACTAAAATTCACGCCACCATCGAATTTCTTCGCTGAAAATCTCACCAGAACTACGTTCATTCCTGTCATGATTTTCCTCGGCAAACTAGAAGACTTGATTTGTTCAAAGTCTATATTTGAAGAAATGGGAAAAAGATCTAGTCGTTCATCATCGCAGTCAGATCTTTCATAGAACATCCAATCACGATTGTCCACTGAACCTGCCTCTGATACCACTTGTTGGAATTTCACACAATCCCCAGAACAGTCACAATAACCGTAAGAATACAAAGAACGCGTAATAATCTGGAGAAAAATTCAACGCACGATAATTAATCTAAACTACAAATAGTGGAGACGAAAATACCAATCCATTACAAATACACATCAGATAAAATGAATTAGCTTAATCCTTAGGTAGACAATGATCTTGGACTGCAATCTTGGAAGAAAAGTGCGGGAGCGCGCAAGCAAGGTCGCGCACGGAAGAGGCGCGCACGGAAACGCGCAAGGAAGGGAGGCGGTAGAGAGAGAATCGTAGGAATGGAGAGAAAATATCCGTATAAGGATTTTTCGGCTCAGGAAAAGGTGATAATGAGAGGGAGAGAATATATTTAGAGATTTTAGGAGGGACAAACCGGTAATTTCTCTCAATAACCACCAGTCGGACCAATAGAATCGCTTCGTTTAAGCACGCGGATCGCGGATTTTATGCAAATGACAAGACCGCCCCGGCCGGAAAATAACCGCCCTCGCCGGAAAATAACCATTCCTCCCGCGAGGGGAGGAGTGGCTAGCGAGGGCGGAGGCCGGAGGAGGTCGACGGGGCCGGCGGAGCCCGGCCGAAGGGTGCAACGGCTTCGCGGCCACCTGCCCTAAGCGGGAAAGGGGCCCGGACTTGGGCGGCCAGAGGAGCGGGCGGCCTGACACGAAACGGCCTCCCAGATCTGGGCGGCCAGAGGAGCAGGCGGTCTTGTGGCCGCCCGCTCCTGCCAGGAAACTGACGCCCTGAACAGGGCAGCCAAGAGGCCGCGCAGATCAGGGCGGCCAAAGGAGCCGGGTCGGCACGTGTTGACTAGCCCGAGGCTCTGGCGGTCACGGGCGGTCCTATTGCTTTGGCCGAATCTGCACGGGGAACCTGTAAGGTGTTCTAGAGGAAATGGGTGTTTTCCGGTGAGCAACTCGCCGGAGACTGGATGATAGGAAGGTTTTCGTTTCAGAAGAGAGAGAGAGGGAGAGAAAACGTGAGAAGGAAGAGAAGAGCGCGCGCGAGAGAGAAGACCCGTGCTGGTCCAAAGGAAGTTTGATCATATCGATGGTGCACCTGATGCTGACACGTAAGAAGCCCATTACAGAACCCCATCAGGTGGGAAAAATTCTTGTGCAAAAAAAAGAAAATGTTTATGGACTTTATGAAATGAATCCTTTCACTTCAAGAAAGGTTAATATGAGTTTTATAGGTTTTTATGTCTCTTCGGTCCACATCCCTTTTTCAACTTATATTTTTCTTACCACAAGTTTTCCTGACATTTCTAATCAGATCATCCCTTTGATACAACTGTTTTTCCTGCAAGTAAGAAATTTCATATTTTGGCTTCGTTTGGCGGCCGTAAGCGCATAGGTTAAATAGTCTAAAAAACACCTAAAAATTTCATCAGTTTGAACAACGAAATTTCTTAGCCGAGTGTTAATAAATGACAATTTAACCCCCAAATTCATGACTGCTGTCACCGTGCCAAACGGAGCTAGCGCATGGGTTAAAACGTGGATCACCAAATAAATATCATCTGTTTCAACATAAAAGTGGATGAAGCCACCACCGTGCATTTATGAGCGCCACCACAGTGCATTTATGACCGCCACCACCGTGTGAAACAAAGCCTTAGCAAGCTTCAAAAAGAAAAAAAAAACACTTTTCCGTAATTTTCAGGCGAGGTTGGGCGTACCGGGGCGCTGGAGAAGCGCGGGTGGCGGAGGAGCGTGGCCTCGATGCAGGCCTTCAGCTCGTCGGCGGTTACGATCTTCCCCAAACCAAAGATCGTGATGATGCAGCAGCTGAGCTCGGGCTGCCGGAAAAGCCTCGCCGCCGGGCTGAGCGGCTCTCCCTTCTCCGTCCCTGCCGCAAAATCGGCCTTTTTTTCCGGAGAGATCAAAGGAGGCTTCGGAATCTTCACCGCGAGAGGACCAATTGTCTCCGGCTCCGGCGGCTCCGGCATCTCGCCGTCGTCTCGCTTCGAGGTTGAGGAGAACCGGGGATATATTTGGCGCCCGCTCCCTAGTCATGATTGAATGCGGGTCCCATCGATCAGAATCTTTTGAACGCACGGTAGGGACTGCGGAAGAAGCGTGCCAAACACGCATTTTTATTGAGTACGGCTCCGAATTTACTGTTAGGGACATCTCAATATTATCTCACATGTTATTTTTCATGTGAAGGCTTTATTTGTTTGGGCGTTTCGTTGCTTCGTGTTGGACAAACGCTGCCGGAAGGAGGGTAAACAAATGAACCTCCGGCGGCGTTTGCTCCGTTTCCACCCGCCCGCCTTGAGAAACGCCCCAAAAAGCTCCGTTTGGAGCAGCCACCCCCCCCTCCGATTCGAACACTCCGTTTCCACCCGCCGGATCCACCCGCCACCGCCGAACCAAATAGAGCCTAAGGCTATATTTGTTTGGGCATTTTGATGCTCCGTTTTGGGCAATTGCCTCCAGAAGGAGGGTAAACAAATAAATTTCTGGCGGCATTTGCTCCTTTTCTATCCGTCCGCCTTGAGAAATGCCTTAAAAAGCTCCGTTTGGAGCAGCCACCTCCCCCTCTGATTTGAAGACTCCGTTTCCACCCGCCGAATCGACCCGCCACCGCTAAATCAAATGAAGTCTAAGCTCAACTGAGATCGTTCGGGCCGTGGTCCATGCAACCCACAATCTCTCTCCGTGTATGTTTCTCTGTAGTGGTGGGTTGTTGAGGCCGGTCCTGGATCGTCACAAAAAAAAAGTGCAGCTCAATTGATGATGAGGAGTGGTTTGAAGGCTTCTTATCAAGGAGGTTGTGAGATCGAGTCCCGGCCTCAACAATCCGCTGCAATCGAGAAACACGCGCGGAGAGAGGTTGAGAGTTGCACGTACTGCAGCCCGAACGATCTCAGTAAAGCTTCGCCCGTATAAAGCCGGTCCTGGGTTGTCACAATGCGAGATTTATTTTCATAGGTAAACTAAAATCTAAAATTGGGTAGAAATAGAGAAATAAGTACACACTATTAAATTTGGTGATTGTTATTAGCACTCAGTATTGATTAGTCGCACCACGTTTTTTCCTAATTTGTCGAGTCTTTTGGAAATATGGTTTGTATATGTATTTTTTAAAAAAGTATTCAACACGAAAGTTGTAGATCTCGATGAGATCTACAACTTTCGTGTTGAACACTTTTCCTAAAAATGCATGACGTATTTCTAAAATTCACGAAATCTGATTATATTTTCAAAGTATGCATTGTACATGCATTTTTAGGATAAATGTTCAACACGAAAGTTGTTGATCTCGTAGAGATCTACAACTTTCGTGTTGAACACTTTTCCTAAAAATATTTGTAAAAAGTATATTTTTAAAAGATGTGAGAAATTAGGAGAAAATATAATGCCACTAGCAAAAATTATAATGCTAATAACAAACACCTTAAATATCTCTCCCTTTATTGTGACCGCCTCCATTTTTGGCCTGACAATTTTAATAAAAAAGCATGCATCTTAAATCGGGAATCAACTTATGAATTCTGGCCCTGATATGCTTAGGAAGAAAAATCCCTAGAAATATGCACATATTTGAGCAAAATTATGATATATATGTTCATATATTTGTTTATTTAATTTTAGATGAAATCAATTACTCAAATTTTTAACTCATGATAGATTGATATCACACTCGGCCTCTATTAAGGTTCTGTTTGGCGCAGTTCTGGCGGCTGGAAAATCTCTATTCCAGCCACCAGAGCTATTTTATATGTGTTTGGGACAGCTCTTTATGAAGAGCTTTTCAAAAATCTGGAGCTGTTTTGCAGCTTTTCAGAAATCCCCCCCCCCCCCACTTCAACTTCCGCAAAATAGCTTTCTCTCTCACAGGTTTTGGAAATCTAATGGTTTCTTAAGTTGGAACATGCTCAGAGACCGGACAGCCTTTCTCTGGCGATTCCGAGTCCCGGACGGTCTTCCTCCGGCGATTCAGAGCCCCTGACGTCCTTCCTCCGGCGATTCTGAGCGCACTTCTGCACAGAACACCCAAACACTCTGCAGCTTTTCAAAACTGCTCCCCAGAGATCTATTTTAAAACAGCTTTATCCGGACAGCAGCTTTTCAATCCGCCAGAGCTGTCCCAAACAGAGGATAAATCTATCGTAGGTAGATTTAGTAATCTAAATTTGATCTAAATATCTACTTTTATATAATATGTTGTATTTTATAGAAATCAAAATTAAGAAATGTTTGAGTTGGTTTTGAATTTTAAAACTCATTTTCCATCATCCCCACCTATCAGTAATCAATGTGGGCTCTTTTTCAAGCCGCTTAGGTGTTTTGAACAGACACTTGTGTGGAAGTCTCTCCGAAAGGGAGGGAAGCTATGTGAAAGGGCTTTGTAGAAGTAAAGAAAGGTAAACTATGAAGACTGCACCAAAAATCAGATCAAAAAGAGGTGAAAATTTGAAGAGAAGAGAGGTAGCGCACAACCGAAGGCCACGATTGCGGGATGCATCGGCAAAGAAGAACGAAAAACGTGCTGGTAGCGGCAATGGCATGACGTTAGATTTGCGGGTTGTGGGAAACAGCACGGTGCTCAATGTTTGCATGCTAGTAGGCGGTGGTGGTTGCGCACAAGTGGAGACGTTGGCAGGCTACGCTTTCGCGGCAAGGTCAAAGTCCTGACTTTGATCTCTTCTCGGCGATGATAGCGATGATTGGTCGTGTAACGACGACGAAGATTCTTTCTGGTGCAAATCTTGTGCATGCATTTTACGGATTGTAGTCAAATTCATATTAATCTTATGCCGTTTTTCGTAATCCGAATTCTTCTACAATATATTTTTTGATTTTTATCTTTAACTTGAGTACTTATTCATTTTTTATAAAAAATACAAAATTTTTGTGACTCTATATTTAATTATTTTTGAATATTGCGCTTTCGCAATCAAAAATTTCAACTCACTAATGGAATAGACACCAACTTAATTTTTTGTTCAACTAATTTCAATATATTAATTTCAGATGATTTATTAAAAATTATTTATTTTATATCACTAAAAGTACACCAACTTAGTTTTTGTTCATCTAATTTCAATATATTAATTTCACATGATTTTATTAAACATTATTTATTTTATATCACTAAAACTAAAAGTACACTAACTTAGTTTTTTGCTCATCTAATTTCAATATATTAATTTCACGTGATTTTATTAAACATTATTTCTTTTATATCACTAATTTCAACATTATTTATTTTGATCGTTTGACCGGTGAAAATGAATACCTAAACGGAGCCTTAGGCTTTATTTGTTTGGGCGTTTCGCTGCTCCATTTTGGGCAAACGCCGCCGGAAGGAGGGTAAACAAATGAACCTTCGGCGGCGTTTGCTCCGTTTCCACCCGCCCGCCTTGAGAAAAGCCTCAAAAAGCTCCGTTTGGAGCAGCCACCTCCCCCCTCCGGTTCGAACACTCCATTTCCACCCGCCGGATCGACCCTCCACCGCCAAACAAAATGGAGCCTTAGTTTCTAAAACTGATATTGTTCTTCACAAATAATATTTAGAGCCTCTTCTACCGTTTTATCTAGTGCATCATAATTAAGAAAACATAGAATTTTTTATTTGTGCATGTATCATTCTAAAGTCGTCGTGTCCAAAAAGTTCGGGCAAAGGGTGATGGCCAGGAAAAAGCCTGGCTAGGCCGGGGTTAGCCCTCCCTGGGCTCAGGCCGGGCTAAGGGGGTCTAATTGGGCCCTCATATCGATCATAGCCCGGCCCGGTGCCAACCCCGGGCCAGGTCCGATAATGCCCGGGCACCGAACCTTTCCTGAGTCCAGGCATCAAGCCTTACTTGGGCCCGACACCCAGGCCAGCGGGATTTCAGAAATCTCGCCCAAACGAGAATTTCCATCAGGAAATCACGCCAGTTGGCGGGATTTTAAATAATAGGCGGAAAATCCCGGCTATCATGCGGGAATTTTCGCTTATTTGATAACCTGCCCAGCCCGGCCTAGGGGGCCTTGGTGGGTCCCCACTTTGAGTGGCGGCCCGAGTTGGGCTAAAGCGAGGTCCTGGCCCGAGCCCGGCTGGCGAAAGCCCTGGCCCATCAGGCTCATGGCCGGGCCGGACAGGCTTTTTGGACAGGCGTCTAAAGCTTAACGGGTGCATCTGGCTTGTTGATGGGATTTGATATTTTGATCTATGGCTTCACGATGAGTGCTTCTAACTCGTCGATACGAAAAAATCTAAAGCTTAACGGGTGCATCAAACTCATGGATACGAACGATTAGAGCATGAAACGTGGCATCAACGAGTCATTGTCGATGAAAGCAACATCACACCAATAATTGTAATTTTTCATTGAAATGGTTGGCTGCAATTAAGTTCTCTAAATGTCTGTTCATGCTTTAAAAGGCGATTTTCTAAATGACTGTTCATTCATTTACATTTGATGATTTTCAGAGCGTATATCTAAGCTATAGTAAGTGTTGGCATCAATGTTTTTTCAATTTGATCATGGGTGGTGAATACTTTGGCTCCATTTGGCACGGTGGTTGCGGTCGTAAACGCATGGATTAAAATGTCATTTGTTAAGGTTCACCTAACAAACATCATATGTTTGAACATAAACGTGGATGAAGTTTCTTAGGTGAGCGTTAACAAATGACAATTTAACGGAGCCTTTATTGTTGATAATTCCTTTAAATATCTATAGTCAACTGCGTGTTATGCATCTTTTTTCATCTAACTGCAGCTCAAATGATGATGGAGGCCGGCGCCAAGCCCCCTATGTAGGTGATTGTGGGTTCAAGACGTCATCTCAACAATCCGTTACACACGGCTCGCGCTCCGCGTGCGCTGATGAGTTGTAATGGACGGCTTGTAGGCCTATTCAAAAATAGATCCTTATGCTATCCATAATGAAGATCAACATGGTGATTGCAAGTTCTATTAATTAGGAGGCTGAGAGAGAGAGAGGTGCGCTTAAGATCAAGAATATATTATTACAATATCTCTGTCAGCTTGCATGGAATAAATTGCCATATTTAGGCTTTAGAATCAATACAAAATTTTATACTCGTATGGGCAGTTAGTGTTAGGGAATTAAGTATATGTCCGCGCGTGTTGAGACCGACTCGGAAAGATCCATTGTGTTTCGTGTCATTTTAGGACAAATCTCTACGTTAGAGATACTATAAATAGTCATTCCACACCGATAAGCTATTGTGGACTATCTTGAGCGGAGTCTCAACATTCTCAAGATAAATGACTTAGGTTTTCCGCTCACATGCGTTCATTTTTCACCGCCGCTCGCGATCCTCTTTCCGGCTACTGTTTTCGCGAGTTTTCTCGTCCAGATCGCAGGACCAGTCCTGTCTTTTTTTTTTCTTTCGCTCGATCGGAGGGAAGGCATCATGTTGCTACCGATCGGAAGAGGAAGATCGACCAAATCAACTGCAGATCTCCTCGATGTTGATCCCTGCGTCGCCTTCCCTGTTCAAACCGATCGTGAAGGCCGTCGCTGCTCTGGGCGCCGATCGGAAGAAAGCCCGCAACTACTCCGGCTTATTGCCGATCTAGGTTTCCACCGCAGTTTTCGCGTGTTTCTCCTGGCCGATCGGGAAGAACTCCTGTGTGTAGATCAGCTGCCGCCTATTCTGATCCAGTTTTTTTTTGCTTCAACGGGATCATTGATCGTCACTAATTTTGCTGCCGATCTTTCATCTCCTATTAAAGAAGACGATTGTGGAAGTTGTTTTCGGACTCACAGTTTTCGGAGACTCACTGAACTACAGATCGAGATCTGAGCAGATCCAAATCTAGATCTATAACTTTTTCTTTTCTTTTTAGGTTCTGATCTCGACAAGGTCAGTTCAGAGGGGGAATTCTACTGCTGTAATTCTACCGCTGCTTCCTATTTGGCTCCTTGCAAAGGGCCCTATGTTCTAGTTCTGTGAGAAAGACGATCTAGAGACACAAGGAGTCCTTGATTGTGACCGTGTGGATTCGCTTTGTTTCATAGATCAGTGAAGGAAGATCTGGTGATCAATTTCAATTCTTTCCGCTTTCAGGGACGACGTTTCAGCCGGAGAGGAGCAAATTATTTTTTTCCTTCTGGATTGGATCCGAAGTTTTGGACTCGTCTTCACACGGCTCGGGTGACTTCGTTCTAGAATTTTAATTTTTATTTAAATCTAGTGCAACGTCGAAGAAGAGTGCGCTCGAGACTGTCAAACTGCAGTCATTTGACGCCACGGACTTCAATTCCTCAGTTGAAAAATTCAAGTTCAACTAGGAATGAAGGAATGAGAAATTTTCTATACTGTTCAGAGTGATTTCGCCACTACTCGTGAGGATGTGGACGAATACCAGTGGAACAAGGAAGAGGATTTCTACAGGGACTACCTTTTGAACTCCCTGAAACCCCGTATTGCCCTGACCTATTACGCTTATAAATCTACAAAGGAGATCTGAGATTGCTTGAATGCGCATTTCCAGAAGAAGAAATGACTGCCAAAGTCACTTATTGGTGAGAAGTTCTCCAACTTCAGGTTCAAAGCAAACTTGTCAGTCACCCCTCAGATCATAGAACTGGAAAATCTGCGTCACAAGCTAGAGGACGATCAATCTAATATGAACGACAATCTTTTTGTGTATCTGATTCTGAGCAAGCTGCCTCTTGAATGACTCGTCTTCAAGACTGAAGGAGAAAATCACTCTGGATGAACTCAAAAGGTTCATCTACATTGAGGACCAGAGCAATATTAGGAAAAGCTCGGAGCAAGTTGCTCAGCCGTCACAGGCTATCAACTTCATTTCTCGACCTGACAAGCCTTCTCGGAAGCCCCCAGCACCTAAGGGTGATACCACTGCATAGTTAACAGCTAAAAAGTCTTCTCTCAAAGAGAAGAATGACAAGTGCCACAACTACAACAAGTGAGGTCACTGGGTCGCTGAATGTAAGGGTCTGAATAGGCTTGCGAGCGGTTCGGTTTGGGTGGGTTTGGACGCAAATCGAAACTGAACCGACATGCCTTGGTTTTTAGTTTGTCTAAACCGATCCGAACCAAACCCGTTCGGTTCGGTTCAAAGTCGGTTCGATTTTTAGTCGGTTTTTCTAGATTCGGTGTCGGTTTTTTTTTGAACAAATCATTGAAGACTCCTCACTTGTAGAATTTGTGATGATCAAAATTAACGTCTATTAAACAGTAATGTCTCCACATTTACCGTGTGTTTTGTTTATTTACTGTCTGAATATTCAAATATTATTTGCTAAGCTTTATTGGTCATTCCACATACATGCATCAATTAACTATAGGTCCACTTACACATCCTTAGCTTGCGTCAACAAGTCTTTTCAATGAAATTTTGAAACATAAATAACTACAAATGATTGAAGAAGAATAATGTCAAAACTTAAGAACATATAGATATTTAATCAAAACAACAAAGTTATTGAAACTATCTACAAAACAACTTCTGATCAAAACAATGAAATTATTGAAAATATCTATAGAATAACTTATGATCAATAAATGAATACCACGAGTTCATATAGCCATATAGGCCCTATACATCCTTTATAATTATTATAATATAGAAATTAATCTATTCATAATTTATAATTATTATAATATCAATTATTAATGTTGGTTCGATTCTGTCGGTTTTTACAATTTTAAAATCGACCTTAACCGGTACGTGGTCCCAGAGAGATTATTAAGAGCAGGGCTTCGAACCGCTGGAGAGCGCGATGGGGGCAGGCCCTAGGGATATCGTGACCTACTGCAGAGAGAATGACAGACCTTCAATCGTCGATAGTGGGAGGCCACAATGACATGGTCTCGGATAGATGGTGAAGGGCAGGCCTTCAGGCCCTTGCAATATCGCGACCTACTGCGAAGAGAAGGGTAGACCTTTGATAGTCAGCAGTGGGAGGCCGCAGGTACGTGGGCCTGGAGAGATGGTGAAGGGTAGGCCTTCTAACCACTGACGAGCATGAGGGGGGGAAGGCCCTGGCGATGCCGCAACTTATTGCGGAGAGAAGGGCTAACCTTTGATCGTCAACTGTGGGAGGCTGTAAGGACGTGGTCCCAGAGAGATGGTGAAGGGCAGGTCTCTGAACTATCGGCGAGCGCAAGGGGGGCATCCCTGGCGATGTCGCGACCTATTGTAGAGAGAAGGGCAACCCTTCAATCATCGACAGTTAGAGGCCACAAGGATGTGATCCCGGATAAACATTGAAGGGCAGTCCTTCGAACCGAAGAGGCTGGAGTCTCTTTCGGGGAGATCTTAACACTCTGCAAAGTAAAGGCCGAAGTCCTTTGCGAAGATCCGACCACTTTGTAAATTAAAGGCCGAAGTATCTTTTGCGGAGATTCGAACACTCTGTAAAGAGGATTATGCAACACCTAGCTATATTGAAAGTGATGCTTATTGTTCGTGTACATAAGCACTGAAAACATAAGATGCAACTAAACTTATTGGGCTTCTTGGGCATTCTGCTGGAGGGGAACAAATCTTCCTCCGGAATAGTCACGTTGGGGATTGCCTTTATGCTGGTTCATTCTAGCCTAACCAGTTTAGGGCCTCTGTACTGCAGAAATTCTTTAAGAAATCCCTGATGAATGAGTCTTTCGATCTCTGCCTTCAGTCGCAAACAATCTTTTATCCCATGTCCGTTACCTCGGTGGTAGTTGCAATATTTAGAATGGTCCCCATAGTTTGGAGCGAGAGCCCTTAGCCTCTGGAGAGATGGGTGGTCATGCATGGCGAGCAATACCTTCGTTCACGAAGCATCACTACAACAAACTGCACCTGTTGTAAGTACTGAAATATAACTAAAACACAGTTTGTTACTAATAGCTATATTTAGTAACGAATTTTTTCTGTTGTTACCAAAAAGTACTTTGTATAACGAATATTTTATAATTTGTTACAATAAAAATTAATTTGTTACTATAAATATAAGTATTTGTAACAACATTAATGTTACGTTACAAATAGTAATTTTTTCTCACAATATGTTTGGCCATTTTTAGTCCCACACCGCCAGTTAAAACATCAATTTTGGGTTTATATAGCCAATTCCACAATGAATTTTTGAAATATGCTGGGCTCGTGGGCTCGCGGGCAGGTGCGCCGGCGGGCGGCGGCGGGCAGCGCCGGCGGGCGGCGGGCGGCGGGCGGCGGGCGCCTGCGGGCGGCGGGCGGCGGCGGGCGGCGGGCGGCGGGCGGCGGGCGGCGGGCGGCGGGCGGCGGGCGGCGGGCGGGCGGCGGCCGGCCGGCGGGCGGCGGGCGGGCGGCGGGCGGCGGGCGGCGGGCGGCGGCCGGCCCGCGGTGGCCGGCGGGCGGCGGTGGCCGACCGCCGCCGGCCGGCGGCGGAATCTTTTTTACTATTGTAGCTAATTTATTGTAACGACACACATATATTCGTTACAAGAAGTATTAGCGTCGAGCTTTAGAGGACGACCGTTACATAAAGTTTTTTTCGTTACCAAAGAGTTTTTGTAACGATTTTTGGTACTTATTGTAACGATTTAGGTCCTTACTATAAGTGCAATTTGTTGTAGTGCATTGAGGGGAGTGAAGGCTTGTTGGTGGTTATGCCCCCCACCTTGTTGGGAATTTTCATGGCAAGAGTTGTTCTTCTGCAGTGGTGTTAACCCTTGCTTTCGTTGTCCTTTGGAGTTCTTCTCAAACTGCTGGCGATGCGTTTCAATTGCATCATCAACAGCAATCTGGGCATCGATCTGACTAACGAGATCGAGGTAGTTGGGCACAGTCTCCTGTACTAGTGTATAGTGAAATCTACCAGGGTAGAGCACAAGAAACTCTCGTATGAGCTCCAATTTTACCCCTGTGATTTGTCGTACCTCAGTGGTAAAGCGCCAGAAGAAGTATTTAAGGGTTTCCCCTTCACTTTGACGGATCCCAGATAAGTGAGAGGGATCTTTGACTATACGATGACTGGAAATGAGCTGGCCCGTGAAATATTGTGTACTTTTGTTAGCTCCGCAAAATCCTTGATTTTTCCCTCCTTCAGGGATAGGAACCATGTGCGAGCTTGTCCTTTTAAAGTCATCGAAAATGCCTGACATATCAGTGGATCTGGGGCATTGCAGAGCTGCATCATGATTGCAAAGTGTCTGGCGTGCTCTGATGGATCACTTGTTCTGTCGTATGTCTCGATCTTTGGGAGTTTGAAGCCTGGGGATTGGATGTGTTGAGATCTCAGGTGCGAATGATGAGCAATGATGGTGAGGGAGAGGGACCAAAACGACGTGTTGCCTAGTTCGTTCGTATTATTTATCAATTATGTTACAAACTTCTTTACGTGTGAGCCTTCCATCTGCAGGCTCGAGGCCTAGTACTTCAGAGCGATTGTAGTGAAACTGAGCTTCAGCTCCTCCGTCAGGATGGGCTCCGTGGTTTGGGCTATCCGCACTAGGTAGTACTTCTTGAGGCATGTTATTGAGCATGTGAGGAAGAACTGAATCAACGTGCCCCCCAGAGATAGGTCCTTCAAATGTGCAGATGACTTTTCTTGCCATGATTTCTAGTCGTGAGTACCATTATGCAGTGAGTACTGTCAACAGATTCTTCTAGGAATGCTGGGAACCGTGTTCCTACAGATGCCGTCAAACTATTGTGGATCGCTCAAGGCTCTGGTAGACTGGACTAAGTTGAACTGCCTTAGCCTGGGAGCAGTTGAGCACGCGAACAGTCACAAAAAAGAGAAAACTCACAAGGCAATTTTTTAACGTGGAAAAACTCGTCAACTAGGTGAAAAACCACGTGGTTGGATCTGTGTCGGCCAAACCTCCACTACTTGTTTGTTGTTGTATAGGGCTTTTTGAGGAACTTGAGGGCGATATGCCGCATCTCGTTACAATTGTTGAAAGAGAGAAAGAATACTAAGCTCGGAGGGTGATAGACCACCTCTTGCAGAGCCAATTATTTTCTTGCTACATTAGGGAGCTTTATACTATGGATGCTTTAAAGACTTTAACTGTTGCTTGAAAGTGGGAGTAGTTTGTTGTACTCGTTCTGATGTTCCGGTCTTGGAAACTCAGGTGGCACGGTCAATGCCTTATCCTTTATGGTTTGTTCCTTATTGGGCTTAGAGGAGTTTATAGTGGTTGACGTGTCGCCGACTTGAAGGCTTGTTGCTGAGTTGAGGGTGCTGGGAATACTGAGTGTTATGTCTGAATATAGTTGAGCAGTCCTTGGCGGGCTCTGAAGTTGGTATTCTCAACTGCTTGCGGTAGGGGGCACACAAACTTCAAGAACTCTGGTGGACTTGGTTTTCTGTATAACATCCCTCAGACAACTAGAACCCCTAGGAGTGGCTTTGTCATGACTAGGTCATGACAAAACCCTAGGAAGCCCAAGAAGACCAAGTGGACCTAGGAATGTAGGTGAGATCACTATGGTCTGCAAATAGTAGATTTCTAAACACTAGGTTGGGATGATCAAGGGGTTTCACCATGACTCCAAGACCCCACCACAACCTCACCAATCTATTGAAAGGCCCTAAGGGTCCTTTGGGGTCAACTCTGGGTGGCCAAGTTGACCTAAGATCATCCTAGTCCTAAATTGGGTAAGGTACCCTAACTAAGGGTAGTGTGCCCCTAATGAGTCCAACCAACCCTACCAAGGTCTTCTTGGACCTAAAGTGGGGTCAATGAGTCACCAAAGATCCATTGGGGTCAACTCTAGAGCCTGAGTTGACCTAAGTCAACCCTAGCCCTAAAGTGGTCAAAGTGCCCTAACTAAGGGGCAAGTGACCTTCAGTATACAAAGTTAAATATACACAACCCTCAGGGAAAATAAATAAATATCAATTTAATCAGGAATATTCCAAGCTTCTGGATATAGGCTAAATAGGTCATGATAGGCCCCCATTAATTATCTTTGGATATTTGGAGGAGGATTTAGAGTACCTCTTAACATGTACATCATATTAGCATAAGGTGGTCTGCATGTAGTAAATTTACAGGAAAGTCTGATAGCAATTGATTTGGGCATATGGATTTGGGTTAGTGGCTTGTTGGTTTGGGTAAAGTGAAATGGAGTATATCAATGGAAGTTGGGATGGGTAGATTATTGGGTTGACTAAGATTAGATGGTGCTCGGGATCGACGAAAGATCGTCTTTCCTGCGGAGGGAGAGAGAAGGTCAAAACACACCGGAGTTAGATCCAGAGTAATATTAAAGGGAACAGGAATTGGGTATTAACCAATAATAGTAAGTGTTTTGCGAAAGGGAGCTTTGAGCTTCAGCCCATTGTAATTTCTACTGCCATCGAGAACCCTTCACAGGGTATGCCTTGGGCAGTCCTGGGCTAACTTAAACTGTAGGCAAAAATAAACTGCAAGAGTAACTAGTATAACTAGGGGTTAACTTTCACTCACCTCGGTGTCTCGGGAAGTTAGGTAAGCTCACACGGGCAGTGGGCTCGATGGTTTTGGTGATGGGCGGGTTAGCCCGGCAAGTTTTGGCTCGGTTGTTGGTTGTGACAAACGGGATAGCCCGTGGAGCTTCGGCTCGGTTGTAGGTTGTGACAGACGGGATAGTCTGGGGAGCTTGGGTTCGGTGGCTGATACATTAAGGTTGCATGCGCATAAATTATAAGTTATTTACAAGAATGAGGAAAGAAAGAGGTGTTATTTACAAAGGAAATAGGGAAAAGAGGAGGAAAGAGAATATTTGCAACAAATAATTACAAAGTAAAAAACTGATCGTCCGCGAACACTCTTATTTAGGTGGTTGGTTCGATGAGTCGAATGTCGCGGAGCGATATTTCTACATATTAATTTTTTTGAGTTTTTAATTATAAAAACATGAAACAATAATTTTTTTGAAGTTTTTAATTTTTGCAATTTTTTTTGTATTTTTGATTGGGTGCCGAAAATAAAAAAAACAGAAAATAAAAGAACAAAAGGCAGAAAAACACCCTCATACTTAAGTCCAATATTGTCCCCAATGTGACACTAAGTATGAGGAATAATAAAAAAGGACTGAGCAATTATGTACAAAAATAAAAACAGAAGTTAAGAAAGCTTCCCCGAAAACGCGTTTGGGGAGGCCCGTTAAAAATGACCCTGCAAAAATTAGAAGAAGTAGCAAAAATATAATAGAAAAAATGAAAAAGATAAATTCGGCGAAAAGTGTGTGGGTGATAGGGGGTCAAGTGAGTGTGACTCGTAAGCTAACGTCTTAGTTATATGAGTGTGACAGATATGCGTTCCCCTAGCCCTCACAATAGTGAAGCGCGCCGAAGCGACAAAATAAATATATAATTTTTAGTTTTTAGTGTTTTTTAGTTTTTTGTAAGTTTTATAGTTTTTTAAGTTTTTAAGTTTTTTATTTTTAAGTTTTTTTTTTGATTTTTTTGATTTTTAAGTTTTTAAGTTTTTGATTTTTAAGGTTTTTAAGTTTATGATTTTTTAGATTTTTTTAGATTTTTATTTTTTTTAGTTTTTAAAGCTTTTTTAGATTTTTAAGTAGTTATTATTATTATTATTATTATAAATATTTTTTTTTGACCAATTTTTTTTAAAATAAATATAAATAAAAGGTAAAAGTAATAGTTTTCAGGAATTCAAAATAGCAAAACAAAAATTTTCCCGACAACGATGCCAAAAACTTGATACGCGTCGCGAGCGCCTTGAAATTTTTTTATTAAAAAGATGAGAGAAGAGAAGGGGTTTTTATTTAGATATAAGAAGATATAAGAAGTGGGCAGAGCTCGCGAGCAATTTCGTTTTGAACGAAAGGAGGCAAGTGCACCTATCGCGAGTAGTACATGATATTCCCGAGGAGGAATATCGGGGTCGTATTGTTCTTGGGGTCGGTTTGACTATTTCTACTCTTTCCCTGAAAGAACTATTATTTTATCGATAATATTTTGTTGTTTGTTATATAAAAAAAGGACATATATTTAAATTTAATGTGCAGAAAATGAAAGCATAAAAAGGAAGGAATGCCGATGAAGAAATAACGCGACAATATCAAATTGAATTTGAACTAAAATGAATTTTTAATAAAAAGAGATCCTAAATTTCAAATTAATTAAGGCGGAGACTTGGCCGTGAAGGTTCCACAAAAATGAGAACACCTATCTCTAGGTAATTTCGTTCACCTGAACGCTAAGACTATTCGACCGAACGTTAGTCCGACGAAGGATTCCTCTTAACGCCTGCATTACGCTAAGAACTTCGCTATTGGGTAGGGAACCCAATCCGGTAGAGTTACACGCCTCCTCTCTCGAGGGTAAGTGCGGAACTCTCTTTACCCAAGAGTGATCGGTCCATACGCACGGCCTCTCGGCCACCTGCGTATGGACAACGGAAATAGAGCACACACATCGATATGTGGTCCTACGCGTCGTTAACCCGGGGCAAACCTTAAGTACTTTAATTAACGAGGAAAAGAGGACATTTAATTATTTAAAGCGATTTTATCTGTCTCAAAGTTCTTCGATACTGAGGGCTAAGAACGGTTTGTCACTCATCGGAATGGGGACGGCTGTAGAAAGCGATAAAATGAAAGCGGTAAATGAAAGTTGAAAAAAAACAGTAAATGAAAGCTGTAAAAAAAATAGTAAAGAAAGCAGTAAATTGTGAGTCCCGGCTCAAACGAGTGGACGGGAAATAAAAGCAGTAAACGACAAGTCCCGGCTCAAACGAGTGGGCGGGAATAAATGAAAGCGAGCCCTACTCAAACGAATAGGAGGAAATAAATGCACTCACACACGCACTCTACGGAAATGAAAACACACACACGCAAAGTCCTACTCAAATGAGTAGGAAGAAAATGAAAGCGGTAAATTGCAAGTCCTACTCAAATGAGTAAGCGGGAAATGGAAACAAGTCATTTAACTCTTAACGAGTATGTGAAAATAAATGCGCATACGCACACACTTTGCATAAATTGAAATAAAACTTTAAAAATTAACTCATACACGCACGCACGCATACAAAAAAATAAGAAAAATAAAGATGCTGAAAAATTAAAACAACATCATTTTTACCGTTAGAACACGGTAGAAATGCATAAAAAGAAGAAATTAAAATTAACGGAGCAAAAAGTTTTGGAAATAAAATCAAAAAGCAAAGTTGGCGGAAAATTAAAACGATAGAAGAGCTAAAAAAGTGAAAATAAAATAAAAAAGACAAAAAATTTTACATTCCTAAAAATCCTAAGTTAAAGAAAATGAAAATAATACTTTTAAAAACTCTTTTTATAAAACATATAAGAATGAAAACTAAGAAAGAAGAAGAAAATAAACTAAACCTAAATAAGTACGATGCATGAAAATAAAATGGACGGCACTACGGCTTGAAATGCGGAAAATTTCTAAACTAAACTAAGTTATCAAAGCTAAAATGAAACATAAAAAGAACGAAAAATCACTTAAGGTAGAACACTTTAGCAGATTTTCATACAATGTAAGAAGAGAAAAATATACATTTTTATTAAGTAAAAAAAGGTTACAATAAAGCTAAAACAAACACATAAAAAGGGGGGAGAAAGTTTCCTTACATTTCATAAACAGCCCCCAAGAGCAGCACTAGACCTAAGTGAAGTGGCCCAAAAAGTGGAACAAGAGAGCTTACAAAAAGCTTTTATTTATAGACAAAAAAATTGGGTGACACAGCCTACAACACGGGCGTGTCGGTAGGGCGTGTCACAGTTGCGTGTTTGACTTGGCGAAATCCGGCGAGCTGACTTGTTTCTGGAAGCTTCAGGATGGGACATGCACGTGTCCAACACGGGCGTGTCATGTTGCTTGACACGGGCGTGTCGAGACACGTAGCAAGTTGATGTCGGTAGCGGCTGGATTGAACACGAGCGTGTTAGAATTTGGGACACGGGCGTGTCCTTCTTGGGTTGGTGAAGGCGTTGAGTGTTGACTGGCGGGAGGCGTTGAGTGTCGAGTAGATAAAGGTGTTGAGTGGCTCTGAGAGGTAAACAGTAAATGCATTGAGTGTCGAGTTGATGGCGTTGAGTGACGTTGAGTGGCTTCTGTGGCGTTGAGTGGCTGACACGGGCGTGTCGAGTCTTCGGACACGGGCGTGTCGAGTCTTCGGACACGGGCGTGTCGAGTCTTCGGACACGGGCGTGTCGAGTCTTCGGACACGGGCGTGTCGAGTCTTCGGACACGGGCGTGTCGAGTCTTCGGACACGGGCGTGTCCTGCTCTGGTTGATGAAGGCCGAACGTCGACCGGCGGGTTGAGGTCAACGATCGTCGAGGGGTGACACGGGCGTGTCGGTTAGCATGACACGGGCGTGTCAGGTCAATTTTTGACCATTTTCTGGAAAATTTCAGAAATCAAAATAAACTAAGGTTAGAGAATATTTACAAAAAGAAGCATATTATTAAAAAAAAATAACAGAAAATAACTAAAACATTCTAAAACTACTTAAATAAAATATTAAAAAATGCGTATATTTACAACTCATCAGGAGTGCACTGTGACATATTTTCGGAACATAAGAATCTGAAATATGTTGATACGCAGGAGTTGAACATTCTCCAGAGACGATGGGTAGAGTTTCTTTCAGATTATGAGTATACGATACACTATCACCCAGGGAAGGCGAATGTGGTGGCGGATGCGCTGAGCCAAAAGGCTACAAACTCAGGAGCAGGACCTCAGTTGATGACCATAGAGTTGGTTCAGATGTTAGACAAGATGCAGATATCCCTAGTGTATGAGGATCATCCAGAGCTATACCGTGAGTACCTGTCGTCGTTGGTTACCATCGATGACATTCGGGATCGTATCAGAGCTGAGCAGAGAAAAGACGACAAGCTGGAGCCAGTGTTCAGATCCTTGGAGGCAGGCATGGCTTGGGAATATACAGAGAGAGACGGGCTGATATGCTTCAGAGGTAGAGTGTACATACCGGCTGGGGACAGAATCCGGGAAGACATCATGACTGAGGCTCACTGCAGCAGGTACTCGGTGCACCCAAGCATCACCAAGATGATGGCCGACCTAAAGAAGACAGTGTACTGGCCGGGCATGAAGAGGGACATCACCTACTTCGTGACCCACTGCGAGGCTTGTCAGTTGGTGAAGGCAGAGTGTAGAATTTATCAACACTAATAATCAAGTTACTGATATATTTACAAAACCTCTGGATGAAAGTAAATTCAATCATTTTAAAATTGAATTAGGTATGTTGAACCTAGAATAAGATATTTAGTCAGCACAAAACTTTCTCAAGAAATTTGGCTAAGTTAGAAAGTTTGTATCGACACAGGCTAACTGTGTCGACACTATCAGCAGGTTGTGTCGACAAAGAAACAGACTGTGTCGACACAAAAATAAAATCTGTGTCGACAGAAAAAGTCTGTGCCGACACAACTATGTTGAGTCCATGTATTAGAAGATTTTTGTGTCAACACATAAAAAAAGTATGTCGACACATAGACATGTCGACTTCAACAAAGTTTTGTCGAGACCTAGGTCATCTATGTCGACACATGTAAAGTTTTGTCGACTAGTTTATTTCTAAGTTAGGCGTGTCTTTTGACCTACCATTTACAAGCACACTATAAATAGGAGAAGACAAAATCTGGCCGACTGTGCTTTCAGAACTCTCGACTCTAGACTTGGTGTCGACAAGAAAATCTCCAGTCGACTCTCTTCTCTCTCGTTCACCAATGGCACCTCAATAGGAAGACAAGATCAATGAAGGATATGAACTGGTACGCAAGGCATTCGAGACTGCCTCGTCAGAAATCAAGGGCGTGATAACCCTAATCACAGAAAATGGATTGGAATACTTGGTCTCTGAACCTACAAGGATATGGAAGAAAGAGATTCTTGAATTTTACTCTTTCGCAACAATGGATTCTCAAGGAAAGAAGTTGAAGTCCACTATAAATGGTTCTATAGTAAAACTCTCCCAGAAGAGTATCAGAAAGTCACTTCAGCTTCTAAAGATTAAGGAAGAAGAAGATATTACATCTTCCATGACAAGGGATGCACTCCAATGGTGTGGGATGGATCCCAATACCAAGATTTGTTCTTCAATGACCAGGAAGGGGATGAATTTCTCTGCCTACATGTTCAAACTCATGACTAGAGTTATCTTCCAAGCGAAAACAGACTGGTTAGTTGTAATTTTTGACAAAATCAAAGAAAGTGCCAAGAAGCCTAATCTGGGTAGAATATTGAGCTTGTATCTGGCTTCCACCATCCTAGAGGTGATGAATCAAACTTCAGGAACCAAGATAAATCACATGAGAAGAATGGATTTGAGAATACTATCAAGGTGGGATAGAGTTTTGACCAAAGATGTTTTTACTCCACAGAAACCAGTGAAGAAGGATAAGAAAAAGAAACCTACCACCCAGGAAGCAGAATCTTCTAGTGATTCTGAAGAACAGGTTGTCTTCAGCTCAGATGAATAATAACAAAGAAAATCACCTACACCACAACTAGATAAGGAAGCTCAAGCCCAAGGGGAGGGCATCCAAACTAATGACACTCAGGTAGTATCATCTCCAGGGGAGAAAACAATGAAACTTCAGGTTTTCAAGACCCTGAACATTCACAGCTGCCTTCCTATGGGAGAGTTATTATTGAAGTTACTCTGGAGAGTGAGTATGCAACTGATATTGTTATGAACATAGTATCAGAAATCAACAATGCAGTAACAGTCATCTCTGAGAAAGAAGCACAGGATGTGTATATGCTAGATCTAGATCAAGATGAGCACCTCCACTCCTCCAGCTTAGAGAAAACCCTAAACAAGGATCTTGATGTCCAAGGAGAACCATTTATTGGACAAGAGAAAATTATACCTCATGTTCAAATGCAGCAGGAGGTAACTTTGGAAGAATTATTTCCAGACCTCCAAGATGCAAGGTGATGGAGACGACGGCCCACAACATTTCAAGGACGGCGATGGCATGCTTGCGGACGACCAAGCGGAGCGTCGGCATAATAGCCGTCCGGAACGCAAACCCATATATTATTAATTAATAATAATTATTAATAATAAATTATTATTAATTAATAAGTCATTTCTATGTTTGGTATTATTATGTCGCAAAGTTATTTTCATTTCATGTATGATGGGTGCTTATAACCATCATTTGTTATTTTTATTTCATGTTCTTTATTTTTGTAATTGTTATGTCATGATGGGTGCAAATAGCCATCATGAGTGGTTTAATTTTCTAAGGTGGAGATTGAGTGGTGTAGCCTATATATAGGCATGTATGTTTCATATTTTAATTAGTGAATGAATGAAAAATTAAAACCCTCACTTTGAGAAGTTTCCCTCCTCCCTCTCTTGGCAAATTTCGGCCTCCCTTGGTTCTCCCCCTCTCTTGGCCGCCAGCCACCCTTTCTTCCCCCCCTCTTCCTCCTCTCCTTCTAGCAACTCGAGCCCCTTCCTCCTTGCAACTTCTAGATCGGCCACCATCCCCCCTCCACTTCATAATCTCGGCCACCCACCACCTTGCCAAAACCGACCACCACCTTCCATATTTAGCCCTCAAAACCTTCCATATTTGCTCTCTCCTTCCATATATATATATTTATTGCCAAATATAAGATCTCTTCGTGGGAATTTCCAACTCCGGCGTGACGCGAAGAAGGCGGATGAGTTTCTCTTCAACCGGCGTGACTCCGGCGGAGCCTTTGAAGAAGCGATTCAAGTAGAGTGAAATCGGAATCACCATTCCGATTAGGTAACGAAACTTTTCTACCGTTGCGTGTTTTCTATCCTTAGATTAATTCGTGTGGTGGATTTTCTTGGCGTTAATTTTGATAGCATTGAAAATATCGTGGATAACTTTCATCGTTTTGTGTCTTTTTCTTGATTGATCTAATTTTCGTAAAGGGGTTTGGCGAGCCCTCGTTTTTCTTTTGTTGGGAGAGATCTACCTTTTCCGGATCGTCTTTTATTCGGTAGATCTCTTTTGGTACAACACCGCTCGATCGGATCGTGTAGGTCCCTTTAGCCGGAAAGAACATTGGTTTATAATCCTTGTTCGATCCCTATCGGTATGGCTACCCGTACGCTAGTATAAAATTGATAACATTAATTACGTGGTGCCGCGTAGATCGATTGTGCGAGTGTAGAATTTGGTTCGTAGAGAGCTAGTCGTGCGCGTCCGTAATTATATTTCGGTCCAAACGTGTACGCCTACATCAATTTGGTATCAGAGGGAGGTTCTCGTCAATTTCCTAATTGGCACTCCTCCCCCTCTCAAAATTTAAAATTCAAATTTCAAATTTCAAATTTCAAATTTCGAAATTTCGAAATTTCAAATTTTAAATTTCAAAATTCAAAATTCAAAATTCAAATTTCGAATTTTAAAATTCAAAATAAAAAAATTCAAATTTCAAATTTCAATTTCAAATTTCGAATATCAATTTCAAAATTTAAAATTCAAATTTCAAATTTCAAATTTCAAATTTCGAAATTTCAAATTTCAAATTTTAAATTTTAAATTTCAAATTTCAAAGTTTGAAATTTCAAATTTCAAAATTCAAATTTAAAATTTCAAATTTCAAATTTCAAAATCTAAAAAAATAAAATTCTGGAAATTCTCTATCTTATTTTTAATAAAAAATCCAAAAAAATTTATTTTTTCATTAAGTCATTATTTTTATTAAGTTATTTTAAAATTTAATAGTTGGTCTGCCAATAGCGGCCTATATTTTTATTTTTCAGCAAAACATCAAAAAAAAAAATTATTAATAATCTTCATATTTTGTTTAGGAAGAAAATCTATTTTCTATAAGTATTACCCTAGTGGTTAAGCGGGAACAATTCCGACAATCCTAATTTATTTGGGTCAGTTTACTTTTCTTTGCATGTACACAAGTATCGGATCGAGTTTTCTCTCCAGTTCTTACGATTATGGCCTATGACGTTCACGTTTCCCATTTAGACTATTGGTATGATAAATCCATGGTTAAGCCTCCCCCTAGGCAAAGCCACATTAATCTTACCTATGACGGTTTAGGGTACCCTACAAATTTTAGGGATTGGCTTAAGGAGATTGAACTTCATTTTGACTGTCGCGAATGGGATGACCTCCAAAAGGTCCACTTCACCCGAGAGCGGTTAATAGGTCGAGCCCAGTCATTCTGGATAAACGAAGAGCGTCGTGTTGGCAATTATACACACACGTGGTGGGCGATGCGTAGCCTCCTCTCGGATCAATTTGATCCCACCAATCTTCGTACTACTAACGCCAAACCTTTGAGTGAGTATCGTTATGGCGCTAGTTCCATACCAACCATTAGGACTGACTATAAACCTAATGCCCAGATCAAACGACACATTGTTGAGCGATCTCCGCCGATTATGCCTGTAGACCCTTTTGAGTCTCCCCCTGAGTTGTCTAGTCTAGTTGTTGACTCTCCTGTTGAGTCTAAGGTATTGTCTAGGATCGTGCCCGTCACTGAGGACGAGGCTGTTATCTCTGATGATGATAGCGACGATGAGGAGATTGGTTACCCTAGTGACCTGGATGAGGATTCCACCACCGAGGAATCATCTCCACTCCCCGTCGATGACATTTTGGAGCCTACGGTTACCCCTACTGAGATTACACCTGAGTCGGTAGGCATTTTACCTGATGATGAGAGTTTACTTAGTAGTGACACAGGAGATGATCTGTTCGGACTCGAGCTGGTTCCTCTTAGACCGAGATATTTTGAGGATTGTTCTGATGATCCTGATATATTGGACGTTCCGACTGATTGGGAAGACTTACCATTGGTGAGCGAGTTATGCTTGGATGATTTTAGTGCTATGAGCCCGAACGATATTTCTTTGATGCAAACATCTGTTAGGATTTTGCCTCCATCAACTCCCCAACATCGTACCAAACCTCCGGGCGCGCAGGAAATTTTTCCGGGGCGAATTTCTGCAATTTTCAAAATCTAGCAGGAAAGTCGCAACCTCAGAAAAGGAGGTTGCAACCTTGCTTTTACTGCCTTCATTCAGGATTTCCTGAACCGGTTTAATTTTTGGTTTTTTATATTATGTAATATTAAAGCCTATATATATAATTCCTGCAACCCTAGGATCAACCCCGACTCTTCTTCTCCCTCTTCCGCCGTTTCCTTCTCCCTCTCTCTCTCTCTCTATTTTGGCTCTCTCTCTCTCTCTCTCTTGGCCTCTCGCTGAAGGAGGACCGCCGCCGCCGTCGCCGCTCTGACCGCCGTCGCCGCCGCTGCCTTGTTGGGCCGTCGCCGCTACTTTGGAGAGCCGCCGCCGCCGTTGCTTTGGAGGAGAGCGCCGCCGCTGTGTGAGAGGAGGATTGCCGGCGTCGCCACCGTTGCGCCGGGTTTGGGAAAGGCCACTGCTTGCTGCAGTTTTGTGGAGACGCCGTCGTCGTAGAGACGCCGTCGGAGTTTGGGTAGCCGCCGTGCTTGGCCTTGAGGGACATCCTCTTTCTTTGGCCGTTTTGCCGCAAGGTATCCGGGAGTCACTTTTTATCTCATTTTGTATAGGGGTAATTTATCCCCATTTGTAACACTGTGGATTTTGTGTTGAATGAGATTGTGACTGCCATTCCCGCCCGTGGACGTACCCATTCAGGGGGAACCACGTTATTTCTGGTGTCCTTTTGTGCTTTTGTGTTTCCTGTTATTATTACTTGTGCCAGCATCAGGTATTCTGCACGACAGCACCGCTTCGAATCCCAACAAGTGGTATCAGAGGGAGGTTGCGGGCTGACACTTTTGTTTAAAGGACGAGTTGTTTCCGATCTCGAGTGTACACTTGGGTGCGGTAGTTTACGACCGTTGGTCCGCTGGCTATCCCCTTAGTTGTGCACTGCTGAGGTCGCCAACTCAAGTTTTGTGTTTCGTGCAGTTTCTGCGTTCCATTCTCGATGGCTTCGTCTATTCCTGGTGCTGTGGCCAAGTTTGATGGAAAACAAAACTTTGGTCTATGGCAGGTCAAAGTTCGTGCACTTCTTATAAAAGAAGGCTTACACCGTGCCCTACTGGGCAAGGCCAGTAAGGATGTTGAGGTTTCTGATCGTACGTGAGAGGACATGGATCTCAAAGCTTTGTCCACCATACAGCTTTGCTTACATGATGACGTGCTATATGGAGTTCTTTCAGAGACGACTGCCTCTGGCATTTGGGCAAAGTTGGAGAGTACCTATATGACAAAGTCTCTCCCCAACCGGATCTACCTCAAGCAGCAGCTTTACAAGTTTAGCATGAAGGAGGGATCCTCTATTCATGACCACCTGAACAGTTTCAACAGACTGTTATCTGAGTGTCTCAGCATGGATATTCAGGTGGATGAAGAGGACAAAGCAGTGATCCTTTTGAACTCTCTTCCAAAGCTCTATGAGAGCATGGTTACTACCCTTACCTACAGTAAGGATGTCTTGGACTTGGAAGAGGTGACTGCGGCTCTACTCTCAGATGACATCCGGAAGAGGTCTTCAGGTTCTCATGTTACTGAAGACTCTGTTCTATACTCTCGGGGTCATTCTGGTTCTGATAGAGGGGGCAAGTCTAAGTCAAAGGGCATCTCAGATTTATACTGCAAATATTGCAAGAAGAAGGGTCACATGATCAAGGACTGTTGGAAGCTTCAGAACAAAGATAAAGGGAAGAGCACTGGTGATGAAAAGGGGAAGTCTGACATATCCCTGTGCTTTGAGGATGTGGGGGACAACCTCATCTAGGTCATCCTTCTCTCTGCTCTTCTACTTTCCGTTTATATGTTCGTGCTTTCTGTTCCGTTTGTTCCCTATGTTGCTTGCTTTCCTTTCCCTCATTATGTTCATGTTATTCCTGTTATTCATGTTATCTTTATTATAACCTGTCTTTGGGTTATTTATTCCGATCACTACTCCGTTGTATGAATGATTTTGTTTCACCCTAGTACCTAAGCTCTTTCATTGTTACTCCTTCGTCACATGAGCTTAGTGTGTGTGCATAATCATCATTTCCTGATTAGCTCGTATAGGGGTTCTCTTTATCCATGTTGAGATCAGTTTTGCCTGCATTCAATTGTTGATGTGTTTGCATTTATCTCTTCTCTCCCCGCGCACATCATTTCTGGAGTCTGTGATATTTTCTTTTGCTTTGGGAGACCACCGCTGGAGGTGGAGCAGTTAGACCTTTGCTTCAGGTGGAGCATTTCTGGAGTAGTCACGTCAGTCCAGTTTGTGTACTACTCAGATTGAAGGAGTTCACTTTATCTGCCCTTGGCGGGAGCAGATTCAGTTGATGCGATTTGCATCGTTCTTGGTGGCAACTTGGTTGGTTGGAGTTATCTCGGCAGGTGGAGTTTGTTAGGATTTTGCCTCCATCAACTCCCCAACATCGTACCAAACCTCCGGGCGCGCAGGAAATTTTTCCGGGGCGAATTTCTGCAATTTTCAAAATCTGGCAGGAAAGTCGCAACCTCAGAAAAGGAGGTTGCAACCTTGCTTTTACTGCCTTCATTCAGGATTTCCTGAACCGGTTTAATTTTTGGTTTTTTATATTATGTAATATTAAAGCCTATATATATAATTCCTGCAACCCTAGGATCAACCCCGACTCTTCTTCTCCCTCTTCCGCCGTTTCCTTCTCCCTCTCTCTCTCTCTATTTTGGCTCTCTCTCTCTCTCTCTTGGCCTCTCGCTGAAGGAGGACCGCCGCCGCCGTCGCCGCTCTGACCGCCGTCGCCGCCGCTGCCTTGTTGGGCCGTCGCCGCTACTTTGGAGAGCCGCCGCCGCCGTTGCTTTGGAGGAGAGCGCCGCCGCTGTGTGAGAGGAGGATTGCCGGCGCCGCCACCGTTGCGCCGGGTTTGGGAAAGGCCACTGCTTGCTGCAGTTTTGTGGAGACGCCGTCGTCGTAGAGACGCCGTCGGAGTTTGGGTAGCCGCCGTGCTTGGCCTTGAGGGACATCCTCTTTCTTTGGCCGTTTTGCCGCAAGGTATCCGGGAGTCACTTTTTATCTCATTTTGTATAGGGGTAATTTATCCCCATTTGTAACACTGTGGATTTTGTGTTGAATGAGATTGTGACTGCCATTCCCGCCCGTGGACGTACCCATTCAGGGGGAACCACGTTATTTCTGGTGTCCTTTTGTGCTTTTGTGTTTCCTGTTATTATTACTTGTGCCAGCATCAGGTATTCTGCACGACAGCACCGCTTCGAATCCCAACAACATCTTTATCTGACGTTCCTAATTTAAAGCTTCCGTTGGGCTCAATTTTACCCTTGTCTGAGACCATAATTGATTCTAAATTAAATAACTTGGATAGTGTGTCAGAAGAACTTGTAAGCAAGGAAGTTGCATTAATTGACGACTTTTTGGATTGGACCCCGGGTTTGATTTTACCGACTCGTCCCCCTGACCCGTTGATTCGACGTACTGATCATTTAGGACATGAGTGTGGTACGATTGATTTCAGGAGTTCTACAGTGCCCCCTGAGTTCATTCTGCCAGTACCCCCAGATGAGGTCCCGTTAGTGCCTCCAGCTCACATATTATTGTTGCCGACCTATGACCCGACGACTGATTCTGATTTACATGATATATCTAATGAATTGGTAGACATGTTGGACGAATTTTCTGTAAGGGCAAATCCATTGTTTGAATTTTCATATGACTTTAATGGCTTGCAACCGGGTGATCTTTCTTGGACGTTAAACCCGTGTTTCGACGTTGAGAATGACTTAGCCCCTCCTTTAGACATGTCCCCTTTGACGGCCTATTACCTTACGAGTCCATCGTTGGTCACACCCTCGGATGTTTTAGATTTTATTTCTGTGCCGACTATTTCTTTTGTCCTAATTTTATCCTCCATGAATTTTAAAGAAAATCATTTATCGAATTATACGTTTAGGATAGGGCCGCTTATAGTGCCTCCTGATGAGATTCCCTCGGCGCCACCAGATTTAGTTCTGTTGGTGCCGCCTTATGTCGTTCTGCTACCACCGAATGCACTAAGTACGTTTGCGCATGATGATGCTCGCAATGAATTTTATTTACGTAAGTACTTTAGTGAAGCGTTGTCCACGTCACAAAATCCTTATCAATTTCTTGCTAGCTTACATAAAAGGGCGTCTTACGGTATAATTGACGATTTTGTTTTGGTGCGTCTCGTCCCTGAACGGTTGCTTTCGGGCACTATAGAAAGTTGGCGAGTTGGCGAGCTACACCTTTTGCGGACATTAATGATATTAGGAGAACACGCATTTCTTTTGAGGTTTTCCACTGATTGGGGTAATACCCCTATTTTTAATGTTTCTGATTTAACGCTACATGTTTCTCCACCACTTGAATTATCTGCCTGTCCGTTTGGTTCCACTTCGTTCTCTTATGGTTTGGGTAGTGAGTTTGTGCTTGGATCGCTCTCTTCTTCGGTCTTCACTGGAGGTACGTTGGTAATTGATGTTGAAACTTTTCTTCCTTTATTGCCTAATGCTTTTCCAAGGGTCCCCAGGACCAACATTTTGCATGACAGGATAGTCCAGGTTAAAGTGCTCTCTTATCCAAGTGGTGTTGTTCGCTGCTACGTGTCTCTTGTGGATGATGCTCTCCTGCACTGGTATTCTAAGACCAACTCATCGATGATGAGTACTTTTGAGCGGGGGAGGATTGATGGAGACGACGGCCCAGAACATTTCAAGGACGGCGATGGCATGCTTGCGGACGACCAAGCGGAGCGTCGGCATAATAGCCGTCCGGAACGCAAACCCATATATTATTAATTAATAATTATTATTAATAATAAATTATTATTAATTAATAAGTCATTTCTATGTTTGGTATTATTATGTCGCAAAGTTATTTTCATTTCATGTATGATGGGTGCTTATAACCATCATTTGTTATTTTTATTTCATGTTCTTTATTTTTGTAATTGTTATGTCATGATGGGTGCAAATAGCCATCATGAGTGGTTTAATTTTCTAAGGTGGAGATTGAGTGGTGTAGCCTATATATAGGCATGTATGTTTCATATTTTAATTAGTGAATGAATGAAAAATTAAAACCCTCACTTTGAGAAGTTTCCCTCCTCCCTCTCTTGGCAAATTTCGGCCTCCCTTGGTTCTCCCCCTCTCTTGGCCGCCAGCCACCCTTTCTTCCCCCCTCTTCCTCCTCTCCTTCTAGCAACTCGAGCCCCTTCCTCCTTGCAACTTCTAGATCGGCCACCATCCCCCCTCCACTTCATAATCTCGGCCACCCACCACCTTGCCAAAACCGACCACCACCTTCCATATTTAGCCCTCAAAACCTTCCATATTTGCTCTCTCCTTCCATATATAAATATTTATTGCCAAATATAAGATCTCTTCGTGGGAATTTCCAACTCCGGCGTGACGCGAAGAAGGCGGATGAGTTTCTCTTCAACCGGCGTGACTCCGGCGGAGCCTTTGAAGAGGCGATTCAAGTAGAGTGAAATCGGAATCACCCATTCCGATTGGGTAATGAAACTTTTCTACCGTTGCGTGTTTTCTATCCTTAGATTAATTCGTGTGGTGGATTTTCTTGGCGTTAATTTTGATAGCATTGAAAATATCGTGGATAACTTTCATCGTTTTGTGTCTTTTTCTTGATTGATCTAATTTTCGTAAAGGGGTTTGGCGAGCCCTCGTTTTTCTTTTGTTGGGAGAGATCTACCTTTTCCGGATCGTCTTTTATTCGGTAGATCTCTTTTGGTACAACACCGCTCGATCGGATCGTGTAGGTCCCTTTAGCCGGAAAGAACATTGGTTTATAATCCTTGTTCGATCCCTATCGGTTTGGCTACCCGTACGCTAGTATAAAATTGATAACATTAATTACGTGGTGCCGCGTAGATCGATTGTGCGAGTGTAGAATTTGGTTCGTAGAGAGCTAGTCGTGCGCGTCCGTAATTATATTTCGGTCCAAACGTGTACGCCTACATCACAAGGACTGAGGGGAAGCTGCCAAGGATTGGAGGGGAGAAGCAACTACTTACCTCCAGCCCTAAGGATACTGTGGATATAGAAAGTTCTTCAAATTCTTCTGATGATGAAGAAGCTTCCATGGCTAAGAAAAGGAAGCTGGTGGCTCTCAGGAAAAGAAGCACAAGCTATAAGAAAGCCTTACAAACAGTGCCTCAAGAATCTGCTTCAGGAATAGACTTCAATTCTCTTCTAATACAACTGCAAGTGAAAATGGATGAGCAAAGACTTGCTATGGAAAAGTATGTGGATGAGTCACACAAAGAACTGCATTTACAGCTGACACAATATATCAAATCTATAAGATTTGAAGTAAATTTGCATAAGAAGGAGATGACAGATTGCTTCCATAAGAGAGGTAATGTTGTAGTATACTTGGCTGAGCAACAACAACTGATAAAGACTGAAGTTGAGGACATTGCAGTCAAGCAAGGATATATTCTAAAAAATCAATTCAGATCAAATGAAAATCTCAAGGACTCACATGATGAAATTCTCAAAAAACTGGGAAGTATTGCTACTGATTTAAAAAACTGAAGTATCCAAGCAAATCCAAGAAGATCTATCTGCTGTACAAACAGCCATTCAGGAATATCAAAGGCTATTTCTGATCACCTGAACAAATTCATAGCCTACTACAAAGAAGGTATAGAATATCTGGATGATCAAGTAAGATTTTAAAAGGATAATCTACGAGATCATGTGGCCAGAGAAGTCATAAAGGGGGAGAGAGTGTTAGTCAAAGCCAGCTCTGATCATGCTAAATAGGTATCTAATAAAATCAGAGCTACTCTTGAATATCCACCCCTTTGTGATGATGATAATACTGCTGAATCTGGTATTCAACCTGCCAATATTGAAGGGGTTCAGCAGAAAGTTGCACAAGTCATCTATCCTCCAGCTAATTTTGAAGAAGTACAACAAGTAGTACAGCATATGTATAGCCCTCCACACGAGGATCATAATATTATTATTGCAAAGGTTGAAATGTCTGAAGCTGCTTTACAAAAAGAGCAAGAAGCACAAAGAGCTAGGGATGCTCAGAAAGAGGCTCAGCTTTCTAAGAAAAAATTCAGAGAACAGGCAGAATTAAAGCCTGATTTTGGGCAATGGAGTCAAACCTCCAGAAATATCATTCTTACTGCCTAAAAAGCTATAAAAGACAATATGCATGATAGAGGCAAATGGTACTCTGAATAAGAATGAAGCAAGTATCAGAAGAGGTAAGATGTCATACATCAATTCAGAAAGGATATCAAAGCTGGAAAGTTATCTGCTAACTCTGTGGAGCCTAACAAGTATTTTTCAAAGCCTTATCATTACTTTGAAAGGCGGAAAATTAAGGCTAAAGAACTCAAAAGGAAAGATCTGAAAGGGAAGAAGCTAGAAAATGATTCAGAAAGCAATGTGCAAGCAAAGATAAAATTTGGCAAAGGAATTGTGATCAAGGAGCCTGATCAATCTTAGGGATAGATAGGCTAGCCTTAGAACTATGTAAATTTTGTTCTAAACAATCTGGTAAATCAAACACTTATTCCTGATTAATGAATGTTATCATATTCTGTGATGATAATAAATGTTATTCTTTGCTATTTCTGTTTATGAGTTACCCTGCCTGTGAAATGATAATATACATCTTCTTTGTTTTATTATAAGTGGTATATATCATTGACTAAAGGTTATGACTTCTCCAAATATGAGGAGATTATTGGGTACATTGAAAAATATGTACCATATTTGGAGAAGCCTCACCTAACTCAATGATATACATTAAGGTGTATTTGATGGAATGTTGAGTTTGAATGTGCAGGTTAAAGAAATGCAGGAAAATATTCTAAGTACAAGTGTCGACACTGGTGAGGGACTTGTGTCGACACTAGAAGCCAGTTGTGTCGACGCCTTCAGGACTTGTGTCGACACACAGAAATTTTGTCAGAAGCAACTGTGTCGACACACAGGACTTGTGTCGACACACAGAAGTTCAGTCTACAGTAGTTGTGTCGACACCCAGGACTTGTGTCGACACACACTCAACACCAGCTATGTCGAGACAAGAAGCAGATGTGTCGACACACACTCAAGAAATCTGTTAACACCAGCTATGTCGAGACCAGAAGCCATTGTGTCGACACACAGGACTTGTGTCGACACATCCAACAGAAGCTGTGTTGAGAAGATAAAGTATGACTGTGTCGACAATGTGGGAGCTGTGTCGACACCTTCAAGACTTGTGTTGACACTTGGTCTATTTATGTCGACACATTTGGAGTTGTCTCAACGCCCTTTTCTGCTGAGATAGAAGTTCAAGGAGGAGTCAGTTATCAAGACTAAAGACCCGACAGTTGTCATAAGTAATAAAACTGACACATCTGTCAGAGCTGTCAGAAGACCGTTATAAACCAAATCAGTCGGTAACCTTGGATGGGGTCTATATAAAGACCTGTGCTATCACAAGCAAAAAAAGAAGCTTTGAAGCCTGAAAAAAGTATAATAGCTTGAGAATTTGAGAAGTCAAAAAAGGGGAACAAGAGACAAACCCAGAAGAAGGCAGATCCTGAAGAGTCTGTAAGAAAAATTCAGATCTAATTCTAAATTTAGGAAGGGAGCTGGATTGAAGATCAACTCCAACTCCAATTGAAGATCAACCTTACTTTGTTCACATTTAAGAAGCTTTGAAGAAAGCTAAGACAGGTTTGATCTAGAGTAATCAATTCAATCAAAAACTGATCAAGAAGCCTTCACCCTATTCTCTTTCTATATGGGTGAAGTTTTTATTGTTTTATACAATTAATTTCCTTGTAAGATCTTATATAAATCTGAGTTATAAGCCTAAATTTATAAAGGTTGAGGTAGGACTGAGTGCCTGAGGTAGGATTTGAAGAAGTCTGAGTTGTAGGTCTGGTGATCAAAGGTTGAGGTAAGGCTATTGCCTGAGGTAGGATTCTTGGGAAGAATCTGAGGTGTAGGACTTGAAGAAGTCTGAGTTGTAGGAACCAGTTGGGTTCTGAGTTTTAAGATCTATGAATCTGAGATAGTGGAAGGAAGTTTGGCCGAATCCAGTACTCTGCTGGATAGGTGAAGGGGGAGAGTGAACGTACCCATAAATTGGGGTACCACTATAAACCATTGTGTACTGTGCTATGAACTTGCTGTGATTTTTTGTGCTCATGAGTTGACCCCTCATCCAAAGGTGATGGATATTGGGGAGCATTATTAGGCTCTGGTAAAAATTTCATCCCTTTTGGGTTTGGCTTGATAGGGTAATTATGTAGCCAAAGGTTGATCCCTTTTAGGTCAAATTAGGGCTAAGTGCCCTACGTGCTCTTGAGTTGGCCAACCTCATCCAAAGGTGATGGATATTGGCACTCAGCTATATTAGCACCCAAAATATGCCCTCCACTGATATTGGGTGAAAGTTGAAGGGTGGAGCCCTAGGACACTAGGGTAGGTCCTATGTGTCCAAACCTAGGGTTTGGAGGGTCAAGGGGTCAAGTGACCTTGAAATGACTTAAAACTTGGTGGAGAGGACTTTAGGGTTGTCAAGGTTCTTTGGTAAAAATATTATGAGATTTAGAGGCTGTTAAACTCCCAAAAACCCAAACCCTAGTTTAGGGCACAAACCCTATACATGTAAGATAGGCCATCAAAACTTTATGAAAAGTTGTGAAACTTGGGTAGTGTAGTCTTAGAGTTAATATGAGCCTCTGTTAATTTTATTGGAAATTTTGGAACAATAAATTTAGTACCTCTTTTGTAATAAATGGATTTTCCCTTGATAGTCATTTGTTTATTATGATCTCACTGTTCATTGAAAAATTATCAAAATTGTGGAGAGGAAGTTTTGGGTCATTATGCTTATACATGATTTTTATTATAATTTTTAGAAGGATATTATAATTTTTAGAAGGATATTTTCAGTACTTACTTCACAAGCTCATAATTATGCAAATATGTTCAATAATAGATTCAGAGCTCAATGCTTGTTAGAAGATTATGAAACATATTTATTGGTGTTCTTAGGACAGTATGCTCATGAGGAAATTTTATCATAATTTTAAGATGAATATTTTCAATAGTTGTTTCATTAATTTATGAAAGAGGGTTATTGTTGTAAATTAAAAATTAGAGTTTAATATTTACTGGAAAATTTGGAAACTTGGACAAAAGTTCTTGTAGGACATCTTAGTCATGCTTGAATTTTCTTATAATTTTTTAAAGTCTATTTGCAACACTTGTTTCTTTAATTGATAATTATGTGATTACATTTAAAATATTGGATCAGAGGCCTAAACCTTGCATAAAAATTGGGAGATTTGAATTTACTATCAATTAGCTTCCTAGTATTTATCATAATTTTATGGAGCATTTTGCATGACTGTAAAAGCCACTTCATATTCAAAACTAGGGCATTTGGAATTTCAGGGAAAATAAATAAATATCAATTTAATTAGGAAAATTCCAAGTTTCTGAATTTAGGCTAAATAGGTCATGATAGACCCCCATTAATTATCTTAGTGTGTTTGGATGAGAATTTATAGTACCTTCTATCTTGTACATCATATAACATAAGGTGGTCTGCATGTAGTAAATCTGCATGAAAAATCTAATAGTAATTGATTTGGGTATATGGATTTGGGTTAGTGGCTTGTTGGTCTGGGTAAAGTGAAATGGAGTATATCAATGGAAATTGGGATGAGTAGATTGTTGGGTTAACTAAGATTAGGTGGTACTCGGGATCGACGAAAGATCGTCTTTCCTGCGAAGGGCGAGAGAAGGTCAAAACATACTGGAGTTAGATCCAAAGTAATATTAAAGGGATCGGGAATTGGGTATTAACCAATAATAGTAAGTGGATTGCGAAAGAGAGCTTTGAGCTTCAACCCATCGTAGTTCATAGTGCCCTCGAGAACCTTTCACGGGGTATGCCTTGGGCAGTCCATGACTAACCTAAACTGTAGGCAAAAATAAACTGCAAGAGTAACTAGTAAACTTGGGGTTCACTTTCACTCACCTCGGTGTATCGGGAAGTTAGGTTGGGTCACACGGGTAGTGGGCTCGGTGTTTTTGGTGATGGGCAGGTTAGCCCGATGAGCTTTGGCTCGGTTGTTGGTTGTGACAAACGGGATAGTCCGGGGAGCTTCGACTCAGTTGTAGGTTGTGACAGACGGGATAGTTCGGGGAGCTTGAGCTCGGTGGCTGATACATTAAGGTTGCATGTGTATAAATTATAAGGTGGTGGGTCTCCGGTATTGGAGGGTCGATGCACCGACGCCAATACATTGGCTCAGTATGTGTGGTTTTGCACTTCGCCAAGTTCAGTATGGTGGACTTGCCGACAAAGAGTACGCAGGAGCTCCGCTTAGTGCACCACCGTCGAGGCGTACGATAGGTATGACTGGTAGTGCAATTACCGGTTTAGAGGTGGGCGAGGTCCAACCCACCGCTTCCGTTTGCCACTACGGAGGTATCCTGGGAGGTTAGGCTCCTGAAATGTAGAACTAAAGGTCTATGTGCACATAGTCGAGTTGGTGTTTTGAACTTGCATGATTCACATCATAGCAAACTTGCATATCATAGCATAACCATTGCATTTAACCCTTGACATCTATTGTATAAATTGGTACGGGACTTTTTATACAATAGGCCCTGCAAAACGACCCCTTGGTGTTGAAGCCAAAAATGACCGAAGCCAAAATTGACTTCTGTGGAGTTCGACCTGTTAAAAGAGCGAACAAACGACTAGAGCAGAGAACAAACGACTAGAAAACAATCCGGAACTTTGAATAATTGAAATTTTATTATCCAAAAAGATATCATTTACAAAGGTATGGCCTCCCTTTTATAGAATGGAGGAGAGAGAGAAGAATACAAACTAACAATGTGGGACTAAAGCTATACAACAGATCTGGGCGGCTAGAATAAGAGACCGGAACAGGCCGCGCGGTTAGACAATGTTCTAACCGCTCGGCAACACCAGAACCAAGAGGGAGAGATGCGGTAGGAGACCGCTAGACCGGCCGGTTTCCAAGCCGCCAGAGATAAGCCGTCAGACCGCCGGATACCATACGGCGACAGCCTGGAAATCAACCCGCCAACCTCAATCCGCCAGGCTCAAACCGCCAGACCGCCCGGTCAACAACCCGCCAGGCTCAAACCGCCAGACCGCCCGGTCTCATACTTCGACACTCCCCCTCAAGCTGGAGCATAGATATCAATCATGCCCAGGTTGTCACAAATGTGGAAGAAGGAAGTAGAAACCGGCTTGGTGAAGATATCAGCCAACTCTTTGTCGGAGGTGACGAACGGAGTGCAAATCTGTTTCTTCAAGACCTCTTCTCGGATGAAATGGCAGTCGACCTCTATATGTTTCGTTCTCTCATGGAAGACCGGATTTTTGGATATGTATATAGCGGCTTTGTTGTCACAAAACATAGGCAGAGGATAGTTGTAGACCTCTCCTAGGTCAAGCATGAGAGCCCGCAACCATTTTAACTCACACGTGGTTGACGCCATACTCCGGTATTCGGCTTCTGCACTGGACCTTGAGACAACAGACTGCTTCTTGCTCTTCCAGCTAACAAGATTACCTCCAACAAATGTGCAGAAACCCGATGTAGATTTACGGTCACCTTTATCATCCGCATAGCTTGAGTCTGAGTAGGCTTCAATTCTCAGATGACCATGCTTCTGAAAGAGTAGCCCTTTCCCTGGTGCTGCTTTGACATACTCTAGTATCTTCAAGGCAGACTGAAGATGACATTCCCTGGGAGCTTGCATGAACTGACTGACCTTGCCTACAGCATAGGCAATGTCGGGTCTGGTCACCGTGAGATAAATGAGTTTGCCCACCAGACGTCTATACCTCGTGGCATCGGATATAAGCGGTGAGTCATCTGTCCATGTTTTGTCTTCTCCAGTGGCCATGGGATACCGGGCCGGTTTGGCCCCGGTCAATCCTGCCTCTTGTAGAAGATCAAGCGCATACTTCCGTTAGGAGAGAACCAACGAGTCGGGCTTCCGAGAGATTTCTATCCCCAAAAAATATTTCGGGGAGCCCATATCCTTCGTGACAAGGTGTTGACGGAGGTGTTTCTTTGTCAAGTCCACCCCAGCCTGGTCATCGCCGGTAAGAAGGATATCATCCACATATACCGCCAAAACCACAAGGCCTGATGCGGTTTTGCGAATAAACAATGAGTGATCGGCGGAACTTCTTGCAAAGCCAATTGCAGCCACAATGCCACTAAACTTGTCAAACCACGCCCGAGGGCTCTGCTTTAGGCCGTAGATGGCCTTCTTCAACTGGCATACTCGTGTCTCCCCCTGAGCAACATACCCTGGAGGTTGCTCCATATAGACGTCCTCCTGAAGATCCCCATACAGAAAAGCATTCTTGACGTCAAGTTGAGAAATTTCCCACTCCCTGTTGACGGCCACAGAAAGAAGAACCCGGATGGTGCTGAGGCGAGCAACCGGAGAGAAAGTGTCAAAATAGTCAACTCCATAAGTCTGAGTAAAGCCTTTGGCCACCAGGCGGGCCTTGTAACGATCCACAGTGCCGTCCGGGCGAAACTTCACAACGAACACCCAGCGGCAGCCAACCACATCAGTACCGATCGGTGGAGGAACAAGGTTCCAGGTACCTCTTTCAGTAAGAGTGGCAATTTCCTCATCCATGGCAGATTTCCAATGAGGAATAACAAGAGCCTCCTGGTAAGTGCGGGGAGTGGTGGTAGCCGAGATGGCCAAAGCAAAGCACCTGCGAGAGGGAGTAAGCCGATCATAGGAAACAACAGCCGCAAGCGGGTGTTGGGTACACGCCCGCACCCCTTTGCGAAGGGCAATGGGACGATCCAGGTCGTCTTGTGCCTCAGGGACCGGAGCATCCGTGGCAGAGAAAGCTGGCCCGGGACTAGAGAGAGACGGCTGCGGAGACGAAGGAGGGGAGATAATAGGGAGAGGAGGAGACGGAGGAGGAGACGACATAGGAGGGGAGACGTCGACTTGTGTGGAAGGCTCACAGAGAGATGGTGGAGAGTCAGAGACAGCAGGAGGAGGTGAAGATGGGAAAGAAAAGTAGGAAGCATTTTCAAAGAAGGTGACGTCTGCGGAAACAAACTGTTTGCGCAGAACAGGATCAAAGCAACAGTAGCCTTTTTGAGTTGTCGAGTAACCCAAAAAGACACATTTGGTGGAGCGGGGGGAAAGCTTGTCGCGAGTAGCAGACGGAGCATGCACGAAGGCCGTACACCCAAAGATACGGAGAGGAAGAGGAAAGGGTTCCTTGGTTGGGTAGAGAATGGAGAAGGGGGTCTTGCCGTGAAGAACAGAAGAGGGAATGCGATTGATGAGATAGCAGGCAAGAAGAACAGCATAGCCCCAATAGGAGCGAGGCACCTGCATCTGTGTCATCAGAGTGCGAGCGATATCGAGGAGATGGCGATTTTTACGTTCCGCCACCCCATTTTGCTGGGAGGTGTAAACACAGCTGGTCTGATGAATAAGACCATGTTGCATACAAAAAGATGAAAACTCATGACTGAGATATTCTTTAGCATTATCAGAGCGCAATACTTTAATAGAAATAGCAAACTGAGTTTTAATCATATTATAAAAAGATTGCCATACAGATAAGAGTTCAGAGCGATCTTTTAATAGATACACCCAGGTACATCTGGAGAAATCATCAATAAAAGTTACAAAGTAAAAACTACCCCGACCAACGGTGGGAGTAGGAGCAGGACCCCAGATATCAGAATGAATGAGATCAAAAGGGCGGGAGGAACCACGGCCTTGCTTCTGCGGGAAGGAGGAACGGTGATGCTTGCCAAGCTGACACGCATCGCAGTTGAGCGGAGGACTGGTTTGAGGTAAGTGGGGAAGAAGCTGATGCAGAATCCGAGGAGGAGGATGTCCAAGGCGAAGATGCCATTGAAGCAGATCAGTAGACGAGGAAGAGAAGGCGGACAGAGCGGAAACATTGTCGAGGAAGTAGAGGCCGCCGCTCTCAGTCCCAGTAGCAATCGTCCGTTGGGTTCTCGGGTCCTGAAAACAACAAGAAGTAGGAGTAAATAATACAGAGCACTGAAGTTGCTTGCATAAAGTAGTAACGGAGAGTAAATTGCAAGGGAACTTCGGGACATAGAGAGTGTCCGCTAAGCGAAGCGAGGGAGTGACTTGAACCATGCCCGTTCCATGAACAGGGGAAGGCGAACCATCCGCAACGAGAACCGGGGGTAACCGAGCATGCGTCTCTAGGAGAGAGAAGCAGTGAGGGTTTCCGGTCATGTGATTTGTAGCACCAGAGTCAATGAGCCATTTACCTTGGGTAACGACATGTGCACTACCTGAGGTGGTGGCCACAGAAGCAGACTGCCGAGAGGAGGCGGAGGTTGAGGAAGAAGTATCACCGGAGGGACGAAGATGAGGATGTTTCTGCCAGCAGCGGTCAACTGAGTGGCCGGTACGACCACAGTGAGAGCAGAGGAACCTGGACGGACCGCGCGTGCCAGATTGGCTGCGACCACTATTGCCACCCCGCTGGACCTGGTGAGCATAGGAGTCCGGTGGAGGAGGGGAGGACAATAGAGGACGTTGGAGCAGTGAAGTAACCGCGGCGATGCGAGCTGCGGTGGCATCCAATGTGGGAGACTCGGCTTCGCCCAAGATCTGCTGGCGGATCATATCAAAAGACTCAGGAAGCCGGAGAAGATAACAAACAACCAGGAGTTCCTGGAAGTGTTTGTGCTGTTCGGCCAAGTCCGCGGAGAAGGGGCGATTCTGGAGGATTTCGGCTCCAAGAGCCTGAACTTGCTGATAAGCCGCAGCAGGAGACATGGAAGGGTGAGCGAAGAGATCCGCGTAGAGAGTATAAATGCGGGATGTCTGGGCCCCCTTTGAGTAGAGAGCAGCAAGGTGAAGCCACGCGGTCTTGACCGTCTCATCATGGCGTATGACAGGAAGACATTCATCGGAGAGGCTGTTAGCCAACCACGTGCGGACAAGCGCATCACTGGCATCCCAGTCATCAAATTCAGCAGAGTCTGAGGGAGGAGGGTCATCGGTGAGGTGATGACGTTTGCGCTGAGAGCGGAGAAGAAAAGTGAAGGAGACGCTCCAATCCGGATAGTTGGAGCCAACAAGTTTAGAAACCGTGCCAAGGTTGCCAGAGGGTGTAGGAAGCGGCGCCGGAGTGGCGATAGGAGTGGTGGTGGTGGAGGTCTCAGAAAGGGCCATAGGAGATAACTGCGAGAGGCCGCGCGGTTAGAATATAAGCCGCGCGGATAGAAAGAAGACGAGCTGCGGCGGTCACGATGTTCGACACCAGCGGCCAGAGAAGCCACGACCAAGCCGCAGGTCCAAGACGGGGAAGAGGTCGAACGACTAGAAGATAGACCGCGCGAACGGAAAAGGCGAATAAAGAAGCAGGTCGCGACGAACAAGGAGACAGGTCGCTGCGACAGAAGGGCAGGAGAAGGAGGACGCGCGGACAGGGCGCAAACAGCGAGAACAGGTCGCGAGAAGAAGGGGCAAGCCGCGCGGACAGGGCGCACAGAATCAGGAGGAGAAGATCGATTGCTCTGATACCATGTTAAAAGAGCGAACAAACGACTAGAGCAAAGAACAAACGACTAGAAAACAATCCGGAACTTTGAATAATTGAAATTTTATTATCCAAAAAGATATCATTTACAAAGGTATGGCCTCCCTTTTATAGAATGGAGGAGAGAGAGAAGAATACAAACTAACAATGTGGGACTAAAGCTATACAACAGATCTGGGCGGCTAGAATAAGAGACCGGAACAGGCCGCGCGGTTAGACAATGTTCTAACCGCTCGGCAACACCAGAACCAAGAGGGAGAGATGCGGTAGGAGACCGCTAGACCGGCCGGTTTCCAAGCTGCCAGAGATAAGCCGTCAGACCGCCGGATACCATACGGCGACAGCCTGGAAATCAACCCGCCAACCTCAATCCGCCAGGCTCAAACCGCCAGACCGTCCGGTCAACAACCCGCCAGGCTCAAACCGCCAGACCGCCCGGTCTCATACTTCGACACGACCCTTGGGGAAAGGGGTGACCTCACACCTACTATGCCCGGAAGAATGTCACGGACCGAAGACTTAGGAAGCTATGAACTGACCCTTGGCTCTAGCGTGGAGGTCCCACCTCACACCCAGAAGACCTTTGAGGTCTCCCCCTCCCTAGCCAATGCTTGAGCTAGGTGCCTTGGAGGAAGAAAGCCAAAGAGATTTGTGGCTAAGGAAAGAATGACAAGTCCCTGTCCAAGGCACCCCTAAGGGTCTATTTATAGTTTTTCCAAGTCTTGGGGGGTAAAATGACCAAAACGCCTCTGGGGCAAAAATGCCTCCAGCCAATAGAAAACCTCCACACCGGGGGGCAAAGAGGGAAAAACCACCTCGGGGGTAAAACGGTAACCTCAGGAGCTCACGCCCGCCGGTCAGCACCCCCCGTGGCCGGTCTCGCACGGCCTGACTGCGAGGCCGCGAGGCAGGGGCGAGAACCCGGCCCCGGGCCGGTCTCGCCCCGCCTGCCCTCGCCTAGCCGCGAGGCAGGGGCGAGAGCCCGGCCCCGGGCCGGTCTCGCCCCGCCTGCCCTCGCCTAGCCGCGAGGCAGGGGCGAGAGCCCGGCCCCGGGCCGGTCTCGCCCCGCCTGCCATCGCCTAGTCGCGAGGCAGGGGCGAGAGCCCGGCCCCGGGCCGGTCTCGCCCCGCCTGCCTTCGCCTAGCCGCGAGGCAGGGGCGAGAGCCCGGCCCCGGGCCGGTCTCGCCCCGCCTGCCTTCACCTAGCCGCGAGACAGGGGCGAGAGCCCGGCCCCGGGCCGGTCTCGCCCCGCCTGCCCTCGCCTAGCCGCGAGACAGGGGCGAGAGCCCGGCCCCGGGCCGGTCTCGCCCCGCCTGCCCTCACCTAGCCACGAGGCAGGGGCGAGAGCCCGGCCCCGGGCCGGTCTCGCCCCGCCTGCCCTCGCCTAGCCGCGAGGCAGGGGCGAGAGCCCGGCCCCGGGCCGGTCTCGCCCCGCCTTCCCTCGCCTAGCCGCGAGACAGGGGTGCGCCTCCGGACTCCGGCCGGTCCCGCAGCTTCCCTTCAAGCCTACCACGCTAGACGGGTGTCTGCCTACTCGCCGCACCCGCCCCTCAAAGGAGTTCTGAAGCTCAAAACTTACTAGCATCCCCTAAGCCTTGCTTGGGGTCCTTGCTTCGCGAATACGGGGTTGTACACAATCCCCGCTCTTTTCGAGGTTGTCTAAGCTCGAAAAGAAACATCCAACCCAACGTATTCGCTGAGTGTAGCTTGCTCTCGCGGTATCGAAAGACTATGAGGTCTCTTCCGAGGGGCCAACCTGTCATGCCAGCTGATGAGAGCCTGGGTGGTGAGACCTCCTCAGGGCAAAAGATTGAACCTCCTGGGGGGGTCAACCTGCCATGCCAGCTGATGAGAGCCTGGGTGGCGAGACCCCCTCAGGATAAAAAATCAACCTCTACGAGCGATCAACCGGCCTTGTCAACTAGTGAGAGCCTGACAGCGGAATCGTCATCGGAGCAAAGGACTTGGCTCCCACGAGAGATCAACCTGAACCCACCAGCTAGTGAGAGCCTGACAGCGGAATCATCTCGGAGCTAAGGGACTTGGCTCCCACGAGAGATCAACCTGAACCCACCAGCTAGTGAGAGCCTGACAGCAGAATCATCTCAGAGCTAAGGGACTTGGGCTTCCACGAGAGATCAACCTGAACCCACCAGCTAGTGAGAGCCTGGCAGCGGAATCATCTCAGAGCTAAGGGACTTGGGCCTCCGCGAGAGATCAACCTGAACCCACCAGCTAGTGAGAGTCTGGCAGCGGAATCATCTCGGAGCTAAGGGACTTGGCTCCCACGAGAGATCAACCTGAACCCACCAGCTAGTGAGAGCCTGGCAGCGGAATCATCTCGGAGCCAAGGGACTTGGCTCCCACGAGAGATCAACCTGAACCCACCAGCTAGTGAGAGCCTGGCAGCGGAATCATCTCGGAGCTAAGGGACTTGGGCCTCCACGAGAGATCAACCTGAACCCACCAGCTAGTGAGAGCCTGGCAGCGGAATCATCTCGGAGCTAAGGGACTTGGCTCCCACGAGAGATCAACCTGAACCCACCAGCTAGTGAGAGCCTGACAGCGGAATCATCTCGGAGCCAAGGGACTTGGATCCCACGAGAGATCAACCTGAACCCACCAGCTAGTGAGAGCCTGACATCGGAATCATCTCGGAGCTAAGGGACTTGGCTCCCATGAGAGATCAACCTGAACCCACCAGCTAGTGAGAGCCTGGCAGCGGAATCATCTCGGAGCTAAGGGACTTGGGCTTCCACGAGAGATCAACCTGGACCCACCAGCTAGTGAGAGCCTGACAGTGGAATCATCTCGGAGCTAAGGGACTTGGGCTTCCACGGGAGATCAATCTGAACCCACCAGCTAGTGAGAGCCTGACAGCGGAATCATCTCGGTGCTAAGGGACTTGGGCTTTCACGGGAGATCAACCTGGACCCACCAGCTAGTGAGAGCCTGGCAGCGGAATCATCTCGAAGCTAAGGGACTTGGGCTTCCACGAGAGATCAACCTGAACCCACCAGCTAGTGAGAGCCTGACAGCGGAATCATCTCGGAGCTAAGGGACTTGGGCTATGCTACCTGAACTCTGCCAAAATTCAACATCCTCAAAAGGAAAAAAAAGTTGGGTTACATGACCCTCTCGACCCTATCGGCCGGGGGTTGGACTCATTACAACATAAAGAAAAGTAAGATACATGATTCCGCCGAGGCGAGGCCTCTTTAGGGGGCCCGAGCATGGTGGTCGCCATCAGGTTCTATCCCACTGGGCACCTCCATCCTGCTCAGGCTCTCCATGATTTTCTCCATCTCCTCCGCCTTAGCCAGCCAAGAGATGGTGTTGACTGCCGTGACGTAGCATTGCCTCGCCATCCTGGAGTCTCCCTTGATCCTGACCTGGATCCCATCTGAGTTGAACTTGAGACATTGGTGGAAGGATGAGGGCACGCACCGGAAGGCGCTGATGAGGGGCCTTCCGAAGATGGCATTGTAGCTGCTTGGAGCGTCAACAATGACGAACCTGCAGTTCCTTGAGGTCCCTCCCAACTTCACCTGGAGTCCGACTCCACCTTCCACCTCCTTCCTCTCCCCTTAGAATCCAAACAGAGGTCCATCCGACGCCACTATCCTCCTTGGCTCCACCTTCAACCCCTCGAATGCCTTCTTGAAAATGACGTTGACCGAGCTTCCGTTATCAATCAAAATCCGGGAGACGGTGAAGCCTTCGACGGCTGCTTGGATGACCAGGGCGTCGCAGAAGGGATCCTCATGCTCTGGCATGTCCTTTGATGAGAAGGTGACCCTTTCCTCCGGAGGAGGGGTCTGGGATGTCGAGGCAACGCTCCGCCGGTACATCACATGGAGACTTGCCTTCCGAGCGGCTTCGATCCCCACCCCCCCGTGGATCACAGCTATACCTCCTCGGGGTCCTACATCGACCCGGTCCTCGCACACATCTTCACCCCCTCCTTGGGGTAGAACTTCAATTCGCTCCGGTGGCGGTTGCTGGGCAGGACCTCTCGCCCCTCTCACCTCCAGGAACTCGGGGCAGGTAGCGGTGGCGTGACCTTCCAACTGGTGGAAGTCACAGTACGACAACTCTACCCTGCCTCCCCCTCTCCCCTTGCGATTCCTCCTATCCCTTCGGCCAATCGCCATCGCTTGCTGGGGTGGGGGCAGGAGTTGTCTTGGGGCTTGCCTCTAGAAGTTGAACCTCCCTTGGCCCCCATGATGGTTCCCTCCATCCTGGATGAGAGCTCTTCCTGGACCATGGGCAGGTCCTCCCTGCTGCCTCCATCCTGGCTCCGGACCCTCCTGTCTCTGGAACCCTTGAGCTCTATGCTCCTCTCTCCTTCTCCCTTCATGATGCCTCGAGCCACCTTGCTCCTTTGACTCCACCTCTGTCAACCTTGCCAACTTCTTTACAAAGGCCGGGTTGGCTGCCTCCATGGCCATCTCCTCTGCCGCCCTTTCCATCAGCTCCTCGAAGGAAAGGGGGGCCTTCCGAGTCAAGCTCATCTTGAAGAACCCTTCGCGCAATCCTACCGTGAACGCCATCTGGAGGGCATACCCTGACACCTCTTGGATGTCCAGGACCTCTTCCTGGAACCTGTCAACGTAGTGGGCCAGCGACTCCTCGGCCCTTTGCCTTATCAGGAAGAGGGACTCGGGACCCTTCTTCCTCTTCTTGGAGGTGGAGAAGCGAAGCTGAAAGCTCCGGCTCAAGTCTTCGAACCCGAAGATGGTCCTTGGAGGGAGTTGATGAAACCAGTCCCTTGCCTTCTCCTTCAACATGATCGCAAAGAGGCGACACTTGAAGGCATCCGTCATTGGCCTGATGGAGACGGCATCCTCGAACCATTACAGATGCTGGACGGGGTCATCCTTCCCGGTATAGTAAACCATGTCTGGTTCTCTGAACCCTTCGGGAACGGGAGCTGAGATGATCAACTCACTGAAGGGTGACCCCCTAAGGGGAGCTCTCGCTACCTCCACTCGTGCGACCTGCTCGTCTGGGGGGCTAGCTCTCGCCGGGCTGGGGAACAGCTCCCGGCCTGGGAGGTCTCGCTCGACCCCCTCTACCATCCTCTCCTTCCCCGGCCTTCTATCTGGCATACTCACTTCTCCCCTTGCTGGGGTCACCTCGCCTGTGACCCTGGGAGGCAGCTCGCCGAGACCACTCTGGGTCAGCTTGCCGGGACCTCCGGGAGCCAGTCCCTGGGGGGTGGGGGTTGAGCTGTCAGCCCGAGGGGCAATGCTTCTAAGCATCCCCATGATGCCTTCGATGGAAGCCATGAACTCCTCCCTTCCTACAAAGGGTCCTAGGTTGGGGAGACCATCGAGGTCATCACTACCTCCCTGATCTCCAGTCATGACACTCTCCCGAGATTTTCTGTGCTGGTCACTCTCCACGCTCACCGCACCAAAACTGTTGAAGCCAAAAATGACCGAAGCCAAAATTGACTTTTGTGGAGTTCGACCCTTGGGGAAAGGGGTGACCTCACACCTACTATGCCCGGAAGAATGTCACGGACCGAAGACTTAGGAAGCTATGAACTGACCCTTGGCTCTAGCGTGGAGGTCCCACCTCACACCCAGAAGACCTTTGAGGTCTCCCCCTCCCTAGCCAATGCTTGAGCTAGGTGCCTTGGAGGAAGAAAGCCAAAGAGATTTGTGGCTAAGGAAAGAATGACAAGTCCCTGTCCAAGGCACCCCTAAGGGTCTATTTATAGTTTTTCCAAGTCTTGGGGGTAAAATGACCAAAACGCCCCTGGGGCAAAAATGCCTCCAGCCAATAGAAAACCTCCACACCGGGGGGCAAAGAGGGAAAAACCACCTCGGGGGTAAAACGGTAACCTCAGGAGCTCACGCCCGCCGGTCAGCACCCCCCCTGGTCGATCTCGCACGGCCTGACTGCGAGGCCGCGAGGCAGGGGCGAGAACCCGGCCCCGGGCCGGTCTCGCCCCGCCTGCCCTCGCCTAGCCGCGAGGCAGGGGCGAGAGCCCGTCCCCGGGCCGTTCTTGCCCCGCCTGCCCTCGCCTAGCCGCGAGGCAGGGGCGAGAGCCCGGCCCCGGGCCGGTCTCGCCCCGCCTGCCATCTCCTAGCCGCGAGGCAGGGGCGAGAGCCCGGCCCCGGGCCGGTCTCGCCCCGCCTGCCTTTGCCTAGCCGCGAGGCAGGGGCGAGAGCCCGGCCCCGGGCCGGTCTCGCCCCGCCTGCCTTCGCCTAGCCACGAGGCAGGGGCGAGAGCCCGACCCCGGGCCGGTCTCGCCCCGCCTGCCCTCGCCTAGCTGCGAGACAGGGGCGAGAGCCCGGCCCCGGGCCGGTCTCGCCCCGCCTGCCCTCGCCTAGCCGCGAGGCAGGGGCGAGAGCCCGGCCCCAGGCCGGTCTCGCCCCGCCTGCCCTCGCCTAGCCGCGAGGCAGGGGCGAGAGCCCGACCCCGGGCCGGTCTCGCCCCGCCTGCCCTCACCTAGCCACGAGACAGGGGTGCGCCTCCGGACTCCGGCCGGTCCCGCAGCTTCCCTTCAAGCCTACCATGCTGGACGGGTGTCTGCCTACTCGCCGCACCCTCCCCTCAAAGGAGTTCTGAAGCTCAAAACTTACTAGCATGCCCTAAGCCTTGCTTGGGGTCCTTGCTTCGCGAATACGGGGTTGTACACTTGGTTTATAAGCTCGCGTGAGCGTGCTTATAAGTTAAAGTTTTTTATTTTGTAGATATATACATGCTTGCTAGAAAACCGATACCCTATCGTATAAATTGGTATGAGACTCTTTATACGATAGGAGCCTTGCCGAAGATCCCTTAGCTTATGTGTTCTCATATAAGTTAAGGTTACTTATTTTATGTTCAGTCTTTCTTACTTTTGTTGCTGCCACATATACGCATAGAACAGCTTGATTAGTTTCGCTGTCACCTGCTTCTTTGATCATTCTCCACCCTCACTACCTCTCATTTCCTTCTCCCCGCTCGGTGCCTAGGAACCATGGGGGAGGGGTAGGGGATGATAGGACTTAGTCTTTTAGACTAACGGTTTTCAAAACAAATCATATTAGGGGATCGTGGAGCCCAGCATGGAGGAGCAGCCCCGGAGGTCGGCACGCTTGGAGATGGGACAATCTAGTACTGGAGTTCAGACAGCTGGGACTGTGAGTCCCGATCGTAGTAGTTGTTTTAGTTTTGCTTCCGCGATGAGTGATATGTAGTGAGGACATTGATGTATCGGGCATGAGCCCTATTTTCAGTACCTTTATTATTATTACTGTAGACTCTCCCTTCGTGGAGATTATTTATTATATATGTGATCTCTGTGGACATGTGTTAGAGTTCTTGTTTCATTTACTCTCTTGCTACTTTTTCTGTGATCGATTTGGCAGGTAGGATCGATGTTTTGTAGTGACGACCTTCCCGGGCGTGAAGGTGTCACCGCAAAGCGGCGGTTCCGGTTCTAAGACCCCGGTGGTTTAAAAGAAAAAAAGGGGGGTCTTACATGCTGTCACCGAGGAGGTCTACGGTTGGTTAGGTTGTCACACGGACGGCTTATGGCAGAATGCAATCATTGGTCCTCTATTGATCTTTAGAGTACTTGATGTATCTTCCAGGCAGATTCAGCGGTTGAGACGAATTTCGGCGGACTAAATAGTCTCTGGCTGTCAGACAGTCTCTGGCTGTTTATACAGGGCGCTGGTAGGAGCAATCTAGAGAATGGAGCATCCGATGACGCACTTTGAATGGTCTTGAGAGCAAAGCGCACGGAGACGTGCATAAGTGTGTGATAGGTGGAGGCGCGCGCAAGATTGAGGCGTGCGCAAGGAGGAGATACGTGTACGAGCGCGCACGTGCCTTCAAGGAAGAGGCGCGCGCACATGACCGGGCAAGGAAGAAAAATGGTGGAGAAAGAAAATTGTATGAGGAGGTTAGAGAAAATCCGTAGGAGGATTTTCCTGGACGAGAAGGGAATGAAAATGATGAAGGAAATGAGGTCTATTTATAGATTTCAAGATGGGTGATTCAGTAATTCCCCCCATAACTACCAGACGGCCGAATAGAAACGTCCGGAATGGGGGCACACGAATCATCAATTTTATGAAAATGACGATACCGCCCCCAAGCGATTTTAACCTTTAACGAAAAAATAACTACCCACCCGCGAGAAGGATGGGTGGTGCGGCGAGAACAATAGCCGAAGGAGACCGGCAGCCGGGCGAGCCACCCTGGCCATGGTCAGACATCCTTGCCCCCACTATAGGGGGGAGGCGAGAGGCGAGCGGCTAAGCCGACGTCCATCAAGGAAAAAAATCGGCCAGGTCGGGCGGCCAGAGGGCCGCCACACCCTGGCGACCCTCCCCCTACCTTGTGAGGGCAGCAAGGGGCGGGCGACCATGTTGTCGCCCCACCCTTGCAAAGAAACTGACTGCCCGAGTTGGGCGGCCAGAGGGCCGCCCAACTTGGGCGGCCTTCCCCTTGACACGAGGGTCGACAAGGGGCGGGCGACCATGCTGTCGCCCGCCCCTGCAGAGAACTGGCCGCCCCAGTCGGGCGGCCAGAAGGCCACCCGACCCGGGCGGCCTTGCCCTCGTTACGGGGGGCCAACAAGGGGCCGACGACGGGCGGGCAGCTTTGTCGTCTCCCCCCTCTTGCGAAGAACAAGCCGCCCCTACCATGGGCAATGGCTGTAGCCGCGCAGCCTTAGGGCCGTGCGGTGGACTCGGGCACTCTGGCCGAGCCATGCGGGAGAGAAGACGGTGGCGGCCACCACGGTGGTTTCGCTGTTAGCAAGAAAATTGGATACCAGCACCCGGGGCATGAGGTGTTGTTAGTGGTGCACATAAAGCCTGGTAGGCCCAGTTTAGGCCTGAGACTGCCAGGCCCAGGCTTTTTATGCCCAGACCCAGGCCCAGACCTGACAATAGCAAGGCTTAGGCCCAGGCCCCCTATACGAATAGGGACTAGCAGGGCCTTTTTTTCAAGGCCTAAATCAGGCCCAAGCAGGCCTAACCAGGCCCAGGCCTGCCTAAGGTCGATTTTTTCAAATAAAAAAAGATTTTTTATTTAAAAATTAATTAATATAAACATATTATGTAAAATATATGTATTAAAATTTTAAATACTTAATAAGATAAAAGATATATTTTATTCCATATTAAAAAAATTTACAACACACATAAACGGGTCGGCCACCAACCCTGAGAAAAACTACCCGAACTTACAAAATGCACAAAATCTCACAACTCTCAACCTACCCACCAACAATAAGTAATTAGGTGTCAAAGCACCGTATGACGGCCAACCCAAAATAAAATAAAATACATCACTAATACTCAATCTTCATCGACAAAGTTTAACGAACTCAATTCTTCTTCGACTGACGAGGAACTGTCTTCGATAGAAGTAGTATGTTGCTCTCTGTTCGCGGCGTTCAAATAATCTTTACAACAAATACAAATCTCCAACGACTCTTCGTTAAGTCGACTCCGTCGTCGTTCATTCAAAACTCTTGTCAATAAAAGAAAAAACAGATTCCGAAGCTACTGTGCTAGCTTGGACAGTTAATATATCACGGGTCATTAAGTCCAAAATAGGATATGTGTTAGTTTTATTTTTCCACAACTCTAATATGTTAAAATTTTTCAATTTCTGTTTTAGTCATATACTCTCTAAATTGTATTTTAGTCATATACTCTAAAACAGAAATTTTCCATTTCTGTTTTAGTCATATACTCTCTAAATAAAGTCCTAATTCATTTAATACACTAGTAGGTAGTGATTTTTTTTTAGAAGCAATCTCATAAATTTCATTTTGAAAATCATCGGCTATTTGTACTTACGTTGAATCATCTCGCGGTCGCGACCCATATAAATCATAATAATAATTATAGAAATATGTAAGAACTGTATTAAAATTTGAAATTATTGAATTTTCAAATTTCAAATTTTTTAAATATAAGTGTAAATTTTTATTAATTTCTTCTAAAAGATTTTCAACACCTAAAACACCTAATAAAAGATTTAAAGCCGCCGCACATGAAAACAAAGGAGGCATTTTCTTATAGTATTAAAAAAAATTCTTCCATAGTTTCAATTACGGGCGATCAAAACCTATATTGTGTATAATAATTTAAAGTTTTGTAATAATTGAAAAATTTCCGATAACTCGGGAGCTGGTGGGATAATAAACGCCAGATAATTGAATCGTCGCTCTATAAAAACATTCTAATAAGCGTATATAAATTGTAATTGTTTCCTAATCATCGTGACTTAAATTATGAGTTATATTTGTTGAATAAAATTCCATTAAAAGATTTTTTTGACGGATTGCTCTTGTTAATATTTTGTAAGTGGAATTCCACCTAATTAGCATGTCATATTCTGGCTTTAAAAAATTTTCTCCCTGGTTTGTTACACATTTTTTTAAATCTTGTCGTCTCTTTTGTGGACTATATATATATGTTAGCATATTTCTACTTTTAATAATATATGAATCCATTAATTTCAAACTATCTTGAACAATTAAATTTAAAATATGACAAACAAAACGAGTATGAAAAAAATACTCCATTTAACATATGTTTTAAATCTCTTTTTAAATTATCAATAATCATGATATTATTACTAGCGTTATTAAAAGAAATACTAATAATTTTATCTTTTATTTTAAATTCGCGTATACAATTCAGAATTACTTAGAAAATTATTGTTCCGATATGTGGAACTTCAAAACTATTGAAATAAATGATGCGCTTGGATAGCTCTCATGAAGTAGGATCTATCCAATGACTTGTAATGCAAATGTAAGAATGTCTTAATTGTATACCGCTACTCCAAACATCGCAAGCTAAACTAATCCTATTATCTAAATTGTCAAAATATTTAATTAAATTTTTTTTCGATTTAATATATGTTTTATATGCGTCACACCTTATTGTAGTTCTACTTACTTGATATTTCGGTTGGAGAGCTTGATGAACATAAGCGGTCTCACATGCATTGTCATAGTGATTAAACGGCAATCCACGTCCGATGATGTTCTCCATTTGTGTTTCTCTTTGTCGCATTTGATCGTAAATCTAAACTTGTCCGGCCGTTGATGCTGTACTTGACTGGATTCCGGAGCTTGCTTTGCAACACATGATTTGATGTGTCGCACGAGTATGGATTTTCCGGCCGCCGTTAGCAACTTTGAATAATGCCAGCACTTCGCTTTAAAATCATTGCCGATACGCACATTGTCGAAGTGGTCCCAGAATGGAGCACTATGTTTGTGATCGACAATTTCGAAAACGTTACCAGATGAAGATGTCATTGATCAAAATTCAGAACTAAAATTGAAAGTGGAAGAAAAATTATGAGAGCCTAAGTTATGAATGGAACTTAAAATTTTTTGATCTAAAAGACTACCTATTTATAGAAAAAAAAGAGTATTTTAATAATAATATTAATATTACAAAAAATTAAAAAAATTAATGAAAAAAAACAACTCTCTATAGAGTTGTTATATTATAATATTATATGATGAGATTATATTATATATTATATAAATATATTAAGGAAATAATGCATTAAGCCCAGGGGCGGATCTAGAGGGGGGCCTGAGGGACACTGGCACCCCCATTATTTTTCAAAATGGTTAGTGTATTTGGATTCCTCTCGTCGAGGCAATGAATTTTGACTACTTATACGTCAAAAACGATGGCCAGATGAGGGAGAAACAACTCCGATAAGATTGAAACGTTCAAAATATTTTTTTTGACGGAAGTTGATGTCTAGCCTCCTATGTTAAAATTTTTAAAACCCGGTGGCGCATTCAAAAAAAATTATGTGCACCCCCATTATCAATTTGTGCACCCCATTATTAATTTTCTGGATCCGCCACTGATTAAGCCATTAATGCTGGCCTGTCAGGGCCAGACAGGCTGTCAGCAGCCTGCTGAGTGCTGACGTCTCTTCATAGAGATGTTGCAGCAAACGTCCACTCAGCAGCTCAGCTAAATAATATTAATGTACCATCGAAGTTTCGTCGAGCTGAGCTCGAAGTTTAATTTCGTCGAGCCGAGCTCGAAGTTTCGTCAAGCTGAGATCGACGAAACGTTGAGCTGAGCTCGACGAAACATAGAGCTCCACTCGACGCACGTATTGATCGATGGCCAGCACGTTCTCTATATTTTTATATAATAATAATTTATATTTATATATATAAATAATACACAAATAATAATTTATATTTATATATTGATGATTGATCGATGCCTTGCCCAGTCATGGGCCAGGCCCAGTTATGGCCTGGGACTGGGCCCAGTCCTAGCATAGGACCGGTCCTAGACTAGGCCTGGCCCGGGCCAGACACCGGGCCAAGCAGTACATAAATATTGGGACCTTTTAAAACCTCTTAGGACCGGTCTGAGCCTGGACCAGACCTGCCCAAGCCCAGGCCTAACCAGACTTTTGCCAGGCCGGAGCCAGACGGACTTTCCAGGCCCAATATTTTTATGCACCACTAGTTAGAGGCTTACAAGGAGCTATCAACACCAACAAATCTCTCCTATTTTACTGGATAATGGAAGTACAACAGCGTGGTCATTACGGGCTTACGGCACTCCATAGTCCAGAAAGGAGGAGGCAAAATTCCCACCACACGAACTCAAAACAAGGTGTATGTCAGCATAAAATATATTTTCCAACTGATTTATTAGCTGTGTGCGCTAAAACCACACAATATAATGTGCGCGCGTGTATTAATGTGAACCGCATAATAATGTCAATACAAACTCATGAAGCACGATAAACCGCGCCCAATACATGGGAACGTGAAATTTTTAGGTCAAGGTTTGTTCATAGGACAAAAAATTGATTTTAATCCTATAAAAAATTTTGTTTTTTAAAATAAATTATAAAATCTTACTTAGATTATTTTTACCTTTAATTTAATACCTTATTTCTCTATAAAAATGTTTTTTAAAAAAAGAATCCGATTAGATATTCCATTTTTAAAAATTCCGACGGATTTCTTTTTTTTTATTATTTTTAAAAACTGTGTATTTTGCTGACTGTTTGATCAAAAAATAAACGATTAGTTCTCATCCGGATCTTTTTTTAGGTCCTCCTGACAGACCCAATTATTTCTCCATGGGAACAGGGCTCAAACTCAACAAGATAAAATTGACAGATAACCCCATCAATTAAAGAGCTATCTTCTCAAATTATACAGAAGTGATGCAATGTGCATTTAAATAAGGGCGAAACTACACATACATAAATCTTACATAAAAACCACAAAAAGTGAGCTCATACATAATAAAATATATTATTTTGCCTTTTTCACACACCTAAAATACACAGAAAAGTAAGGTTTGAATTATTTTATTGGGTGTGAGCCCCACTTTTTGTGGTTTTTATGTATGAGTTAGGTATGTATAGAATTATCCTTTAAATAATTAAGGGAGGAGAGAGACGTGCATTTAAGGAGTAAAGGGCTTTTGCGGCTTTTAAAATAACTAGGAACATGTGCCAGATTAAGGTTCCGTCCGTTTGGCAACCTGGTGGCGGCGGTTATGACCATAGGGGTTAAACGGTCATTCGTTAACGCCTATTTTAGAAACTTCATTCACTTTTATGTTCACCATTGTGCCAAGCGAAATCTAAATAATTGAGGTTACTTGCCTGCCCATTTGGTATTAGTAATAACTAATGTGTCCACTAAAAACAATTACAAATATGCATATGCATGTAGAATAGTTTGATGCTGATTTTGATGCATGTTTCTTAAGGGTTCATTCGTTTCAACGACATTGATATTGGAGTATTGGCTTTTAATCCAATATCAATATACATGATGTTGCGGCCAAACTCGGCGCTCCGGTCGATCCGGACTAACTTGGACCGCCTTAGCTCGCGGAGCGGTCGAGCGCGCACACAGTCAGTTGAAGAGGGGAAATGTACACAAGGAGTTTTAACGTGGAAAACCCTTCAACCGGGTGAAAAAAACCACGTGACCGGTTCGCTGCCGGCCAAAATCCACTAGATCGGAGTGATTACAGTATGTTGGGTGAATCGGGGCGACAGACCGCTCCCGTTACAATCTTGAGGAGAGAGAGAGGGTGTACGCAACCGTTGGTGGGCAACAGATTGCCTCGCCAACGGGACTTGGACGGTGGAACGCGCGGGATGCTTCTGACGCGTGCGCCTGGAGGCGGCGCGCTTGCGGGCTTCGACTGTCTCCTTTGCTCGGCTTCCTCTCACTTTGGGCGCCTCCTTCCTAACTGCGCGTTGGTGGGGTGCCAATAACCGATAGCAGGTGTTGATGGCCGCTGGTGGCCGCTGGAGGTCGCTGGTGGCCGCTGGTGGTCGTTGGTGGCCGCTGGAGATCGCTGGTGGCCGCTGGTGGCGAGAGGTGGCCGACACGGTGGAGGAGGCAGGAGAGCTCTCACCTGAGGAAGAGGGAGAAGAATAGGAGGAGGAAAAGATCATGAAATGAGGAGCCCCTGGGGTCCTTTTATAGGCTCTAGGGGGAAGTTATGGCGGGCCCCACCACTAACATAGTGGGTTAGTGGGTGGTTTCCCCTTGATCGGACGGCCGTGGTAGCGCGCCATGATCGGATGGTGGATGTTCGGGCGGCGAGCCACCGGCTGGCGGTGGACAGACGGCGGCCGGGCGGTCGGGCGGCGGCGGTCGGGCGGTGGCGGCCGGGCGGCGGCGGCCGGGCGGCGGCGGCCGGGAGGCCGGGCGGCGGCCGGGTGGCCGAGCGGTGGCGGGCGGCGACGGTTGGTTGCGGCGGCGGTTCCCTCACTCCCCTCTTTCTTAGGGACCAAAAATGAGATCCATAAAAAAGGGAAAGAGGGGAGTGAGGGAACCGCCGCCGCAACCAACCGTCGCCGCCCGGCCGCCGCCCGGCCGCCCGGCCGCCCGGCCGCCCGGCCGCCCGGCCGCCGCCCGGCCGCCCGGCCGCCCGGCCGCCGCCCGGCCGCCGCCCGGCCGCCCGGCCGCCGCCCGGCCGCCGCCCGGCCGCCGCCCGGCCGCCCGGCCGCCGCCGCCCGGCCGCCGCCGCCCGGCCGCCGCCGCCCGGCCGCCGCCGTCCGTCCACCGCCAGCCGGTGGCTCGCCGCCCGAACCTCCACCATCCGATCATGGCGCGCTACCACGGCCGTCCGATCATGGCACGTTACCACGGCCGTCCGATCAAGGGGAAACCACTCACTAACCCACTATGTTAGTGGTGGGGCCCGTCATTACTTCCCCCTGGAGCCTATAAAAGGACCCCAGGAGCTCCTCATTTCATGATCTTTTCCTCCTCCTATTCTTCTCCCTCTTCCTCAGGTGAGAGCTCTCCTGCCTCCTCCACCGTGTCGGCCACCTCTCGCCACCAGCGGCCACCAGCGACCTCCAGCGGCCACCAACGACCACCAGCGGCCACCAGCGACCTCCAGCGGCCACCAGCGGCCATTAACACCTGCCATCGGTTATTGGCACCCCACCAACGCGCAGTTAGGAAGGAGGCGCCCAAAGTGAGAGGAAGCCGAGCAAAGGAGACAGTCGAAGCCCGCAAGCGCGCCGCCTCCAGGCGCACGCGTCAGAAGCATCCCGCGCGTTCCACCGTCCAAGTCCCGTTGGCGAGGCAGTCTGTTGCCCACCAACGGTTGCGTACACCCTCTCTCTCTCCTCAAGATTGTAATGGGAGCGGCCTGTCGCCCCGATTCACCCAACATACTGTAATCACTCCGATCTAGTGGATTTTGGCCGGCAGCGAACCGGTCACGTGGTTTTTCACCAGGTTGAAGGGTTTTCCACGTTAAAACTCCTTGTGTACATTTCCCCTCTTCAACTGACTGTGTGCGCGCTCGACCGCTCCGCGAGCTAAGGCGGTCCAAGTTAGTCGGGATCGACCGGAGCGCCGAGTTTGGCCGCAACAGTTTGGCGCCGTCTGTGGGAAACGATTTCCCAACATCCTTTGAAGCGTAAGATCATCAGCATCGCCCCCTCCAAGTACTATCTTAATGACAAAGAGAAGCACCCGTACCGCTGAAGGCTCCGCCCTTGGCAGGCAGGCCGAGCCGGCACGTTCCCACCCTTTGGTGGACGCACCACTGACCGCTGAAGCTGTATTTGCTCCTATAGAGGGAAGCGTTCGCCAAATGGAAGAACATCAAACTGAAATGCTCACCCTGCTGCGAAACCTGGGAGCGCCTCCGGCTCCCCCGCTGCAACCAGCTCGTGTGGATCCACCGCCGCAACAAAATCAGGGCAGAGCCCAAGAGGTTCCTCCAAGGCAGGAAATATCTGAAGAATATGCTGAAGCTGCAAGTTTCGCTCACTCGGCCCAGGGGAGAGCGAGAGCAGATCATCATCATGAGCCCGCTAGCGAAGTCCGCCTACATCCGTTAGAAAGATTTACTCGGGAGGAAATTCGAGAGGTCATCGCCGAAGAATATCATCAAGCAGGTGCAAGAGATATTTGTACCCACCGACCACTCTGTCAGGGTTCCCCGCTGACACCCCAGATTCTGGACCATCCAATTCCTCACGGTTTCAAACTGCCCGATATCGAAACTTTCGATGGAACTGACGATCCGTTCGAACATGTCAACCACTTCACTACCATTATGAGGATCTACAGCGCACCTGATCAGTTACTCTGCCAAGTGTTTCCTACCACTCTCAAGGGGCAAGCCCGTACATGGTTTCACTCCTTGAAAGCGGGCACTATCGCCAACTTCACAGAACTAATGAGACAGTTCACAGATCAGTTTATAGCAAATCGGAGGATCGTCCGCGACCCTTCCCACTTATCAGGTATCCGCCAGAACGAAGGAGAGTCTTTGAAGGATTTCTTCCGCAGGTTCTCCATAGAAGCCCGCCAAATCCCAGGGGTTGACCCTGAACTGTTAAGAGGAATGTTCCTCGGAGGTCTTCGCCCGAGCAACTTCTATTCAGCATTAATGAGGGAAACCGTCGCTAGCTACCCCGACCTCGTGCACCGCGTAGAGGCTCAGATCGCTGCCGACGAGGCTATTGAAGCTCATCGTCAACAGTTTAACAACAACCAGAAGCGAAAAAGGGAAAATGAGCCGGCCCTTCAACACCAAGAAGGAAGATTGCGCCGTAACCATCAAAGGGATCAGCCGCCCCGGGAGTACACACCCCTCAACACCTCCAGGACAAATGTATTTTATGCAATTCAAAGCAAAGAGGCGCTCAGCAAGCCCAGACCTCTCGCTAAAAATACTGGGGACCAGACAAAATACTGTGAATTTCACCATGGACAAGGACATGACACGGAAGAATGCTCAAAGCTCAAGGAGGAGATCGAGTATCTCATCAAACAAGGCCTCCTGGGGAGATTCTTACGGGGATAGGAACCAAGTCCACAGAAAGGAACTCGGCCCACCGTTTTGTTAGACCGGACTGGGGGGCAACCCCTAAGACGACCAACCCAGGAGAGGGCTTCGCACCTCAGAAGGGCTCTATCTATTATAGCGTTTATTAATTTTAATTTCCTATAAATTATGTGTTCCCATAAGAACGGTTTCGCGACTGTAACTCTAAAAAGTTAACATTTCCTCATTTTAAGCCTGTTGGCGTCAAGCGTCACCCGTGCAGTCCGAAATGCATACTCACTTTGCCCAAGTACGAAGACGTCCATCTACCCTTACAGCAACTGCCTCCGTGCAGCGCGCTCCTTACAACAACTGCCTCCGTGCAGCGCGCTCCTTACAGCAACTGCCTCCGTGCAGCGCGCTCCTTACAGCAACTGCCTCCGTGCAGCGCGCTCCTTACAACAACTGCCTCCGTGCAGTGCGCTTTTCACAGCAACTGCCTCCGCGCAGCGCGCTCCTTACAGCAACTACCTCCGTGCAGCGCGCTCCTTACAGCAACTGCCTCCGTGCAACGCGCTTTTCACAGCAACTGCCTCCGTGCAGCGCGCTCCTTACAGCAACTGCCTCCGTGCAGCGCGCTCCTTACAGCAACTGCCTCCGTGCAGCGCGCTCCATACAGCACCTGCCTCTGTGCAGCGCGCTCCTTACAGCAACTGCCTCCGTGCAGCGCGCTCCTTACAGCAACTGCCTCCGTGCAGCGCGCTCCTTACAGCAACTATCTCCGTACAGCGCGCTCCTTACAGCAACTGCCTCCGTGCAGCGCGCTCCTTACAGCAACTGCCTCCGTGCAGCGCGCTCCTTACAACAACTGCCTCCGTGCAGTGCGCTTTTCACAGCAACTGCCTCCGCACAGCGCACTCCTTACAGCAACCGCCTCCGTGCAACACACTTTTCACAGCAACTGCCTCCGTGCAGCGCGCTCCTTACAGCAACTGCCTCCGTGCAGCGCGCTCCTTACAGCAACTGCCTCCGTGCAGCGCGCTCCTTACAGCAACTGCCTCCGTGCAGCGCGCTCCTTACAACAACTGCCTCCGTGCAGTGCGCTTTTCACAGCAACTGCCTCCGTGCAGCGCGCTCCTTACAGCAACTGCCTCCGTGCAGCGCGCTCCTTACAGCAACTGCCTCCGTGCAGCGCGCTCCATACAGTAACTGCCTCTGTGCAGCGCGCTCCTCACAGCAACTGCCTCCATACCCGCGCGCAACCTAAACCGCGAGCAGCCCTCGCGCAATCTAGGCTGCGAGAAACCTTCGCGCAATCTAAGCCGCGAGCAGCCCTCGCACAATATAAGTCGCGAGCAACACTCGCGTAACCTAAGCCGCGAGCAACCCTCGCGCACGCAAAACCGAGCGCAACTCACGCGCAACCTAAGCCACGAGCCACCCTCGCGCCAGTAGAGCCCGCGCGCACAACACACGCACACAGGTTGCACACACGAACCCCGTGCTGACGGTCGCACGTGCGCAGACCCGCGCATAGGGTTGTGCCCTCGCACACACGCGCGCACCTGCACTCTCAAGGACCCACGCGGAGGGTCGCGCACGCACGTAGGGACGCGCGCGCGCACACCCGCGCGCGCACACACTCCCGCGCGCAGGGACGCGCTCTCGCGCGCGCGCCCGCGCGCTGGGTCGCGCGCGAGCACACCCGCGCGCAAGATCGCGCGCGCGCGCGCGCACCCGCGCGCTGGGTCGCGCACGCGCACCCGCAAGCGCGGACGCACTGGGTCGGGCGTGCGCACCCGCGCGCATGGCTGCGCAAGCGCGCCCTCGCGCGCGCTTGCGTGCTTCCAGGTGTGCCTTTGCACTCGCCCGCCGTTGCGCTGGCGCGCCTCCGCACCATCCAGCGCACGGACCCCTTCGCGATTGGATTCACCAGTACCTTGCCTGAAGACCCGTCGACGCTCCTTCAATTTGATGTAGCACCACCGTCGCCAATCGTATAAGTACGAGCATGCCTTCGAGCCACCGTTCTTCGCCTACTCGGCCTTCTCTCCGGAGGAAGACAAGGAAGCGGGGAAGAAGAAGATTAAAAATCCTAAGTTGTCTCTCACACGGCTCACCAACAACATAGGATTTGAGGGGCATTTGATAGGGATTGGATCCATTTTTAGCTTTAGGGGTGCAAATAGCAATCCCCAAAATGAAATCATGGGGTTGACTAGTCAACCCCATGATTCCCTTCATGATGGGAGAAGTGGAGGGCCCACTTTCTCTCAACTTTCATCTCCTCCATCCAATTCCCCCCTCTTTCTCTCCCACCAAAAATGAGATCCATAAAAAAGGGAAAGAGGGGAGTGAGGGAACCGCCGCCGCAACCAACCGTCGCCGCCCGCCCGCCCGGCCGCCGCCGCTCGGCCGTCCGGCCGCCGCCGCCCGGCCGCCCGGCCGCCCGGCCGCCCGGCCGCCCGGCCGCCGCCCGGCCGCCGCCCGGCCGCCGCCCGGCCGCCGCCCGGCCGCCGCCGCCCGGCCGCCGCCGCCCGGCCGCCCGGCCGCCCGGCCGCCGCCGCCGCCCGACCGCCGCCGCCGCCCGACCGCCGCCGCCCGGCCGCCGCCGCCGCCCGGCCGCCGCCACCTCCGCCCGGCCGCCGCCGCCCGACCGCCGCCGCCCGACCGCCCGGCCGCCGCCGCCGCCGCCCGGCCGCCCGGCCGCCGCCGTCTGTCCACCGCCAGCCGGTGGCTCGCCGCCCGAACCTCCACCATCCGATCATGGCGCGCTACCACGGCCGTCCGATCAAGGGGAAACCACTCACTAACCCACTATGTTAGTGGTGGGGCCCGCCATAACTTCCCCCTGGAGCCTATAAAAGGACCCCAGGGGCTCCTCATTTCATGATCTTTTCCTCCTCCTATTCTTCTCCCTCTTCCTCAGGTGAGAGCTCTCCTGCCTCCTCCACCGTGTCGGCCACCTCTCGCCACCAGCGGCCACCAGCGACCTCCAGCGGCCACCAGCGACCACCAGCGGCCACCAGCGACCTCCAGCGGCCACCAGCGGCCATCAGCACCTGCCATCGGTTATTGGCACCCCACCAACGCGCAGTTAGGAAGGAGGCGCCCAAAGTGAGAGGAAGCCGAGCAAAGGAGACAGTCGAAGCCCGCAAGCGCGCCGCCTCCAGGCGCACACGTTAGAAGCATCCCGCGCGTTCCACCGTCCAAGTCCCGTTGGCGAGGCAGTCTGTTGCCCACCAACGGTTGCGTACACCCTCTCTCTCTCCTCAAGATTGTAACGGGAGTGGCCTGTCGCCCCGATTCACCCAACATACTGTAATCACTCCGATCTAGTGGATTTTGGCCGGCAGCGAACCGGTCACGTGGTTTTTCATCCGGTTGAAGGGTTTTCCACGTTAAAACTCCTTGTATACATTTCCCCTCTTCAACTGACTGTGTGCGCGCTCGACCGCTCCGCGACCTAAGGCGGTCCAAGTTAGTCCGGATCGACCGGAGCGCCGAGTTTGGCCGCAACACATGAGAAATGACATTGAGTTTAAATCCAATTCTTTTGTTCGGCCGCACGATAACTTTCTGCATAGGAATTGACATTAATCACTTTTTATTGTTCGTTTGTAAAAAGATTTTCAATCATAGGAATTGACATTGATCAATGCTCTCAATTAAAAATAACAAATGCGTATTTTTCGCCCGACATCAATTTTATCGGCCGGACAGGATTTTTTCGTCATGACGCGATGTTTTTGCCCGAGCTTAAATTTTTCAGCCCGAACGCGAAATTTTTCGTCCGAACGCAATTTTTTCGCCGAGACACAATTTTTTCGCATGGATGGTATTTTTCTGCCCGAACTCAATTTTTCGGCCTGACACTACTTTTTCGCGCGGACGCGACTTTTAATCCCGGACGCGATTTTTTCGCCCGGAAGCGACTTTTTTGGCCGAAGGCGTTTATTTATCCCGACACGATTTTCGAGCGGGGTTTTCTTCTTCCCATTTTTCAATGAAAGATTCATATCAAGCAATTTCAATGTACCCGACGTGAATTTTCTCCCGGACGCTATTTTTTCGCCCTGAAGTAATTTTTTCGCCTGGGCGCGACTTTTTCGCCGGGACGCGATTTTTTTCGTCTGGATTGGTCCGGGCGAAAAAGTCGCGTCCGGCTGAAAAAGTCGCGTCCGGGCGGAAAAATCGCGTCCGGGCGTAAAATCGCGTCTGCACGAAAAAATCGCGCCCGTGTAGAAAAATCGCGCCCGGGCGGAAAAATCTGGCCCGGGCGAAAAAAAAAACACCTCGGGGCGAAAAAAATCGCGTCTGTGAAAAAAAACGCTCGGGCGAAAAAATTGCGTGTGGGTGAAAAAATCGCGCCTGGGCGAAGAAAATGCGTCCGGACGAAGAAAATGCCCAAAAGCGAAAAAATCACGTCTGATCGAAAAAATCGCGCCCGGGCGAAAAATCGCGTCCGGGCAAAAAAAACGCGTTTGAGCGAAAAATGCGTGACCGGGCGAAAAAAGCGCGTCCTGGCGAAAAAATGGCGTCCTGGCATAAAAATACCGTCCTGCCCAGAAAATTGTGTCAGTGCAAAAAAGTTGCGTTTGGGCGAAAAAATCATGTCTGGTACAAAAAAATCGCATTCATGCAAAAAAATTTACCTTCTTTTGAGTAACCGATGTTGACAATCTCAATATCCGCACCTAGAGATAAACATGGAACCAATGAGTTTTTAGTTTTGTGTGAATATCTACGGCATTCCATCAGAAAGCCAATTCCACTCTACAATTATTGATGCGAACCAGGGGCGGACCCATGCCTAGACACACCCGGGCAAGTGCCCGGGTGTGTTTTCGCGATTTTTTCTACAGGCGAGCGAGATATAATCGTCGCTATGGTTTTCCCCCTCATTTCAGCGAAACCTTGAGCGCCGAGCGGAACCCTGAGCGACACGAGAACTCAGAACTACAAAGCGGCAGAAGGGCGGAGGCGCCGACGACGAACTGGTGGAGATCGATCGAGCTTCTACAGAGGCGTTAGCGGCGAAACGGTAAGCGATTTTTGGATCATCGCCGGAGCCGCGCTGTTGAATGCTCTGTTTTGTTTTTTTTTCTTCCGAAAATGTCTCCAGACTCCAGACGCGTGAATGCTAGATACTTAGAGCAGTTTATTCTTCATTTTCTTGCTTAAAATCCTCTTATTTTGGGGGTTTTCTCTTCTCTTTCTTCACTCTTCATGCTGCCCTTGACTCTTTTTCTTCATCTTCTTGATTGATGATTCTATAATGCAAGCAGTGAGTATGAGTTAGGTCATAGATGCAGGTGAGTATGAGTTAGGTCATAGATGCAGTTGAAAAGTGATGCAGTTGGTCAGCCTCATCTTCTCGATTCCTTTATAGTTTTTTGATTTCCTCCCAATAGTCTAAAACCTAGGGTTTGAATCAGTTGAATGCTTGATATGGAGTTCCTCCGCCATGACAGTTTTTCTATTTCAATCCTCCTCATATGGCTTAATTTTGTTGGTCTCTTTTCTAAAACTTAGGGCTTGAATAAGTTGAAAAATTATAGGTGAAACTGCTAAAGCACTGAATTTCGAATTTTGGATCTTAGTAGAGGAACTTGGCTAAAGAATAAAGGTAACAACTTTGTCAAATTTTCCTTCAGATTGAGGATTTACCTTCGAGTTTTGTTTAAGTTTTAGGATTTACCTTCAGATCCGGGTTTGAGACTGTTGGAGCATGCGTCACAAATTTCTAGTTTATGTAATGTTATGATTTTGTTAACAATATTGAGTGCATTATTTTTTGGATTTCATTTTTTATTACTGTTATTTGCAATATTTCCTCTTAATTTTGAATTAAAAGTTATCATAAATTAATATTAAATCTATGATGCCCGGGTCGGATTTAAATCCTAGTTCCGCCACTGATGCGAACAACAGAAATGACTTTCATTTTCTTAAAGCCAATACTTTAATATCAATGTCGTTGAAACGAACGAACCCTAATTGATTAGACAATGACACTGTTGGGGCCAACTCAATACTCCAGATAGACCGGATTATACAAGGCAATTTTAGTTTGTGGAGCTGTCGAGCTCGCACACAGTTACAGAATAAGTTGAGCAGAACACAAAGGGATTTTAACGTGGAAAAATCCTTCAACTGGGTAAAAAAACATGTGACAGGTACGGTGCTGGTCAAACGTCACTATAGGCGGCAGTTTACAGATTATCAAGGGAATCGAGGGCAATAAGCCGCTCTTCATTAAAACTTGGAGGTGGGAGAGATTACAGGTGCGCTCGGTGGGCGATAAGCCACCTCGCGCAAAGCTCATTTTCTATTACTTTCTGGCGGTGACAGATGCCCTTGGACGCCACTCAGATGTTGAGCACGACAACGCGGTAGCAAGGCGTGCAAAGATGCGTCGGCGAAGACTTGCGGAATACTGCGCACGTAGGAGTTTGTTTAGAGTGCCTGCCTGACAATCGTCTTCTTCCTCAAATTGGCGTTGACCTATACGAATTTTCGGGTGGCTCGACGAGAAGAGGGGGCTTGTAGGAGGATTTCGGCAGAGCTTCGACCTGAGAAAGAAGTAAGTTTGGAGGAGAGAAAGTTAGAAATGAGAGAGGTCATGATGTCTTTTTATAGGTTCCATGGGTGGTTACGGTATTTATGCGACTATCCGCACACCGTAACCTCCCAATTTACTAAGTGCAAACCGTATTTTATATTGTTTTATGAACATTAATTTATACATTTTTATATGCACATCATGATTAATTTAACAAACATTTTCACCACTAACCATGTGGTTACATGGGTGGTTACGTGGGCGGTTACCCGCGTAATGGACGACACTGATCGTGATGGGTTGATCGGACGGTGGAGAGGGTCCACCATCAACGGGCTGTCAACCTGACGGCGAACGGCCGCCGGAGGAGGAGGAGTCGCGGCTGGCGGGAGGGCCTACCGCATCGAGCAAGGAGGGTGACCGGCCCTAGCGTCGGTCGTGACCTTGCGGCCACGGGATGCGGCCGCGGGGGGAGGCGGCCGCGGGGTGCAACCGCCCCTAGGGAGCGTAACCTCGCGGCGGAAGGAAGCAGCCGCGGGATGTGGCCTCCTATAGCGAGTGCGGCCTCGCGGGTGCGGGAGGCGGCCGCGAGGGGCAGCAGCGGGGAGCGACCACCACTAGCGGGTGCGCCATTCGGGAGCTCCCTGGGTTGTGGTGGTCTATCGCTATGGAGCTAAGGCGACCCGTCATTTTGGCCTACCGCGGGAGGTTTGCGTGCATGGCGGGATTCTGCGTGCGGGGGATCGGGGGTGTCGATTGTGTGCACGATAGTTAGCCTCATGATCCCACCAAGTTAGTGGGGATCATGAGTGATTGGTAATTGACACCCACATTTCTCTATAAATTTTATCTTGTCCTCATCATATGCCCCCAAAATTCTCGGTGTTTATAGCCGGAGCGCGAGAAGAGCAATAATTTTTACGAGAAGCTTTTTCTACGGTGATCATGACGGAGACAAACAAAGAGATGCTAGAGAAGGCGACCGGCGATGGCATGCGTGCCAAGGTACTTTGTAAAGTGGCGGAATGGTTGAGCGTTAAGGGTCCGCCCAAGCGGGGTTCACCCATGCGCGAGGGTGGAGGGAAGACCTGCGCAAGCGGGGTCGTGCTCGCATAGAGGATAGACAGCACACGCACCCCTGTGCATAGGTTTGCGCACGCGGGCCAGCGCGCACCCGCGCGCAGGTCTGTACACACGTGCATGAGTTCCTGCACGCACTCGTCGCATGTTTGCATGGGTTCGCGCACACGGGGCTACATGCACCCTCGTGCAGGTTTAGTCGTGCGGTCTAACACACGTGTCTGTGCGCGGTCCTGCACTGACCCTTGTGTGTTTTTGTGCGTTGTTTTGATGCAAGACTATGTTCTTTTGCATGCTTGTGTGGCTTTACAAGCTTGTGATTGGGTTGTGAGTGCTTGCATTCGTGTGCGGGGCTCTTTTTAGCGTCCAAAGCGTGATTGGTATGCATACAGTGCGGTGCTCTTTTATCGCGCGTGATCGTGTTTGGTGTTCTTTTTTCATGATTATTGTCTCTTCTTACTTTTCAAGTTTTGTAGCGCAATGCGCAAGGTCTTCTGATGTTATTGAACTCCACATTTACTGTTGAGCAGATTGCGGTTTAGAGAAAAAGATACGGAATACCAGCCGATCTTGAAGTAAGAATACTCCATATTGAAGATAGAGTTCAGATTCCGCTGAATGGTTGGTTGACGGTGTGTGAGACGATACTACAGTTCGGATTCTGACTTCCGTCGTGCAAAGAAGTGGTTGATATCTTTAAATTATTTGGCATCCCGATATCCCAGTTTACTGCTCTTGGGATGACTCGCATCATGGGACTAGTTGCTTTCTTCAGGAAGCATAACTCGAGATTTTCTTTGGACTTGTTCATAGATTGATATGAGATCCTTGTTGACGATGGCAGTCGTATTAAGATTTATAGCAATAAGAGTTGGCTTGGCTTCAAGAGTCGTATGGATCGTCACCATGTGAACACATTATTCGGTTATGTTCAAAATTCTTGGGGCTTTCCAGAGCTTTAGAATTCGCTACCTGATTGTTACCGTCGTCAAAAGGGGCGAGAGTAGGTATTTACTCCGATATCGAGATTTACAGAACTTCAGGTGCTGGCAAATCATTTATTCAGTATTTCTTTATTTGTAGATGAGAAATATTTATTGTTGTGCAGACTCTCTGTTGATTTCGATCATGTTGTTGATGTACCATTGGCTCGTGATCGGAAGAGGAAGCTTGCGCTGAAAGGCAGTATCGATGCGGATGCGGGGCCTCGATCTTCTTCAAGGCAGAGAGATTGTAAAGTTGAGGAGGTTCCCCGAGACGAGATTACACTGGCTGATCCTGATCTTGAGGTATTGTGGTCTTCTCCCCCTCCCCCCCCCCCCGAGTTCCCCACTCGAAGGATCCATCCCCCCGAGTGTCTTCCTATTTGAAGGCGACGAGCGATGTGATAAGTGAGCTCCTTTTTCAAGTCTTTGGTTTGGTTTCTTTATGTAATTTTGTCCCCTTTCTTCTTAATTGCAGATTGAAGCTCACGCTCATATAGCGTTTACGTGGAATGATCATTATTTGAGCTTGAAGAATGGATACATGGCTCTTTAGGAGAGGCTCCGGGCGACAGAGGATTTCACTTGCTTCCTTGAGAGAGGAATGTGATCGAGATTCATCTCGATTTCGGCAGATTGGGTCGGAGCTGAAGGTGAGGCTTGAGGAGGTCCGAGAGGCGTTGCTGACGGAGTAATCCTTGGTGGAGAAGACGACACAGTTACTGAAAACTACTCAGGAAGAGATTTCTTGTTTAGAGAAGGAACTAGGGGCTTCAAAAGCTGAGGTGGAGCGACTTTCTTTAGAGGATCGGGCATCAGAGCTGAAGGCTGCTAGGCTCGCTGAGTATATAGATTCATTGGACTACCTGCACGATCATTGTTTACTTTAAGAGGAGATATGTGACAATATCTAGACTAGAGAGGTAGAGCTCCAGATACAAGATGTTTGTGAGGTTGCTCTTAGGCGTGGAGTGTCGAAGGAGCTTTTGATGGTGGCCAGGAGGCTTGAGAGTGATGTCTTGGGCCTTGACTTTGATGACATTTCTAATGATGATTGTTTGAGCTCTGATTCCAATATAGATGTAGTTGGCGAGTAGTGGTCTCGCCTTTGTTTGTTTGTGTATGCTTGCTTTGTTTAGTTGAGTCTTTGTATGATCTTGTTGACTTGCGACGAACTTTGTATTTGCTTTAGAGTTCTTTTAGCAGCTTTTGGATGTGCCTGAGCATTTCTTTGAATTGCCTTAGTAACTTTTTCTAGCATTAAGCTTACCTTGCATAATGGCTTTGGGTGTGTTCACATCGTTGATTGGTTGACTGTTGGAGGACAGCACCCGGTGACATCTTAATCTGCTTTCCAAGTTAAAATTAAGATATCTGGACAGGGGGGGGGTGTCACTGATTTTGATGGTGAAGTACCAACCTTCAAACTGAGGTAACCGCGGTGTGGGCATGCACAGACGATGTTGTGACCTACCACAGGTGAGAATGGCACACCTTCGATCTAAGGCAATGAAAGGTCAATTGGAGAAAGCGAGGGGTAGGCCCTACCATCCGTTTGTTGATTGTCCATCGAACCGAGGCAGCCGCAAAGGGGGTAGGCCCTGATGGTGTCGTGACCTACTGCGGGGGAGAAGGGCACACCTTTGATCTAGGGCAGTGAGATGCCACTTAGAGATGGCAAGGGGTAGGTCCTACCTACCGTTTGACGTACGCGAGGGGGCTTGCCTTGGCATTACCGTAACCTACAGTGGGGGGGGGGACACCTTCAACCTAGGGTGGTGAGAGGTCATTTAGGGCATAGCCCTACGACGTTTCCTTACCGCAGGGGATAAGGGCTCACCTTTGATCCGGGTCAAATAAGGACTTCCGTTATATTAACTGTTGGCCGTCAAACAGATGAGCTTTGACTATTCCTCTAATAGCAAAGTTAGAAAACAAAGAGAGATGCCATATTAGAATGAGTGCAAAGCAATGTGTGTACATACGTATTTTACTGAATTTGAAATATAGTTGGTGACCACTATGTTAGACGAGCAGGGATAAAATTGCGAAGCTGATGCGTAGCATAGTGTTCTCTGTTTAATTTTGAGTTTTCCTTTTGAACACCTTAGCTGAGGAAATGTCGGTGTGTGTGAGTTTGATAAACATCCAGAAGTGACAGCTGAAGTATTGTAGTATAATCAAACTTTGCTTGAATGATAAATAACTGTACATCATAGGTTTCCTGCATAGGTTCTTCGCCTATAGTGACTGGAAGAGTGATGGTATCAAGGATCGGCACTGGAGTGCTTCCTAGGATGCACGCACTCGTTGACTTGAGCTCGATGTTACCGCTTGTCAGCTTGAGTAAGAGTAGTGTTGAAAGAAATAATATGTTTACCGTGATCCTTTCGTCTACAAAGACTTGACTTATTTTGGTTGAGGGTTCTACGATAACTATAGTGACACTGCTTTGACTCTGGTGGGGGGCTTGCTCCTTTTTCCTTAACAAAAATTGATCTATTGCTCATAAGTGAGAAAATAGCTGAATCTCCTCTCTTAGGAGATTGTACTCCTCAGTGTCATGTCCAGATCCTTGGTGATATTCACAATGTTTCGAGAGATCTCCTCGATTTGGAGTGAGTGGCCTGGGTCTCCGCAAGGCAAGATGATTGTGAATGGCTTGAAAGATTTCATTTTGGGCGGCATTGAGTGGTGCGAACCCTTGGCCTCAATGATGTTATCTTGGTTGATAAGCATCTTCATGACCCTTGCGATTCCTTTTGGGTTCCGAATTAGAACTATTCTCCTGCTTCCTTTTCTTTGCCAGCAATTTGCCTAATTCATTAGAGGTGATCTTGTTGTTGCTTGAAGTGAACTGATTGGCAAAAATATGTGCTAGTTCTATGAAACTGTCAATTCTTCCTTCTTCCAGAGAGCGAAACCAAGTCAGGGCTTGCTCTTTTAGCGCAATAGGGAATATTTGACATAGTAGCTCGTCTGAGACCTGGTAGGTATACATTGCGGCAACATAATATCTTATATGTGTAAGCAGATTGTCTACCCCGCCAAACTTCTTAAAATTTGGGTAATTAAAGCCCTTTGGAATGGACTCGCCAAGAAGGCTAGTGTGAATGGTGAGCATTCGTGCTTTTGCTCCCTGACAGGTGGGTTGTGAACTTCCTCACATCTGAGCTCATTGTGTTTGGTAATCTTGTCATTTGGTAGATAACAATGATAACTGCTTTCCTTCTCCTGAATTGATTCTATGGGAGTCGGTGAACTACTTGAATTAGAGAATTATTTTCCTATGCCATAGGTTTTGTGTGAGGAGTGTTTGGATGGAGTGCAATCCAGAGCTGGTGGAGGCAGACTGCCTATTCCAAGGGTAAGATTATGCGCTTGTGACGCTCCTCTGCTTTTTAGGAGAGTGAGGATCTATATTTGACGCTCTTCAACCTGACGTATGCATTCTTCCAATGACATATCAAGTGCATTCATGGCTTTTATCGCAAGAGGTGCGCTGACGAGCGAGCAGGGGAGAGTTGTGAGGAGTTACCCCCAGGAATTGATCTTTCGGTAGTGTGGGTGGCTCTTCCTGCCATATTCACTAGTCACAGGTACCATTGTGTATATATGATACTATCTCTAGGGTCTTTTTCAAGCTTTTGGGAACTCGTTCCCTATAGACTGTGTCAAACTGTTGCGGCCAAATCAACCCTTCAGATAGACCAGACTAAACTAGGCCACTTTTGCCCGTGGAGCGGTCGAGCGCTTACACAACCACAGAACAAGTAGAGCATAGCACAAAATGATTTTAACGTGGAAAAAACCCTTAACAGGGTAAAAAAAATCATGTGACCGATATAATGTTGGTCAAACTTTACTACTAGCGATAGTTTATAGATTATCAAGAGAATCGAGGGCGACAAGCCGCTTCTCATTACAACTTGGAGATGAGAGAGATTGCAAGTGCGCTTGGTGTAAGACACCCCCTCCCTGAACACAAAACACGGCACAAATGGAGTCTTATGCCTAGAACAGCCGCCTTGTAGTAGCGCTAACACTCGGGCTAACCTGTACTACAAGACACATATCCTGCGGCTATAACCAATATTAACCAATGCCAACCCAATCAAGAATATAAAACAGAAGTCAATCCACACATGAGTAAAATAGTCCAAAAGTACATCAAGAAAAAGAAGCTACAACAAAATTCTAAAATATCAGAGTACGGGTAAAACTTGCCCAAAGGGCTACATCAAGAGTCTCTCAAACTCACTTCGATGACTGACGGTAGCGACGACACCGTCCCTTCAGGCCCTGTCGTCTTGTCCTGGCTATCCTGCTGCAAAATCTGCGGCTGCTCTAACTGTGGGGTTTCCTCCTAAAAAGGGAGACGTAGCAACCGTTAGTCATAAAAACTAAGTGACTATCACATCCGCTCCCCCGACGACTCCTCGACCCCGGGCGAAGAAAGGAACAAGGGTACAATATATATAAGTTGAACAGAAGTACAAACATGTGGTATAGAGTGAACAATATCAAAGTATATAAGCAGCACAATAAATGAGTAAACCATCTACTCTAGCAGTTCTACCATCTACAGCAGTATAAAAATATAGGTACAGCAGAAAGTAACTAGACTTATATGAATGCTCATACAGGCATATAACTTGAGGATCAGCTCAGATATAGTAACTCATTGTATAAGAGTGCCCATACAAACTTATACGATAAGGATCTTGAGTATGCAAAGTAATGTAATGATATTAATGCAATGCAATGACTAACCCATGATAATGCATATGCAACTGCTATATCGACATAGACTTGTAGTTCCCACTTTTCAAGCAGGTAGCTATCCTATCAGGCGTCAACCGTCGTGGCCAGGAGGTAATAGTGGAGCGGGCTTCTCCACTACTTGGCGGGCATCCACACTACCATGCTTAGGCCTCTGTATGCCTCAATGCTAAAGACACAACATCGGAGCTCACATGCATACTATGACTCAGCGGGAACTCAGGTAGATGTGCACCGAGAACCAAGCCCCGAACTGGCCCATGTTGTGACCCGGAAGGAGCCTCTAAAAAAGCACGAGGACCAAGCCTAACCGTCCACTTGGTACAGAAGGAACCCCGGGAATGAGCACCGAGGACAAATCCCAACCGCCCAAAGTCTATCTGTTAACTCCCGACGGGTGTGACGACTGGCGAGCCTGTAGACCTGTCACACTATCTTAAGCCAGGATTATGATACCGCGTGTCGACTCACACCGCATGCAATTTCACATCATCGTGGCACAGAAGGAGCCTTGAGAATGAACATTGAGGACAAAGCCCAACAGTCCATTTACGTCTCTTCTCAACATTACCAAACCAGTGCGGTCAAACCCCACACTTACACTCTTTCACAACCACGTGCCCCAAGGTACTTAAGGGTTCATTATCAGTATAAGGGTACTTCACACATTCATCCTCTAATGACCACAACCATTTGTTTGTAACAGTCATTACCAATTATATTCAGCATGTTCAAGCCAAACTAATCATTATTCAACACATCACCACTATCAAGTACGTCATCAATATTTCACATATTTAAATCATTCTTACCATACCAACTCGTCAATCTATTCGTTCTCTAACCTCCACCACATCACCTCGATCAAGTACACTCTTCTACATCATTTGTTCATTAGGGATCTATCCAACAAATGTTATTAACATGATTTATCACAATCACTTATAGACTACATCTCAACAAAACATTAACATTAATGTACTACAATCTCTCTACCAACCCAAAGCTGATACTAAACCAACACGAGAATTACATGTGAAGGAATGATTACTGTACAACAACTTCAAACGGGGATTCCTGAGGCTACAAGAATCCAGTGAAGACGTTTAATCCCTCGTTGGAAAGGCATTTCTAAGAGCTGCGATTTCCGTGTTTAGTCGAAAACCCTGATCTTGCCGCATCCAGTCTGAAAACGACCTCGAAGGTTGCTGCGCACAGAAAACAGATTTCTACATGCATCATAGAGCAGATCGGACGACATCAGTTCGTCTTCTTCCTTCAACCAAACTTTCAAATAACATCCAGAATTTCTCCTCCCTTATTCACCCTCATAAGGCCACTTCTCTTCATGAAACTAGTCCACAAACTGCATTCAAAGTGAGGAAAAGGTTGAAGACTCTAATTCATAGGACACAAGTCCTAGCATGGCCTTTTCCTAGAAACATTCTTCTCACAAATCAAGACCCTTTTGAGTCGATATCTCTCCTAGAAATAACTAAAGATCTAGCACAAAGGGAGAGGGCAGGAAGCTCACCTCGTTTTCGGTATTTCAACCATTTCCAGCCATGGATTTTTCACCCTTCTTGGCGGCATCTTCTTCTCCTCGGTCGGTGTTAGTTCTTCACGGGAAGAAGATCGGCTCCAACACCTTCTTCCTCTCCAGCAGTTTCTTACAACGACGACTTGGAAGGAAGACTAGAAACGACTAGGGTTTTCTCCACTTTTCATGTAGGAAGTTGGGTAACTGCATAACCACGTGTCGGCCTGTCATTTGACCGTCAATCAACTCAGTAAATGAGTCCCTTCGAAACGACGCGGCCAGAAAATTCGCTAAAACTCGAAATTGAACTACATGGGTAAGGACAGCCCGTATCACTACCTGTGTCCTTCTCGGAAGGAATGTGGTCGACGAATCGTCGAACTGCTGCTTGGACACACACGGGTAGGGACACGCCCGTGTCACTACCCGTGTCATGCTCGGGAAAAACATGGTCGACGGTTCGTCGAGCTGCTTCTTGGACACACACGGGTAGGGACATACTCGTGTCACTACCCGTGTCCTGCTCAGGAGGAACAGGTTCGACGGTGTTAATCAAGCTCTGCTCGATGAATACACATGCGGGTAGGGACACGTCCGTGTCACTAACCGTGTTCTGCTCGGGAAACACAGAAAGGAATCCGCAACGTTGCCAGAGAGCCACACGGGTATGGACACGCCCGTGTCACTACCCTTGTCCTTCTCTAAAAATTTCACAAAGAAGATGCAAAGACACAAGAGAACCACACGGGTATAGACACACTCGTGTCACTACCCGTGTCCTTCTTTGGACCAACTTCTCCTCCCTTACACAAGTGTAAGGCTAGCTGTCAGCACTCCCTGAGCCAAAGTTAGCTCTCTTGCCTTAAAAGTGCGCACGAGGGGCCTAGCACAAATTGGGGACGTTACAAATCCTATAAACAAATTAAAAGATTTCGTCCCCGAAATCAGGCTAAGGCTATGGGGAGAGAAAAACATGAAATAAAATAAAATATGTTTTTAAAATTATCTTGAGGAAACAACTCCGGGTAGCGCTTTTGCATCAAGTCCACCGGCTCCCATGTATACTCCTCATTCCCATGGTTAGACCGCATCACCTTTACCAAAGGAACACTCTTGCGGCGCAAAATCCTTGTCTCGTTGTCTACTATCCGCACCGGCTCTAGTCATACAGATCTATCGGTAGCTACTGCTCCATCAATGGTGGGAATATGTTGATCGGGCCACAACAGCGCCTTCCGGAGAGACGACACATGGAATACGTCATGAAGGTTCTCCAGCTCTAGTGGTAACTCCAACTGGTAGGCTAAAGGGTCAAACTTTTCCAATATGGTGTAAGGTCCAACGTACCTTGGGTTGAGCTTCTTCACACCACGTACCCGTGACACTCCATGCATCGGCCGAATTTTCAGGAACGCTTTGTCACCCACCTGAAATTATACCACCCGGTGCTTTACATTATAATATTTAGCCTGCCGACTTTGAGCCTCAAGCATGTGGTCCCGTATTAGTCTAACAACCGCATCAATATCATCGATGTACTCCATTACTAAAACCTTCGGGTCTTCATCTTGTACCCATGACAAGGGGGTTCTACACCTTCTTCCGTAAAGGGCTTCATGGGGTGCCATCCTAATGCTGCCATGGTGACTGTTGTTATAGGAGAATTTGATAAGGGGTAAGAGCCTTTCCCACGGCTCTCCTCAATCCAACACACACAGTCTCAATAGGTCCTCCAATGTTCTGATGGTCCTCTCAGATTGACCGTCCATCTGAGGTTTAAATGTTGTGCTAAAGGTAAGGCGTGAACCCAAGTATGCCTGTACAACCTTCCATTCCTTAGAGGTAAACCGACCATCCTAGTTAGAAACAATTGTCCTTGGCACGCCATGATACTGTACAAACTGCTCCACAAAGAGGCATACCAAAACATCCACATGAGCTTCTTTCTTCATAGGAATAAACTTGGCTATCTTTGCCAGGCGGTCAACAATTACCCACACCGAATCATTCCCTAAGCGTGAGCGAGGCAATCCGTGGAAAAAATCCATGGAGACATCCTCGGACTTCCACTCGGGGATGGACAATGACTGTAATAATCCACCGGGGCTCTTGCATTTCGCCTTCACCCTTTCACAGGCCTCGTAGTGCGTAACAAAATATCTGACGTCCCTCTTCATTCCTGACCAACACATGGTCTTCTGCAAGTCGGCGTACATATTGGCAATCCCAGGATGCACAGAATACTAAGTGCAATGTGCCTCTCTCAGGATATCTTCTCAAATTTTGCTGCCTTTGGGAATGTAAAGCCGGCCACGGAGATGAATGAGGCCGTCTTTTAGAGAATACTCGTCAATAGTCTCATCTTCAATTGACTTGATTGCCGGGGCTAGAGCCACATCCTTTCCTTGCTCTGCCCGGATTCGGTCTCGAATATCACAAACTTACTCATCGCGGTTAAGTACTCTGTATACCCTTCCGATTGGTCTTTATATACCAGGGTAATCTCCATCTCTTCGAGCATCCGAGCTAACTCCATACTCATCAATCGGGACTTAGGGTTCGATTCTGGTACCTTTCTGCTCAAAGCATCAGCTACGGAATTTGCTTTTTTAGGGTGGTAGTTCAGGGTGAATTCATAATCGCATAAAAACTCTAACCATCGCCGCTGTCTCAAATTCAATCCCTTCTGGGCATGGATGTACTTTAGATTATTGTGGTCCAAAAAGATTTCGCAGTGGATGGCATATAGATAGTGTCTCCAAATCTTCAAGGCGAACACCACCGCTCTCAATTCTAAATCATGTACTTGATAGTTGATTTCATGCTTCTTCAGCTGTCTTGAAGCATATGCAATCACATGCCCGTGATGCATCAATACCGCTCACATCCCTTAATACGACGCGTCAGTGTAAACTTGAAATCTTTCCTTCCCGGATGGAAGGGCTAGGGTGGGTGCGGATGTAAGTCTATCCTTCATTTTCTGGAACACATCTTCACACTGGGGTGTCTACTCATATGACACACCTTCTTTTGTCAGAGTAGTAAGAGGAAGGACAATCTTTGAGAACCCATTTACAAACTTGTGATAGTACCCAACAAGTCCAAGGAAGCTCCGCACATCGGCCACTGACTTCAAGGGCGACCACTCCCTCACGGCGTACACTTTGGCCGGATCCACAGCTAGTCAAGTCCCATTGATCGCATGGCCCAAGAAGGCAACCTCTTGGAGCCAGAATTCGCACTTGCTGAACTTGGCAAACAAGGCGTGCTCTTTTAGCTTTCTCAGTACCAAGGTCAGATGTTTGACTTGCTCTTCCTTTGTCTTTCAGTAGACCAAAATGTCATCGATTAAAATGATGACGAAGACATCTAGTTAATGCTCGAACACTTTGTTTATCAAACTCATGAAAGCTGAAGGGGCATTTGTGAGGCCAAACGGCATCACGGTGAACACGTACAAACCGTACCTTGAGCTAAAAGCCGTTTTCTGAATGTACTCCTCTTGTATCCTTAACTTATAATACCTCGGCAAATCCAACTTGGAAAACCAATGTGCTCCTACCAATTGGTCGAACAACTCGTCGATCCGGGATAGCGGATAGGTGTTCCGTACCGTCAGTCGGTTGAGCTTCTGATAGTCTATGCACAATCTTAAGGTTCCATCCTTCTTCTTAACGAACAGAATAGGGGCTCCCTAAGGTGATGAGCTAGGGCAAATAAACCCTGATTCCACCAGTTCTTGCAACTGAACTCTAAAATCTGCGAGTTCCTTCGGGGCCATTCAGTAAGGGGTCCTGGAGACGGGCTTGGCACACGGTACTAGCTTAATTTGAAAATCCACCTCTCTATGCGGGGGTAATCCTGGAAATTTCTCAGGAAATATCTCGGGAAAATCTCGCACTACTCACACATCCTTCATATCTATTTTCATCTCTTTCAGTTCAAAACATATCATGCAGACTTCTTCTCCCTCATGTGAGCTTTCAAGGTCTGAATCGAAGATAATAACAAACGAGGTGTGAATTTTATACCTTGAAAGATGACAATAATGTTCCCATGTCTCAAGTAAATTTGCTTCTTCGCATAGTCAATTCTTGCGTAGTGCGAATCCAACCATGACATGCCCAGAATGAGATCGAATTCTGGCATTCTCAAAACTGTGGCAGAGGTATCAAAGGCCTTTCCCCCAATGAGTATCTCCAATTCGCACTTGGCGGTTGCGGTCATCTCAGAGTCGTATGGGAGGCGCACTCTTCGAGCAATACCAGTGAAGTATTGCACTCCATCTAGGTCTTTAATGAAGTCTGCAGACGCAAATGAGTGTGAGGCACCGATATTGAATAACGTATAGGCCGGTTTCCCGCCGACCACCACGGTGCCTAAGTACCAATAACAATACTCAAAGCTAGATATCTAGTACGTCTTAAGCAACTTAAGGTTAATAATGAAGATGTGATAACTAACTATAACATACCTGCAATCACCTCCTGAGGGTTCCGCTCCAGTGTCATGTCCAGTGCGAACACCTGATTTTGAGCAGGTCCGAGGTTTCCTCCTCGTGGTCCTCATCCTCGACCACACACATGCCCTCGCCCTCGCGGAACTGCCGGAGGAAGAGTAAGAGGAGCATTCCCAAACAGCTGTGGGCAGTAACATCGGATGTGGCCCGGTTGATTACATTAGAAGCACATTCGCTCATTCCGCCCCTCGGGTTGCTGAAACTGTTGAAGCTGTGGAGGTGGAGGCAATGCTGGAGGCTGTGGAACCGGGTGCTCCATTCTAAAATTCAGGTGGAAACGCATGCCACCTCTCTGATGTCCTCTTTCTCCTCCATAGTTGTGTCTCCTTCTATTGCTAGGGCCAGCTTTCATCACACCCTCATCAGGTCTCTTACCACTTCCCAAGTGATCTGCTTCTAGCTTCTTCGTCATGTCAATTATTTCAGCCAAGCTGGAGTCTGATATAAATAAAAGGGCCTGCCTCAGGGGGTCCCACAACCCTTTATAGAAGCGCTTAACGTATCCTCTATCATCCAAGCCATATGGGTCTGCAAATCTCGCGAGATGTTGGAACTCTCGTTGATACTCCGTATCCGACTTCGATCCTTGCTTCAGCTGTAAAATCTCTCTTCGAGTTCATCTCGAGCAGACGAGGGAATGAAGTGCTCTAAAAAGGCTCCTGAGAACTCGCTCCAGCTAATCTTCGTATAAACTCGCCCTTAAAAGGTGGAGCTCATGAGGGACTTCCACCACCTTTTGGCGTGCAGTTCCAGGAGTGTCACTACCAGGGTCACAGCCATATTATTCGGACATCTAATTCCCACCAATAGTTCTTGCTTGGTGTCGAGCCATTCCTCCGTATGCATTGCCGACTCTGTCCCAAGATAGGTAGGAGGGGAGAGAGCTTAGAAAGTGCTCACCCAATTGGAGCCCGTAGCTTGTTTTTGTACGGGGGCTTGTTGGGATCTAAAGGCATCCAAGATAGCTATGAGCGTCTACCCTAGCTCCGATTACTGAAACTGTATGGGTACGGATGGGGTTGGGGTGCCCCCCACTGGCTCAACGTGCGCTAGGATCTACACGTAGAGTACAAATCTATGGTCAGATTGGCTAATCTTAAGGTCAAAGTTGGACATACTTAGTGTGAATTACATATGAGCACACCACTGCTTCCGCTAAGTCAGTTTATCCCCAAACTGACTAATCGAATGGGGGTGACACCATTGTTGAATGAATTGTTTAGTTCAGGATCGTAGCAAGTTGATACCATTTGTAAGACCCCCCTCCCGGAACACAAAACATGGTACGAAGGGATTCTTATGCCCATAACAGCCATCTTGCAGTAGCACTAGCACTCGGGCTAACCTGTACTACAAGACACCTATCCTGCCGGCTATAACCAATAACAATCAATGCTAACCCAACCAAGAATATAAAACAGAAATCAATCCACACATAAGTAAAATAGTCCAAAAGTACATCAAGAAAAAGAAGCTACAACAAGCTTCTAAAATATCAGAGTACGGGTAAAACTTGCCCAAAGGGCTACATCAAGAGTCTCTCAAACTCTCATCGATGCCTGACGATAGCGACGACACCGTCCCTTCAGGCCCTGTCGTCCTGGCCTGGCTGTCCTGCTGCAAAATCTGCGACTGCTCTGACTGCGGGGTTTCCTCCTAAAAAGGGAGACGTAGAAACCGTTGGTCATAAAGACTAAGTAGCTATCACATCCGCTCCCTCGGCGACTCCTTGACACAGGGCGGAGAAAGGAACAAGAGTACAATATATATAAGTAGAACAGAAGTACAAATAAGTGGTATAGAGTGAACAATATCAAAGTATATAAGCAGCACAATAAATGAGTAAACCATATACTCTAGCAGTTCTATCATCTACAGCAGTATAAAAATATAGGTACAGTAGAAAGTAACTCAACTTATATGAATGCCCATTTAGACATATAAGTTGAGGATTGGCTTAGATATAGTAACTCATCGTATAAGAATGCTCATACAAACTTATACGATAAGGAACTTGAGTATGCAATGTAATGTAATGATATGTATGCAATGCAATGACTCAGCCATAATAATGCACATGCAACTGCTATGTCGACACAGACTTGTAGTTCCCACTTTTTGAGCAGGTAGCTATCCTCTCAGGCGTCAACCGTCGTGGCCAGGCGGTGTCAGTGGAGTGGGCTTCTCCACTACAAGGCGGGCATCCACACTACCACGCTTAGAGCTCCGTACACCTTAATGCTAAAGACACAAGATCGGAGCTCGCATGCGTACTACGGCTCAGCGGGAGTCTCTTGTAGATGTGCACTGAGAACCAAGCCCCGAATTGGCCCATGTTGTGACCGGATGGAGCCTCGGAAAAAGTCTGAGAACCAAGCCCAACCATCCACTTGGCACGGAAGGAGCCCCGGGAATGAGCACCGAGGACCAAGCCCAACCGCCCAAAGTCTATCCGTCAACTCCCGTCGGTGTGATGACTGGCGAGCTCGTAGACCTGCCACACTATCCTTAACCCAGGATTACGACACCGCGTGTCGACTCACACCACATGCAATTTCACATCATCGTGGCACGGAAGGAGCCTCAGGAATGAACACCGAGGACCAAGCCCAACCGTCCACTTACAACTCTTCTCAACATTACCAAACTGGTGCCGTCAAACCCCGCACTTAAACCCTTTCACAACTTCATGCCCCAAGGTACTTAAGGGTTCATTATCAGTGTAATGGTACTTCACACATCCATCCTCTAAATACCACAACCATTTGTTCGTAATAATCATTACCAATTATATTCAGCATGTTCAAGCCAAACTCATCATTATTCAACACATCACCATTATCAAGTACGTCCTCAATATTTCACATATTTAAATCATTCCTACCATACCAACTTGTCAATCCATTCGTTCTCTAACCTCCACCACATCACCTCGATCAAGTACACTCTTCTACATCATTTGTTCATTAGGGATCTATCCAACAAATGTTATTAACATGATTTATCACAAACACTTAGACTACATCTCAACAAAACATTAACATTAATGTACTACAATCTCTCTACCAACCCAAAGCCGATACAAAACCAACACGAGAATTACATGTGCAGGAATGATTACTGCACAACAACTTCAAACGGGGATTCCCAAGGCTACAGGAATCCGGTGAAGACATTTAACCCCTCGTTGGAAAGGCATTTCCAAGGATTGCGACTTTCGTGTTTAGTCAAAAGCCCTGATCTGGCCGCATCGAGTCTGAAAATGGCCTCGAAGGTTGCTGCGCGCAGAAAATAGATTTCTGCGCGCATCTTAGAGCAGATCGGACGACATCAGTTCGTCTTCTTCCTTCAACCAAACTTTCAAATAACATCCAGAATTTCTCCTCCCTTATTCACCCTCATAAGGCCACTTCTCTTCACGAAACTAGTCCACAAACTGCATTCGAAGTGAGGAAAAGGTTGAAGACTCTAATTCCTAGAACACAAGTCCTAGCATGGCCTTTTCCTAAAATCCTTCTTCTCACAAATCAAGACCCTTTTGAGTCGATATCTCTCCTAGAAATAACTAAAGATCTAGCACTAAGGGAGAGAGAAGAAAGCTCACCTCGTTTCCGACATTTCCACCATTTCCAGCCATGGATCTTGTCACCCTTCTTAGCGGCATCTTCTTCTCCTCGGTCGGTGTTAGTTATTCACGGGAAGAAGATCGGCTCCAACACCTTCTTCCTCTCCAGCAGTTTCTTACAGCGACGGCTTTGAAGGAAGACTAGAAACAGCTAGAGTTTTCTCCCCTTTTTATGTGGGAAGTTGGGTAACTGCATAGCCACGTGTCGGCCTGTCATTGGACCTCCAATCAACTCAGTAAATGAGTCCCTTCGAAACGACGCAACCGGAAAATTCGCCAAAACCTGAAATTGAACTACACTGGTAGGGACACGCCCGTGTCACTACCCGTGTTCTGCTCGGAAGGAACGTGGTCAACGATTCGTCGAGCTCCGCCCGATGAATCGTCGAACTGCTGCTTGGACACACAGGGGTAGGGACACGCTCGTGTAACTACCCGTGTCCTGCTCGGGATAAACACGGTCGACGGTTCGTCGAGCTTCGCTCGACGAATTGTCGAACTGCTGCTTGGACACACACGGGTAGGGATACGCCCGTGTCACTACCCGTGTCTTGCTCGGGAGGAACACGTTCAACGGTGTTAGTCGATCTCTGCTCGATGAATACACACACAGGTAGGGACAGGCCTGCGTCACTACCCGTGTCCGTCTCGGAAAACACAGCAAGGAATGCGCAACATTGCTAGAGAGCCACACGGGAATGGACACACCCGTGTCACTACACGTGTCCTTCTCTGGAAATTTCACAAAGAAGACTCAAAGACACCAGAGAACCACGCGGGTATAGACACGTCCATGTCACTACCCGTGTCCTACTCTAGACCAACTTCTCCTCCCTTAGACAAGTGTAAGCCTAGCTGTTAGCACTCCCTGAGCCCAAGTCAGCTCTCCTGACTTAAAAGTGTGCACGAGGGGCCTAGCGCGAATTGGGGACGTTACACTCGGTGGGAGACAAGCCACCTCACACGAAGCTCATTTTCTATCACTTTCTGGTGATGGTGGATGCCCTTGGACATCACTCGGATGTCAAGCATGGCAGCGCAACAACAAGGCATGTGAGATGCGTCGGCAGAGACTTACGGAGTGTTGCGCACATAAAAGATTGCTTATAGTGGCTTGCTGGAGATCGTATTCTTCCTCGGATCGTCATAAACCTGGATTAATTTCGGGTGGCTCGGCGGGAGGAGGAGGCTCGTAAGAGGATTTTAGCAGAGCTCTTACCTGAGAAGAAGAAAGCTGAGATGGGATAAAGTTAGAAATGAGAGAGTTCCTTGAGCCTTTTTATAGGCTCAAGAGGGGTTATTACAATAGTTATGCATCCATCCACACACTGTAACCACCCAATTTACTAAGTGCATACCGAATTTTATATAGTTTTATGTGCATATTAATTTATACAATTTTTATATGCACACCATGATTAATTTAACAAACATTTTCCCACAATAACCATGGTGGTTATATTGGTGGTTACATGGGCGGTTACCAACGTAACGGACAATGTCGATCATGATGGGGTGATCGGACGGTGGAGAGGGCCCGCCATTAACAGGCAGTCAACCTGACAGTGGATGGCCGTCGGAGGAAGAGGAGCCACGACCGACGGGAGGGCCGGCCGCGGCGAGTAAGAAGGGTGGTTGGCCCTAACGCCGACTGTGACCTTGCGGTCGCGGGGGGAGGCTGTGAGGTACGACCTCCCCTAGGGAGAGCAACCTCGCAGCCACAGGATGTGGGGACTCTAGCAGGTGTGGCCTCGCGATTGTGAGGGGCGACGTCCCCTAGCGGGTGCGTCCTTTCGGCCGCGGGGGGAAAGGAAGGCGGCTAGCCCTAGAGTCGGTTGTGACCTTTCGGCCGCGGGAGGCGGCCGCGGGGGGAGTCCGCGAGGTGCGTCCTCCCCTAGGGAGTGCGACCTCGCGACCACGAGAGGCGGTCGCGGGATGTGGCCGCCTCTAGCCGGTGTGCGGGGTGCGGCTTCCCCTAGCGGGTGCGCCAACCAAGATTCCCCATGGTTGGGGGTGGTCGGTCACCGAGGAGCGAAGGCGGCCGGCCGTGGGAGGTTTGCGTGCATGGAGGGATTCCGCATGCGGGGGATCGGGGGTGCCAATTGTATGTGCGGTCGTTAGCCCCATGATCCCACCAAGTTAGTGGGGATCATAAGTGATTGACCATTTGTACAACCATGTATTCGCTGAGTGGGCCCTCCCGACAAGTTCAGGGTTTTCCGAGACATTCAGGTCCAAGAGGCCAAAGTGAGCGAATGGGGTAAGCTGACTCGCACTCGCCCAGGAGGAGTGAGGGTCCCGCCCCTAGCAGGAGGGAAGGCTCTCGCTAATATAAGCGTATGGTAGGCAGGAAGGCTCTCGCATCCGCCGTTTAGGAGAGTTGTAAAGGCGAGTGCCCGGTTCATCCAACACTCGCCCCCTTTAGACGAATGGTGCCTTCATGGGTCATTCGCCCAGTAGAGTTCAAAGACAAAATTACCTGGATGCCCCTAGAGGTCTGCATTTAGCTCCTCGGAACAACGAATCTACGTTGTTAGTAGACCCAGTTGGGCTGCATATAGCCTTTTAGGACAGCAAAACTACGTTATTGGCAAACCAAACTCAGAAATCTTTAAATAGACCCACATGGGTACCTCAGAGAGAAGTTTTTTTTCTCATTCTCAGATCTTATAGCGCTTTCTGGGGTAGCCTTAGCTCAGCACTGGCTAAGAAGGGAAGGCCCTCTGAGATCTTCGGGGTTAGAGGAGGGACCTCCGTGTTGTAGCCCAGGTTGGTTTTTCTAGTTCCGTGCGGCTGGTCAGGGGTCAAGTTCGGGAGAAGTAGGTGTTAGCTACTCCCTCGGATGGATCAAATTTTGGTTCCAACACTATTGACACCCAAATTTCTCTATAAATTTTTCCTTTTTCTTATCAAGCATGAATGTGTATAAATAAATGATATTAACCCTGTTTACCTTGGGGTAAATAAGTACATACCGCAAAATCAATAGCACTAATGATTTTGCTGCCCATTTGTTATTAGGTGTTGTAGAGGATACCAGAAAATTCAGCAACCTGAAAAATATTTCAGACCAAGACGCATATATGTGCTCAAGACACTCAGGGCACATGTGAGACAATATTTTGGATATCTAAGATATCACATGCGGGCAAAATAGTTCAACTTTTGCAAACGGATGTAGCTTCAGTTTTCTTTTCTACATAGTTTTTTTACCAATAAGCTCAAATTCTCTCCTTTGAGCACTTGAATCGAAAACAAAGTCGACTTTCATTTCTAATGGGGTTCTCCTTGAAATTTGAAAGTCAAATCAGGAGGATTTCGCACCATGCGGACGGACAAATAGGAAAGCCCGGATTCGAGAATGTGGATTGCCAATTTTTGGAAAATTATGACTACCCTCGGGGCCAAAAAACCCGCCCGGGGAAGAGGGCGGCCCGGCAAGCCCGAGGGCCGGACAAGGCCGACAGCTAAGGGCACACTACTAGAAAAATTGAGCTTTAGCAACACTTGTTTTGGCATGCACTACAAGAAAAATTCTTATTAGCTAGGGGAAGAATCCCTTGCTAAATCAAAAAATTCGTTGTTAATTTATATTAGCAAGAAATTTAACAACGAACCAACTTTCTTTCTATATTGAGCCTAGCTAAATTCAACAAGGATGTTTTTCGTTGCTGTTTTGCAAGGATATTTTAGATACGAATATATTGCTTGCTAATTTAGCAAGGGATAATAGCTACAAAAAATTCGTTGCTAATCACCATCAAATAATTTCGATCCTAAAATTACCTGACATTAAAATTGTTGCAAATTTTGATGCTAATAAATGTCAAATCAAAAAAATAAATATATTTATAATATATTATTTCATAAATAAATTGATGATGAATCGTTTTTTTAAATTAATTAATAATAAATATATTTGGTGTCAATTTTATTTTAATAATAATACTATATATCACAAAATATTTTTAATTAATTTTATTTTTATTTAAGCCAAATTAAAATTTTAATTAATTATGAAATACAATTCTATTTTGATTGAAGTCATGCTCATAAATTTTTAATAACATGCACTATAATTAAAAGACACGTGATTGAATATATGCGATGCGCGCACACCCAATATCGAGCTCATATAACCAAATTTTCATATATATTAATAAACTAAACACTCAATATCGATCTCATATAACCAAATTTTCATATATATTAACAAACTTTAACATAACATGAAACTTGTTTTCATACATGAACAAAATAATTACATATATATATCATCAATCATTTATATATACATCATCAAACTTCCATACATCATCAAACTTCCATATATCATCAAACTTACATACATCATCAAACTTACATACATCATCAAACTTTCATACATCATGATCACCAAAATTTAGTATATAATCAAAACATCAATATAACAAAAATAAAGTGCTCTTGTTGAAGCCAAAATTGACCTCAACAAAAGTTCAAAACAGGGGTGCAGCTAACGCCTACTTCTCTCAAGCCCCGCCCCTCGACTAGTAACTAACGATTTAGAACTGACCCAAAGCCTCAGCAGGGAGGTCCCACCTCACACCCAGAAAATCTCTGAGAGCTTCCCCTCCAAAGCCAAAAGCCGGGCTAGGAGCTCCTCAGAAAGCGCTAGAGATTCAGAGAGAATATGAGTCTTCTTTCTAAGAAGCCCTTCTGGGTCTATTTATAACCTTTTGCTGACCTGAAGTTATGTACTAAAATACCCCTGACTGGTCTGCCAATAGCCAAATCTCGCTGTCTGAGAAGTGTTAAATACAGCCTCTGAGGGTATAAGGGGGATTTTACCCGGGGGAAATTAAGACATTTTACCCTGAACCCGGGCCCTACTCGGCGAGAGCTCTGTGCCGAGAACCCTCTCTCCCTCCTCTGGCGGGAGCCCAAAAAGGTAGTGTCAAGTCCCACGCTGAGCCAGCCCCCACCTTCTCGCTGGCTCTGCCGAGAGCAGGTCCCGGCTGGCCGAAGGTGAACGCTTCCCGCCTGTCTCTAGGCAGGAGCTGCTCCTAGGCGGGAGCTCCTCTAATCTTGACGCTGTCGCTGGACGCGGTGTTGAGTAAGTGGATCCCACTCAACGCCCTTGCTGCTGACCCTGGCGTTGAGTGAGTGGAGCTCACTCAACGCCCTTTACTGCTGGTCGCAGCGTTGAGTGAGTGAAGCTAACTCAACGCCCTTGTCGCTGACCCCGGCGTTGGAGCTCACTCAACGCTCTTTGCTGCTGGTCGCGGCGTTGAGTGAGTGAAGCTCACTCAACGCCCTTGCCACTGACCCCGGCGTTGAGTGAAGCCCACTCAATGCCCTTTGCTGCTGGTCGCGGCATTGAGTGAGTGAAGCTCACTCAACGCCCTTGCCGCTGACCCCGACGTTGAGTGAAGCCCACTCAACGCCCTTTGCTGATCATGGCGCTGAGAGAGTGAAGCTCACTCAGCGCCGTGCATTCTCGCCCGCTTCTGGCCATGGTGGGATCTCGCCTGCTCCTAGGCGGGAGCTCCTCCGGCGCGAGAGCTCTTCTGGTCTTCCGGCCCGAGCTAACTTGGGGCTGGTCCAACCCCGATCGATAATGCCTTTGGGTCCCACCCATCGAATATGGGGTTGTACACAATCCCCGCTCTTTTTGAGCTAGCCCTGCGCTCGAAAAGACACATCACACCCAGCAATATTCGCTGGGCACGTGTCATTTCAAAAGGAGAATCTTTTGGTGGGCCATATCACAGCTATATATATGGTGGGATCTCGCCTGCTCCTAGGCGGGAGCTCCTCCGGCGCGAGAGCTCTTCTGGTCTTCCGGCCCAGTTCGCTGAAAAACAGCTGGACAGCACCTAGTTCGCTGAAAAACAGCAAACTGGGCACTGTCCAGCGCCGATTTCATTGTTAGTTCGCTGAGAAAAACAGCGAACTGGACGCTGGACAGCGCCAAGTTCGCAAAAAAGCAGCGAACTGGGCGCTGGACGAACTGGGCGCTGTCCAGAGCCCAGTTCGCTGAAAAACAGCCAACTGGGCGCTGTCCAGCGCCCAGTTCGATGTTAGTTCGCTGAAAAACAGCGAACTGGGCACTGTACACCACCCAGTTTGCAGTAAAACAGCCAACTGGGCGCTGTTCGCTGAAAAACACCCAGTTGGGCGCTGTCCAACGCCCAGTTTGCCAATTGGGCGCTGGACAGCGCCTAGTTCGCTGAAAAACAGCCAATTAGGCGCTGTCCAGCGCCCAGTTCGCTGAAAAACAGCCAACTGGGGGCTGTCAAGCGCCCAGTTCGCTGAAAAACAGCCAACTGGGCGCTGTCAAGCGCCTAGTTCGCTGAAAAACAGCCAACTGGGCGCTGTCCAGCGCCCAGTTCGCTGAAAAACAGCCAACTGGGCGCTGTCCAGCGCCCAGTTCGCTTAAAAGCACCCAACTGGGCGCTGTCCAGCGCCCAGTTCGCTGAAAAGCACCCAACTGGGCGCTGTCTAGTGCCCAGTTTGCAAACTGGGCGATGGACAGCGCCCAGTTCACTGTAAAACAGGCAACTGGGCGCTGGACAGCGCCCAGTTCACTGAAAAACAACCAACTGGGTGCTGTCCAGCGCCCAGTTCGCTTTAAAACAGGCAACTGGGCGCTTGACAGCGCCCAGTTCGCTTTAAAACAGGCAACTAGGCGCTGGACAGCGCCATAAAATAGCAAACTGGGCGCTGTCCAGCGCCCAGTTCGCCGTAAAACAGCCAACTGGGCGCTGGTGCCGTAAAACAGCGAATTGGGCGCTGTCCAGCACCCAGTTGGGTATTTTCAGCGAACTAACAGTGAACTGGGCGCTGGACAGCGCCCAGTTCGCTGTTTTATTGTGAACTGGGCGCTGGACAGCGCCCAGTTGGCTGTAAAAACCAGCAAACTGGGCGCTGTCCAGCGCCCAGTTCGCTGAAAAACACCCAACTGGGCGCTGTCCAATGCCCAGTTGGGTGTTTTTCAGCGAACTAATAGCGAACTGGGCGCTGTCCAGCGCCCAGTTCGTGCGCCCAGTTTGCCAATTGGGCGATGGACAACGCCCAGTTCACAGTAAAACAGCCAATTGGGCGCTGGACAGCCCCCAGTTTGCTGAAAAATAGCCAACTGGGCGCTGTCCAGCGCCCAGTTCGCTTTAAAACAGTCAAATGGGCGCTGGAGCGCAGCGTCCAGTTCACTGAAAAATAGCGAACTAGGCACTGTCCAGCGCCCAGTTCGCTATAAAACAGCCAACTGGGCGCTGGACAACGCCCAGTTCACTGTTTTCTATCTAAGGGGGAGGGTTAAGAATGTTTGTTTTATCTTGGATGTATGAAAGAAATTAGTATTTCTCCCTATGTTTCCTCTCTTTTCTTCCTCTTTTCATCACCCTTGCCACCGCCAACCCCCTTCCCTTGTCGGAGTCCTCCTCTGGAAACTATCAAACCCGTAACAAAGTGGATAAAACACCCACTTTAAAATATATCATCTCATGCCAGAGTGCATACATAGAGAGAAAAATGACATGGACACATCTTACAATGTATGCATTATTAATCAAACACTTTATAAAGAATAAAAGTAACCTTTGTGGTAGAATGGTTCATTTGGCCAATGGGAAATGAATCCCATAATTTCTTCAGTAGTAAAAGTAAATCATACTGTCCCATATCAGGCACTTATGCTAAGAGTGCAAGCCTTGCATGAAACTTATTCAATTTTTCAACAGTGAGTCTGACTAACAGATTAATACAGCGAAGAGTATGGAATAAACAATCAAAAGATTGTGAATCAATTGAAGACATTAACCAGATCTGTAAAATGGATTCTTGGAAACAGTGGACTGGGCACTGTCCAGCGCCTAGTTCGCTGAAAAAAAGTCAACTGGGCACTGTACAGCGCCCAGTTCGCTGAAAAACAGCCAACTGGGCACTGTCCAGCACCCAGTTCGCAGTAAAACAGCCAACTGGGCACTGTCTGTAACACACCCCATCCGTTACGGGTAATATAACAGAAGGTCCGGCCGGGGCCCCACGTCATATTAAGCGAACAGACGGAACGGTTACTAAATTTGAAATACCATAATCCGATACATTCAATTAAAACCGTATCCTAACTCAGAATCATTCTAGCGGAAGCATAAAAGGAGTTTAACGAAAAACCGCGCCCAACGGCGAATGTCCACTAAACAAGCAAAGGAATGAAAATACAACCACATGTCCACAAAACGGCCTTAAGGCCTTACATGAAAGTGTTCAACTGAAAATACAAGTAGCTTGCATACATCGGCACGCAGGCCGGCAATACATGAAACTAGCTAACAAAAAGGGGCTGGGCCTTCGAGGGCCAGCTCAGCAAAATGGGTTTCGGCCCGCTATTTCCCGCTCGGCTCCGCAGCACCTGCAAGCCAACATTCCACCGAGCGGTGGCAAACAAAGCAACGGTCAGCAAAGGCTGACCAAATTATAACGACCCCACCCCTTTCTCGGGGTGGCGGTGCCTCTTCCCTGCAAGCGGATTAGCATAATCACATAAAGCTAAAAAGTGCATTTAAAGCATCAAAACACCACAAACGTTGGCTCAACCGGCCCAACGTCTCGTGCACTCAGGGCACCTTATCAGTGTACCGGATATCCCCGGTCCCACTACCATTCTCAGTCCTGGACTGGATGGCTACATGATGAGCATTCGCTAGTCGTGACTCAAAGGTCTCGACTCTCTCCTATGCCTGTAGCAACCCACCAATTATCTTAGGTGGTCGAACTACACCACATAGTGCAGGTACAGTTCGGTCGAGCCCGCTGCTCAAATCGTCGTACCCAACACGCACGACGCGGGTCGACTTCCCCTTGCCTGTTATCGCATACATAACCGATTGTTATGTAACAAGGGTGGTACTCGCGGCCACCTAAGTTGGGCCCTCAAGGAGCACAACTCCACACACTAGCCATACGGTCTCCGAGAGACGGGCTTCGCACAAATACGACAAAAACCCCTCGGGAGTTGATGCCAACGATCCAACGACCTAGTGCAAGCGTAAAACAACCACGGAGTCTTCTCCGGGCAATCATAAACATCACCAATCCAGACGCATCCGGATGGGCTTCACACAGCATGCCTAAACCGTACTCGCGCTTCCGGTACTAATGCAATTAAACTAACGGGGATGTCAACATCGACCCGTCGGAGAGCACCTTCCCCCACGCGATGGTGGGGAGACACTTCCATGCAAGTATGCTAAATAAGGGCTTCACCTGCCCAAGAAGAAAAGTCGTTACCCTTGACGTGCGTTTCTGCGGCATGGCTCGGTCACGGATGTCCAAGTGCAAATCCGGCTAGCGCGTGCCGAATCAACTCCAAATCGATCACTACCGGTGCGGCTTCCCCCTTCCAATGCGAACCCTAACCCTAACCCTAGCTCTCGGTCGGCCAAGAGAAGGGTGAGGTTTGTCGGGCTGCTACCTTGGCTCCAGAAATCGGGGAGGAGGAGAAGAAAAGTGCGGGTTCTTCCCCCTTGCAACCGACGGCCGAGAGGGAGAGAGAGAGCACACGGGAGAGAGAGAGAGAGACCGAGGGAGAGGAAGAGGGATGGAGCTTCTCCGGCCGCCCCTTGCCGGCGCCGACGAGAGAGGAGGAGGAGGGGGGCGGGGCTCCGGCTTCCTCGGGTTGCCGAGAGAGGAATCGCGCGAGAGAGAGAGGGGAGGCGGCGGGATCGGGGGAAACGGGCTGGGTAGGTTTAGGTTTAGATTAAGTTTGTATTTATAACTCCCACCTACAACCGGCTATTGGCAGCCCTCACACTAAACGCACACCAAACTCGTTCAAACTCGCGCGCCAAATTTACGGGGCGTTACAATTCTCTCCTCCTAAAAAGAAATTTCGTCCCGAAATTCAAAATGCGAATAACGAAATGAAATTCGCCATACCTGAGTTAAACAGATCGGGGTACTCCTCGCGCATGACCTCTTCAGGCTCCCAAGAGAGCTCTTCGCGGCCACAATTGTCCCACCGGACACGCACCATCTTGATTGTCTTTCTCCGCAACTGTCGGATGTCGCTATCGATAATACAAATCGGCTTCACCTTAGTAGATAGGCCGCTATCCACCGGCACCACATCGACTTCCAACACAGAATCGGGTTCCCGCACCGCCTTCCTCAGCACTGAAATATGGAAGACGTCATGCAACCCACTCAGCTCCGTCGACAAAGCAAGTCGGTAAGCTGCCTCGCCGATGCGTTCGGTGATCTCGAATGGCCCTAAATACCTTGGACTCAGCTTCTTCAAGCGACGAACCCTTGACACTCCTTTGAAAGGCTTTATCTTCAGGTACACCCAATCTCCAACCGCGAACTCCACGTTCCGGTGCTTTGCGTTATAATACTTTGCTTGACGATCTTGGGCGGTCAACAACCGCTCTCGAATGATCCGTATAGACTCATTTGCCTCAACAACATCTTTGCGCTTCAGTAATTTTGTATCACCTGTCTCTGCCCATGCTAACGGAGTGCGGCACTTCCTGCCGTATAACGCTTCGTACGGGGCCATCTGGATACTTGCCTGATAACTGTTGTTATAGGCGAACTCAACCATGTGCAAGTGATTTTCCCAATGTTGTCCGAAATCTAAAACGCACATGCGCAACATATCTTCCATCGTACGATTAGTCCTCTCAGTTTGTCCATCGGTCTGCGGGTGGAAGGCTGTGCTAAACTTGAGCTTCGTGCCCAACGATCGATGAACATGCCTCCAATCACCGGACGTAAACCGTCCATCACGGTCGCTGACTATGCTGCGAGGGACTCCATGCAACCGAACGATGTTCTCCACATACAACTTTGCTAGCTTCTCCACTGGATCGCTCTTTCGATTTGGAATGAAATGCGCAACTTTGGTCAACCGATCAACAATCACCCAAACGGAATCATTTTTCTGCAACGACTTCGGCAAACCGTGCACGAAATCCATGGAAATGTCATCAAATTTCCACTCCGGGATTGGCAACGATTTCAAGAAGCCTCCAGGTCGTTGGCATTCGGCCTTCACTAGCGCGCATGTTTGACATTTTGCCACGTAGAGAGCTATGTCCTTCTTCATGCCTGGCCACCAAAACAAAATCTTCATATCCTTATACATCTTTGTGCTCCCAGGGTGAACTGAGTACTTGGTGTTGTGAGCCTCGTACATCAATTCTTCCCGTAGAGTGCCAGACTTTGGGATGCACAAGCGATTATCCTTCCTCAGAAGACCGTCTTGAACCAAGAACTGGGAATTTGACCCTTCCGATGCATAACGTTTCATGCTCTCATCGAGCTCCAACGCTCTCCGAACTCTGTCTGCAAGGTCGCATTGCACCTCCGTCCAGTTCAAGCATGCGTTTGCACTAGTACTCCTGTCGACACAGGTAATACCCAAGTCTTCCAACTCCTGGATTAAACGTTCATCATGCCTGCTCAACCAGTTTGCTCGCGCTGGAGTTCTGCGACTTAAAGCATCAGCGACCACATTCCCCTTCCCGGGTGTATAATGAATCTCGAATGTGTAATCTCCGAGGAATTCCATCCATCTTCTTTGCCGCATGTTCAACTCCTTCTGGTTCAACAGGTACTTAAGACTTTTATGGTCCGTAAAGATGTCAACCTTCACGCCATATAGATAATGCCGCCACAGCTTCAGGGCAAATATCACCGCCGCTAACTCCAAGTCGTGGACGGGATAGTTTCTCTCATGCACCTTCAGCTGGCGCGAGCCGTAAGCTATAACTTGTCCAAACTGTAGGAGAACGCAGCCTAAGCCGCTCCCTGAGGCATCGCTATAGATTTCATAGCCGTCCGTACCACATGGCGATCTCAAAATAGGCGCCGTGGTCAGACGACCCTTCAATTCCTCAAAAGCTCGTGCGCACTCTGGTGACCACACAAACTTCTTATCCTTTCTCGTCAAGGTAGTGAGAGGTAAAGCAATCCGTGAGAAGTTCTCCACGAACCTCCTGTAGTAGCCGGCAAGTCCCAGGAAACTCCGGACTTCCGCCACTGTAGTCAGTACGGGCCACTCCTGTATAGCTGCTATCTTCGCTGGATCCACAGCGATACCTTCTCCACTAATGACATGACCGAGAAATGCTACAGACGATAGCCAAAACTCGCACTTAGAGAACTTGGCATAAAGTCGACTTCTCCTCAGGGTGTGCAAAACCAATCTCAGATGGTTCGCATGATCCTCCTCCGACTGTGAATATACCAAAATGTCGTCTATGAAGACAATCACAAATCGGTCCAGATATTCTCGAAAGGTTCTATTCATCAAATCCATGAATACCGACGGCGCGTTTGTCAGCCCGAACGGCATCACTGTGAACTCGTACTGGCCATAGCGTGTGCTAAATGCCGTCTTGGGAATATCACTTTCCCTTATACGCAACTGATAATAACCGGACTTCAGATCCAGCTTCGAGTAGACCGTTGATCCAGCCAACTGATCAAATAGATCATCGATTCTTGGAATCGGATATTTATTCTTCTCTGTCAGCTTGTTCAGTTCTCGGTAATCTATGCATAGACGCAGACTTCCGTCCTTCTTTTTCACGAAAAGGACCGGCGCACTCCAAGGTGAACCACTTGGACGTATATACCCCTGCTCTAGCAATTCCTGCAGCTGAACCTTTAGCTCCGCCATTTCCTTTGGCGCCACTCTATACGGTGCACGGGCCACAGGTTTCGCACCTGGCACCAGATCAATAGGGAAATCAATCTCTCGCTGGGGTGGAATCCCAGGGAGATCTTTAGGAAACACATCCGCGAATTCTGACACAATGGGAATGTCGTTCAAACGGGACTTCGGCTCTACAGCCTCCAATAATGTGAAGAACAACTCTGCGCCCTTCTGAACTGCTTTTACCACTTGGAGAGCAGACATCAGCGTCTTGCTCGATCCTCGCATGCCAGCGAATTTGGTCTCGCATTCAGTACCTTGCCCCAAAGTGATTTCCTTCGAGTTGCAGTCAATACACGCATGCTGCTCTGAAAGCCAGTCCATGCCAAAGATCACGTCAAACTCGGATATCGGCAGTAGAGCTGCTTCCAACTTAAAATCACGACTACCAATCCGCACTTGGACACAGCAAGACCTATCCGCACGCATCAAGCACCCGTTAGGTAGTAAAACATCCAGTCTATCACTTGATACAACGGAAGGCACTCCGATGCGCAATATGAAGTCCTCGGATAGAAATGAATGAGAAGCGCCTGTATCGAACAGTGCTCTCGCCGGATAGTCCCAAATTAGGACGAAACCTAACTCAAACATGTTAAGCATGACACAAAGTAGCAAGTATATAAAGCAGTAGAAACTATATACTACGACATACCTGTCACCACGTCGTTTTGCTTTATGGCCTCCTGTTGGCCAAGGTTGTAAACTCGAGGCTGAGCGGGAGTATAGTGAGAAGCTGTTGACTCCACCGCTTTCCCCTTCTCGGCATAAGATGCCCCTGCCTTCTTCTCAGTCTTCGGAGGGCCACTGCGGCACTCCCGGGCATAATGCCCCACCTTGCCGCAAGTGTAACAAGTAACCGGGCCTCTACTCGGAGTAGCTCCAGAAGTAACAGTAGAAGGGGCGGGTCCAGACGACCTACCCTTCTTGTTCCACCTGTTGCGGAACCCAGACTTCGAAGAGGTATTTGCCTTGAAATCTGGCTTCTTCACAGCCAGATCTTTCTTACTCTGCACTCTCCTCATGTCTACATCCAACGATCTGGCAGAGTTCACCAAAACCTGAAAGCCCTGCGTCATCGGGCCTGAGAGAAGTAGCCTCAGGTCATCCCGCAGTCCTTCATAAAACCTGTTGGTCTTTCGCTCCTCGTCCGCAAACGTGAAGCTGGCATACCGTCCCAACCTCGTGAACTCGTGCAAGTACTCATCAACTGAACCTTCTCCCTGAGTCAGACGCTGAAACTGGTTCTCCAACGCAATCCTCTGCGTGGAGGGGAGGTACCTGGCCAGAAATAGTCTCGAGAACTCCTCCATCGAAACCTCAGATAGCTGCCTGCCAGCAAGCTGGTGCAGCTCTACCTCGTCCCACCAAAGCCTTGCCTCTCCATCCAGTAGGAAAGTGGCTATGGTCACCTTCTGAGCTTCATCAGTCTCTGTCGCTGTCAGGGTCCTCTTGATACGGGAGAGCCAATCTTCGACCTGCGTCGGTGATTCCACTCCCGAAAATGTAGGAGGATGGAAGCTCATGACATGTTGCATCTGCCTGTCATTTGCTCGCTTTGCCACTAAGGGCTCAGCAGGCACTTGCCTCGCCGCCATCGGCTCGGCTACAACAGTCTGCTGCGGGACCACCACAGGGTGTACCTGCTCTCTGGGCTGCGCATTGATCATCGCAAACACCGCTTCCGCAACTAATCGGATAGTCTCGGCAGAAGGAGGAGGTGTAGGTTCATCCCTCGGTGCATTACTCTCTGCAGTGTGCTGATTCCGGGACTCCGCAGCACCACTTCTGGTCACCTATAGTTGCAACACACACATTCGTGACTAAAAGACATAGCAAACATCAAACAAAGGAACGCTCAGGTTCCACAAACAGTGTTTTTCAATGTGTTTCATGCATGATTTTCATTCCTAAGTGGACATTCACGGGTCGTTTCATGTTAAAATGGCAACGCACATAAGTGCTCACCACCCCTTAAAAGGAATTCGACCACGAATTCGAAGAAGGAAGATCGACACCGGCCTCTGATACCAAATTGTAACACACCCCATCCGTTACGGGTAATATAACAGAAGGTCCGGCCGGGGCCCCACGTCATATTAAGCGAACAGACGGAACGGTTACTAAATTTGAAATACCATAATCCGATACATTCAATTAAAACCGTATCCTAACTCAGAATCATTCTAGCGGAAGCATAAAAGGAGTTTAACGAAAAACCGCGCCCAACGGCGAATGTCCACTAAACAAGCAAAGGAATGAAAATACAACCACATGTCCACAAAACGGCCTTAAGGCCTTACATGAAAGTGTTCAACTGAAAATACAAGTAGCTTGCATACATCGGCACGCAGGCCGGCAATACATGAAACTAGCTAACAAAAAGGGGCTGGGCCTTCGAGGGCCAGCTCAGCAAAATGGGCTTCGGCCCGCTATTTCCCGCTCGGCTCCGCAGCACCTGCAAGCCAACATTCCACCGAGCGGTGGCAAACAAAGCAACGGTCAGCAAAGGCTGACCAAATTATAACGACCCCACCCCTTTCTCGGGGTGGCGGTGCCTCTTCCCTGCAAGCGGATTAGCATAATCACATAAAGCTAAAAAGTGCATTTAAAGCATCAAAACACCACAAACGTTGGCTCAACCGGCCCAACGTCTCGTGCACTCAGGGCACCTTATCAGTGTACCGGATATCCCCGGTCCCACTACCATTCTCAGTCCTGGACTGGATGGCTACATGATGAGCATTCGCTAGTCGTGACTCAAAGGTCTCGACTCTCTCCTATGCCTGTATCAACCCACCAATTATCTTAGGTGGTCGAACTACACCACATAGTGCAGGTACAGTTCGGTCGAGCCCGCTGCTCAAATCGTCGTACCCAACACGCACGACGCGGGTCGACTTCCCCTTGCCTGTTATCGCATACATAACCGATTGTTATGTAACAAGGGTGGTACTCGCGGCCACCTAAGTTGGGCCCTCAAGGAGCACAACTCCACACACTAGCCATACGGTCTCCGAGAGACGGGCTTCGCACAAATACGACAAAAACCCCTCGGGAGTTGATGCCAACGATCCAACGACCTAGTGCAAGCGTAAAACAACCACGGAGTCTTCTCCGGGCAATCATAAACATCACCAATCCAGACGCATCCGGATGGGCTTCACACAGCATGCCTAAACCGTACTCGCGCTTCCGGTACTAATGCAATTAAACTAACGGGGATGTCAACATCGACCCGTCGGAGAGCACCTTCCCCCACGCGATGGTGGGGAGACACTTCCATGCAAGTATGCTAAATAAGGGCTTCACCTGCCCAAGAAGAAAAGTCGTTACCCTTGACGTGCGTTTCTGCGGCATGGCTCGGTCACGGATGTCCAAGTGCAAATCCGGCTAGCGCGTGCCGAATCAACTCCAAATCGATCACTACCGGTGCGGCTTCCCCCTTCCAATGCGAACCCTAACCCTAACCCTAGCTCTCGGTCGGCCAAGAGAAGGGTGAGGTTTGTCGGGCTGCTACCTTGGCTCCAGAAATCGGGGAGGAGGAGAAGAAAAGTGCGGGTTCTTCCCCCTTGCAACCGACGGCCGAGAGGGAGAGAGAGAGCACACGGGAGAGAGAGAGAGAGACCGAGGGAGAGGAAGAGGGATGGAGCTTCTCCGGCCGCCCCTTGCCGGCGCCGACGAGAGAGGAGGAGGAGGGGGGCGGGGCTCCGGCTTCCTCGGGTTGCCGAGAGAGGAATCGCGCGAGAGAGAGAGGGGAGGCGGCGGGATCGGGGAAACGGGCTGGGTAGGTTTAGGTTTAGATTAAGTTTGTATTTATAACTCCCACCTACAACCGGCTATTGGCAGCCCTCACACTAAACGCACACCAAACTCGTTCAAACTCGCGCGCCAAATTTACGGGGCGTTACACTGTCCAACGCCCAGTTCGCTTAAAAACACCCAACTAGGCGCTGTCCTGCGCCCAGTTCGCTGAAAAACACCCAGCTGGGCGCTGGACAGTGCCAAGTTCGCTGTAAAACAGCCAATTGGGCGCTTTCCAGCGCCAAGTTCGCTGAAAAATAGCCAACTGGGCGATGTCCAGCGCCCAGTTCGCTGTAAAACAGCCAACCGGGCGCTGTCCAGCGCCCAGCGCCCAGTTCGCTGTTCTTCAGCGAACTAACAGCGTTGTCCAACAACGGACAACGCCCAGTTCGCTGTTAGTTCGCTGTAAAACAACGAACTGGGCGCTGTCCAACGCCCAGTTCGCTGTAAAACAACCAACTGTTGTTCGCTGCAAATGAATGAGATATTGCAAGCAACTAAGAAGCCCCCTAAATATTTACTCTAAGGGGTAGTTAACTCCAAATGTTATTTTCTGGCGATACCTCTCGCAAATATACAATTAAATTAACAACATCCTATTATATGGCTTGCAAACAGATAATTGTAACATATAATAAAAAAACTTACCATCCTATGAGCATGATGATGAATGGAAATGGTTCCACTGGTGCTTTTAACTACCCCTTGGCCATCTCTATCGGACAGTCTATTTTTGCGATTACATTCTTGGAGATCTTTAAATTTACGTGCTTCCCATATGTCCCATAATCCTTCAAAAATTTCTCTTCGCATCCACGTCGGTGGAGGTGCATACCTTGACTTTGCTGCATTTCGGATACGCCTCATTTCCGAAGCCATTGCTCTGCTGAAATAACTTTTCCAAATTTTATATACTTGTTGCTTTGTTGATGCAGCACGCCAAGTATATTTTGCCTACAATTATCAAAAAACTTATATTATATGCAAATCATTGTAACATAAACACTGAGAAATAATCAAAATATTTTTACCTTGAATATGTTAAACATATTTTGTTTTACATCATTTGGAATTGCACTAAATGTGGGCCAAACTCCATTGAACCAATCTCTCAAATAATTCAACATAGAACGAGTTGCAGAAGTACTAATGAAACTGCAAACATGATATAAAGCAATATAATTAAATAAACAACATTATCAAATGTATGTCTTTTTATAATTGATACATCATAAGAAAATAAAATAAAATAAACTGAATTTTAAAGGGATAATATTACCATTTTCCTGGAATGATGAGTATCTCTCGTCCCTCTTCATCACGCTCAATCTCATTTTTGTTATTTGAATTTTTTGGCTCATGTTTCTCTACATCAAGAGGCGTCTCAAGATCAGGAGGCGAGCAATCATGACAATTCACATCATCAGACGTCTCATGTTCCTCATCTGTATCACAATGCGAGTCGGAATTTGTGCCTGATTGATGATTCATATATTCCATTAAGAGTATCAAAAAAGTAACATCTCGATTTTTGTTAGATAATAATCTACCTCCACGTCCTCTAGTCCGCATAGTAACTGCAAATCATATTAATACATTATTAATTTAAACATATTAAAAACACACATTTACAACCAAAGAAAAGGAAAAAATGCATGTACAATAGTAAGTATATATTACTAACACAAGAGGTATATTCTCAAGCTTACACAAGCATAAAAGTTATATAGCATGTATATCATTGAAAGTAATGTCATCTTCTTCCTCCGATGAATCTGCATCAACTGATCTATCATCATCTGATTCTGTTGATCGTTTTTCGAACTCATCAGACTCAAAATTATGTTCAAGATCCCTCTCTAGTGATTGTAATTCATCAGGATTTACTTCTTCCGCTTGACGATGAATATCAACTAGAACAATGTCATCATCTGGTACAACATGAGTTGGATTCATAGTTGAAGTCTCTTGGTAAAATTCTTCTACTAGAATATCACTTTTCTCATATGTGCTTCTGGCTTTAACTTTGAAAACTGCATGCCAACGGTGATCAAGAGCTTTCTTTCTCCAAGGATATGATGTGTAGTACACTTGATGACATTGAGAAGCCATCACAAATGGGTTATCTTCAGCCATGCTACGATCATTATTAATATCAATGATTTTATATCTTGGATGAACTTTTGTTCCTCTTTTTCCATTATCGAATCATTTACACTTGAACTTCACTATAGTATTTGTGATAGACCCTAAAAAACTCAACTCAAGAATTTCTAATAATTCACCATAGTAGTCTTCATTAGAATCATTATAATAACTCTCATTAACACAAACTCCACTATTCATTGCATGGTTCAAAAACAATTGTTAATACAGTAGTACAAAAAAAGCAAACAAGGACATCTAATCAGTATAGAATGGTTCAAAAATCATGGCAAACAACCATGAATTTCTCAAAAAACTTCAACATTATAGAATGTATGCTTGACATGACAATGATTGTGACGGCAACCGATAAAAAAATTAATTTGAATATAAAAGTGGATGAAATTTCTTTGGTGAGGACGTGGGGTAGCGCAGTCATAAACTACAGTTCATAATCACAACGCTCACAATTGCGACCGTGACAAACAAAGCCTCCATCTTGATTTAATTGCTTTTGATGATTTATGTAATACCTTACCAATAAAATAATTTAGACATCATACAATTACATCATTCATGCAAGATAATATAAAGTGATAAAAAAGAAACCATCCAACCATTTGAGAGTTTACAATAAAGCTTGCAGAAGCTTAATATAAGTAAATCTATCAAAATAAGATAGCAATTATAAGTAAATCTACCAAAATAAGATAGCAATTATCTACAACTAATTCATGACTAATCAAAGTGCTTTGCTTTATGATAGTTACATTAATCCATTCAAATTAGTAATACAAACAAAATACAAATAAATATTTTATGGTCATTTCTTTCTTTTAAATTACTTTCTTTGTGAGCACAACAACTCAGTTTCGGACCTGCAACTAATTGCACATTAGCGGTAAATTAACGAGGGCTAGTTATTGGCTAATCACAATCCGCATAACAACTTCACTTCTTTCGCCTGTCCTAGCAGACATTGGGGTGAGTTATCTCAGTCCTACAAACACATATGAGACATCATGCAATATAATAACAGTTAAGAGTAAATCAACAACTCTAGTACTCACATAAGGGCTCAAACATCAATAACTTGCTATGTTGAGCATGTGAAATAACATGAGATTTCCACTTTGCAATTAGACGGATTGTTGGGTTTGTCCGGAGAGTCGTCATAACTCCTAGCATCGCAGATGAAGAATCTAACATAGCATCATCAAGCGGGTTAAAGGCACTCATGAGTCATGACCATGACCTCACAACACAAAATCCCTATGCATATCATAATAATCTTGTAAGGTATTGTTTAAATCCATGAGACATGTGTTTAAAGCCCTTCAGACGTGCGTATAGAGCCCCTCCGGCTATCCTCATCATCATAACGAAAGCCCATTTAGTGTGCGTTAAAAAGCACATCCACCTAGCTTTCCTCTGTAAACTTGTGGAGGATCAGCTCACTGGATCAAGGGAGGTAGCCGGAGAAAGTACCTGTCGCCATGGATGCGATGAAACCGGACAAGGATGGAAGATGATCTTGCACCGGAAGAACTCGCGAAGTGGCAACCACCGGAGGAAACGCCGGAGAGATGCGAAGCCGGAGCAGCGGATGCGAAGCCGGAGCAGCGATCCCGGCTGGAGGTGAAGCTCTTTCTCCCGATCCCTAACCTCACGCCGCAGCACTCTCTCAAAAGGACGGGATTAAGATGAGAGAATGAGCCTTAGGGTTAGGAGGAGAACCACACCTATTATATATAGTCACGTCCCAATCCACCCATCACAGATCGGAGGGTCACGACTAATTCGACTCAAGTTCTACACATAATGAGTCCCCATTTACAAATTAATCGCGCCCGTGGCGCAGGCGCAATAGAAACGCGTCTTGACCCCATGATCATTATTTATCGGGTCCAATGCAATGGCCAAAACCTCTGACGATGAACATGGTTTACATGACCCATGTCGGCCCATACTAATGAAATTGTCTTACAATCTCCCACTTGGGCCAAAATGGGTCACAATGAACATAGACCATGTGAACTTATGACGTCAAATTACAACACCGTCAAAATTAACCAACATTTCCAAACAATCCGGTCCATCGAAAATACCAACACTGGAAATGGCGATCATTATCACTCTCAATCGTGATAGGACCTTCCACCTCACAAATGTCAGCATTTCCAACGACATAGATCAAATGAGGATGTGTAGCATGGAAATTACATACTATATGATCGTCTATGCCTATTTCCAACTGGTTCCACTTTATGACTCCAACGAGTCCAACAATGAATTCTGCCAACTTTAAAAAACAAATATATATATACAACTAAATAGTAAAGAAGGCAGACATAACATTATCTCAGAATCATCAAATAAAATGTGCACACAAATGTCTGTCAAACTAAAATAAGCAAAGAAAATTACAGACTCCCACTAATCCAGCACATCAGAGGGACTGACCACACCCATACGAGCAACATGCTCCAGAAAGACTTTAGGTGGCAAGCCCTTAGTAAGCGGATCTGCAATCATGAGCTTTGTGCTAATATACTCAACAGACATCAGATGATTCCGAACTCTTTCCTTGACGACAAGAAACTTTATATCAATGTGCCTTGATCGTGCTGAACTCTTGTCGTTGTTGGAATAAAGCTCTGCAGCTTTGTTATCACAATATAATTTTAACGGTCTCTCGACTATATCCACAACTTGAAGCCCGGATATGAAATTTCGAAGCCATATCACTTGATTAGATGCCTCATAACAAGCGATAAACTCCGCCTCCATGGTGGATGAAGCAATAAGTGTCTGCTTGACACTTTTCCACGAAACTGCTCCTCCTGCCATCATGAAGATGAAACCGGATGTGGACCTCTTGCTGTCAAGACAACCCGCAAAATCTGAATCAGTGTATCCAATCAGCTCCAACTGATCAGATCTCCTGTAGGTGAGCATGTAATCTTTTGTTCTCTGAAGGTATCGCATCACCCTCTTGGCAGCCTTCCAATGGTCAATACCAGGATTGCTCAAATACCTGCCAAGCATACCAACAGCAAATGCAATATCTGGACGGGTACAAACTTGAGCATACATAAGACTCCCCACTGCCGAAGCATAAGGGATATCTTTCATTTGCTCTACCTGAAGATCGTTCTTAGGACACTGGAGTAAGCTCAATTTATCTCCTTTAGCAATAGGTGTTTCACCAGGTGAACACCCCTTCATGCCATATCTACTTAGCACCTTATCGATATAGGCCTTTTGTGACAAACCTAATATACCTCGTGATCGATCACGGTGTATCTGAATGCCCAGCACAAAAGACGCCTCCCCAAGGTCTTTCATCTCGAAGTTCTTCGAAAGAAAGGCCTTAGTCTCATGTAAAAGTTCTGTATCGCTGCTTGCTAATAGAATGTCATCCACGTATAACACTAAGAAGATAAATCGACTCCCTTTAACTTTAAGGTAAATGCATTGATCAACGATATTCTCTTTGAAACCAAAACTGGTAATGACGTGATCAAATTTCATGTACCATCGCCGTGATGACTGCTTCAAGCCATAAATGGACATCCTTATTCTGCACACCAGGTGTTCTAAACCCTCTAATTTAAAACCCTCTGGCTGCACCATATATATTTCCTCCTCAACGTCTCCGTTAAGGAACGCCGTTTTGACATCCATTTGATGAAGCTCCAGATTATATTGAGCCACCAATGCCATGATGACCCTAAAAGAGTCTTTTAAGGAAACTGGGGAGAAGGTCTCCTTATAATCAATGCCCTCCCTTTGAGTGAACCCTTTTGCAACAAGGCGTGCTTTATATCGTTCGACATTGCCTTTCGAATCCCTCTTGGTTTTAAATACCCATTTGCAACCAATCGGTTTCTTCCCTTTAGGCAATTCTACTAGATCCCAAACGCCGTTGTCTTTCATGGACTTCATCTCCTCTATCATAGCATTCGACCATTCAGGAAAGTGAGCACTCAGTTTGGCCTCTTTGAAAGATGTCGGGTCATCTTCCAGCCCTATGTCAAACTCATGCTCGTGGAGATATACCTCATAATCATCTGGAATGGCTGATCTCCTTTCCCTAGTGGATCGCCTTAATGGCACCGGAGGTGGGGGATGTTCAGGTTCTACCGCATCAGTGGGGTTCAACTCAATGTCTTGATGAGAGGTGCTTGCACCATGCAAAGGTACAAAAGGTATACTTTGCAAGGGTACATCCGCTTCACCACTTCCAACATCAATCATGGGAATGATTACATGTTCTTCTTCAAAGGTGAACTCTCTAACTGAATTTCTCCCACTATTTTCAACATCCTCGAGAAACTTGGCGTTATCCGTCTCTATTATAGTCTTAGTAGAAGGACAATAAAATTTGAAGCCTCTAGACCTCTCAGAGTACCCAACAAAGAAGCAGCTAACGGTTCTGGAGTCCAACTTCTTCTCATGTGGCCTATAGAGCCGAGCTTCAGCTGGACAACCCCAAACATGAAGATGCCTTATACTAGGAAGTTTCCCAGTCCATAACTCATATGGGGTTTTAGGTACTGCTTTACTGGGCACCCTATTAAGGAGGTAAACTGCGGTCTTTAAGGCCTCGCCCCATAATGACTCAGGTAAGGAGGTATGAGCAATCATACTCCTAACCATGTCCTTTAAGGTGCGGTTACGTCTCTCAGCAACACCATTTTGACGTGGGGTCCCTGGTTGTGTATACTGAGGAACAATGCCACACTCTTGTAGGAATTTGGCAAACGGTCCTGGACATTGACCTGACCCGTCGTTCCTACCATAGTATTCACCACCACGGTCGGATCTAACGGCCTTAATCTTCTTATTTAGTTGATTTTCAACTTCAGCCTTATAGATTCTAAACATGTCCAGTGACTGTGATTTCCCATGTATTAAGTATAGGTACCCATATCGAGAATAGTCGTCTATGAAGGTGATAAAATACTCATGACCATTCCATGAAGCTGTAGGGAATGGACCACAAATGTCTGTATGAATCACTTCTAAGACGCCCAAACTCCTTTTAGCACCAAACTTCCTAATATTTGTTTGTTTTCCCTTTGTACAATCCGTACAGACCATAAGGTCTGAGTAGTCCAAAGGGCCTAGAACTCCGCTAGACACAAGCCTTTCAACTCTCTCTTTCGAGATGTGGCCTAACCGCCTATGCCACAAACTATACGAGTTCTCATTAATTAGTTTTTGGTTATTCACATGCAAGGATTCATTTGGTTCATAATATGAAGAATTTAAGTCTAATTTATATAAGCCATCACATAAAAAGCCTGTTCCAACAATTTTAGAATTAAAAGAGATAGAAAATACTCCATTACCAAAAATGACAGTAAAACCAAATCTGTCTAACAATGGAATAGAAATTAAGTTCCGTCTAAATGACGGTACAAACATAGTCTCTTCTAAATCTAAAATAAAACCAGACTCTAACTTAAGCCTATAGACTCCAATAGCTTCAACAACAACTCTGTTTCCATCGCCCATGTAGATGAACCGTTCTTTTTCATTTGGCGATCTGGATGTTAGAAATCCCTGCATTAAATTACTTATGTGAATAGTTGCACCAGTATCTAACCACCAAGTATTAGGTAACACTTCAGTTAGATTAATTTCAGAACAAACAAAAATATGAGAATTACCTTTCTTTATGAGCCACTTTTGGTACCCAGCGCAATCCTTCTTCACATGGCCTACTTTCTTGCAAAAGAAGCAGGAGACAACTTTAGCCTTCCCCTTTTGCACATTTGCCATCCCTGGATCAGCACTAGTGGCAGCTACTTCCTTCCCCTTAGACACATCCCTTTTCCTTTTCTTTATGCCCGCATTGCCGTGAAATGCCAAGTGAGCACTTTCTGCCCTGTCATGTCTCATTCGCTCTTCTTCTTGCACACAGTGACTGATGAGCTCAGTGAGACTCCATTTATCCCTTTGAGTATTGTAATTTATCTTAAAGGGATTGAACTGTGCAGGAAGAGAGTTCAGAATAAGGTGCACTAGAATCTCGTCAGAGAATTCCAATTTAAGTGCCCTCAATTTTGAGACAAGATTGGACATTTCCATGATGTACTCCCTTATGTTCCCCTTACTGTTGTAGCGCATATTGACTAGTTTGCTAAGATGCGTACTAGCCTCAACCTTATCCGATTTTGTGAATCGGTTTGCTACTTCAGCAAGGAACTGTTTGGCATTTTCTTGATCAGGCATTGCACCCCTTATGGCTTCAGGAATGGAATGTTTCATAACCATAAGACACATCCTATTGGACCTCTCCCACTTCTCATAAGATTTCTCATAGACGGCCTTTTCCTCGGCTGTGCTAGACTCAGGAAGAGGAATGGGTTCATTAGTCCTTAAGGCATAGTCTAGGTCCATACATCCTAGAACGATCTTTACGTGGTCTTGCCACTTGTCAAAATTGGACCCATTCAGAATTGGAATACCGTTTAAGCTTGCAGAAATTGATGATGCATTCACTATCAAAAGAGAAAATAAAGATTGCATAAATATATAAAAATCTCATCGAATAAACATTGCAAATATGAATTTGAATATTGCCAACATATGTAATAAAATGCATATATGCAACTAGTCAAACTGATAGGGCAGCCAGTCAGACTCTCAGAGTAAAGTGTATCTTGATTTGCCAACAATGGACTGGCCCCATATAGATACTTTAGGTCTTAGGTCCTATGCGACAGACAGTCTTCCTTTGGGCCGACTATCGTCGCACGGGATTAGTCCCAAAATCTAAGATATTTATATTGACCATATAGGAGTGTGTGATCCCTCAAAAACAGCACCCTTCCTTTGGGCCGAGTGCTACACGTATGGATCACACAAATTTACGCAATGAAATCTTCACTCCGTTATCAAGCTAACTAGTGTGAACGTCTCAATCTAGGCCTTAAAGTGGTAGGGGACGTCCTTTGGGCCGACCCTTGCACCTTAAGTTGAGTCCCAAATTAAGATATACACATGAGTTAGTTGACACTGTTTATGTCTCGGCCAAGTGATAGTCTTCCTTTGGGCCGACTATCACTCGCATGAGACACAAACACATGAAAGCCCCTTAATATGTATACAAAACTGTGATCTTAAAAAATGAGCAGTCAGCATGTATGTATAAAAATAAACGGAAGCGTGAATAACTAAGTGAATCTGAATTAATATAGATGTCAGCTCTAAGTTTATTGTTCATTTCAGAAATGATCTGCAAGAAAAACAAACTGGGAACTACAACCCAATCCCATTGGGGACACGGAGAGCCATTAGCGGCCGGTAACACATTCTTGCTTGGCTCGCCAATCGACGGAAAGAACGCAAATGGCTGCAACTAAGAGAGAAGCCATCGCCGGCAACAGCCTTCTGCTACCCACATCCGAAAGGAGTTGGGGGCCGATTAGATCGGGAGGGAAGACTGTCGCCATGCCCCCAAAAAAAAAAAAGGGAAAAAAAAACCCTCACAGATCTACTAAAAAAAAACCAGAGAGGAGGGAGACCTCCAGTGATCCGAGCGAGGATCCTCTGATACCACTCGTAAACTTGTGGAGGATCAGCTCACTGGATCAAGGGAGGTAGCCGGAGAAAGTACCTGTCGCCATGGATGCGATGAAACCGGACAAGGATGGAAGATGATCTTGCACCGGAAGAACTCGCGAAGTGGCAACCACCGGAGGAAACGCCGGAGAGATGCGAAGCCGGAGCAGCGGATGCGAAGCCGGAGCAGCGATCCCGGCTGGAGGTGAAGCTCTTTCTCCCGATCCCTAACCTCACGCCGCAGCACTCTCTCAAAAGGACGGGATTAAGATGAGAGAATGAGCCTTAGGGTTAGGAGGAGAACCACACCTATTATATATAGTCACGTCCCAATCCACCCATCACAGATCGGAGGGTCACGACTAATTCGACTCAAGTTCTACACATAATGAGTCCCCATTTACAAATTAATCGCGCCCGTGGCGCAGGCGCAATAGAAACGCGTCTTGACCCCATGATCATTATTTATCGGGTCCAATACAATGGCCAAAACCTCTGACGATGAACATGGTTTACATGACCCATGTCGGCCCATACTAATGAAATTGTCTTACATCCTCATATATTTAAACTCTGTGTTACATGCATTTAAAGCCGTCCAACATACGTTTAAAGCCCGCCCGGCTATTCACAACACCATATACATAACAATTCACCATCCTCAAAATTTGGAAGTCACCTACGATGTAGGCACTATCACGTTAAGACATCTTAATTGCCTCATCTAACTCTCAAACGAGACACGTGAGGGATGCCAACTCTCATCCTACATCTTAAGTACTGTTCACGTTATGACGGTAAAAAAGCTTTTTGGTAACGCAACCAAGTTATGCCGTCCTGACACGGTAGCGCAGGCCGCCACCAAAATCTAGTTAGCCACTTAGCCTCAACCTCGCCTTCGACCTTTTCTCTTAATTAGCTTCTTTTGTCTTCATGGCAAGGGCCAACAGCTAGCACCATATTTGCTTGGTTTGGTTCGGTGTTTGGAGTCGCCGGCGGGAGGAGGGGGGATGTCGTTCGAAACAGAGGGGGGAGGCCGCGGTTCGATTTGTGCCGTTTTCCTCCGTTTTCTTAGGCGCTGCGGGCTCAAACGCGACAAACGTCGCCGTCGGACATTTGGTTACCCGTCGTGCGGCGGCATTTGCCCCAAACGCGGGCTCCAAACGCCGCGCCAAATGAAACCATAATAGTAAATTAAAAAAAATCATCAAAATGTATTCGATTTTGATGGGTTAATTAAATACTTGGAAACTCTCTGTCGTTTTGCCTTTAATAATAAAGCCGACAACGCAGGCCATTTGTTTACCGCTCATCCAAATAGAGGTCAGATGCCAACGGTTGTCGCTTTTTTTAATGCTAATATAATAATATCAAATAATAAGGCTCAAATTATAATAATATCATTGTTATTAGCGCCACAATTTTTTTTGACAATTTCTAAGTATGTATTCAGAAATCGCTGTCTACAAATAAGATTGCTATCAGCATTCAATTTTGTTTATATATATATATATATAAAATCTTTAACATAGTAAATATTAAAGCAAGAATACTACGGTTCGAGCCTTAGAGGCCTCTCTTTTCCTTGTCCCTCGTTATCGTTCTATGGAGAAAAGCCTTCTTTCGTGGATGAATCATGTGATGTATTTACAAAAGAGTAGATGTCTAATATTTTGCGATATGTGAATTCTAATGACACGATCACAAAACATCTTCTTGGTTTTGTTCATGTATCTGATACTTCAGCGCAAGGGCGGATCCAGCGAGATTTTTCAGTGGGGGCGTTCAATAAAATAACGATAAAAAAATTTGTTACGTACGATAAAAAATGACTACAAATTTGAAAAAAAAATTATTTAAATTAGGACATTTTTAATTAACAAAATAAGATTACATACTTGATTACAACACTCCTCTTCGATGTTTCATGTTCTGAAAACATTTCATGATAATTTTGTTGTCGATGGTGGAAAAGATATCTTTTTCAATATATGTTACTAGACAACCATTCATCCAATCATCACTCATCCGATTGCGTAATGATGTTTTGATAATCTTCATTGCGGAGAAAGCTCTTTCTACACTTGCAGTTGCAACAGGTAATAATAGTGCCAACTTTATGAGCAAATACAACAATGGGTATAGAACATCCTTCTTCAATTGTACTAACTTTTGAGCTAATCCTCCAAGCCCTTTCACATTTGAGAATTCTCTGTCTGAGCGAACATCTAAAATATAACTTTCCAGTTGATTATCAAGCTCCATTATATTAATTGAAGAAAAATCCAACGGATAATACTCAGCAAATCGAATTATTTTTTGTTTATCAAAAGCCGAAAAGTCATTACTTGGATCTAAACATGCCATACATAGAAGCAATTCCGTGTTCACTTCATCAAATCGACAATTTAACTCGGTAAGTTATAGATCAATAACTGCATAAAATAATTCAACACGATAGAAGTGAAGGTTTGTATTGTCTTCTGATCTGCGTCTTGATCTCCCTCGAGCTACAAATTTGTCTTACATACTTAGAACAATAATATCATTTTTTTTGGCAAAAGATAGTTACTTCACGTAATATAGAATCACATCCATTATCTCGCATTGCTTGTAGTCGTATCTTGAAAATTCTGACAAGAGTCATAGCATTTACAAGATCTTGATCGTTCCTTTGTAATGCTTGCGACAATTCATTGGTAATCTCTAAGATGGTTTTCATTAGGTGAGTCAAAAATACAAATTGAAAACATTGCATAGCCTCCAACAAATCACTTGCTTCAGATCTATGCTCTGAAAGGTTGTCATCCTTTTCAATGGCTTCAAGCACATCAATCACCGAAGGGAACAAAGATATTAAATTCAAGAGAGTTCTAAAATGAGAGTTCCATCTTGTGTCCCCTGCCCTTGTTAGTGCTCTTTCTTGATTCAAGCCTCTTCCTGTTAACACTTCACCACTGTAAATCTCTTCAATAACTTTTGCATGTTGCTTCTCTCGTAGAATATCTCTACGCTTGCATGATGCGCCAACAATATTTGTTATACTTGATATCAAGCTAAAAAAAGAGCAAACTTTGTTGTGTTTTTTTGCGACCGCAACGAGTGTCAGTTGAAGTAGATGAGCAAAACAATGCACATAATATGCAGATGGACTTTCAGCCATAATCAATGTTTTAAGTCCATTGAATTCACCTTGCATGTTACTTGCCCCAACATAACCTTGACCCCGCAAGCTTGATATACTCAACCCATTTTTTGCCAAAGAAGATTCAACGGCTGCTTTTAATAATGAGGAGTCGACGCGACTGGAGGAGTCGGCGCGGCGGGTTTATGTCGAGGCTGTCGAGCCCATTAGGAGCGCGGTCTGCCGTCTGCGCGGAGGAGGACGGGAGCCGGGAGGAGAACCCTAGGTCTTCCGTCTTCGTCGAGCAGCGGGGGCGTGCGGTCGTGCGGAGGAGATGAATCGCGGGCTGCGGCTTTCCAGTTTCCAGCAAACCCTATCGCTAAAATCGCTAAAATCCAGTGTGGGCGGCTGCCCACACTGGGCCCTTAATAGGTCCGCCCCTGCTTCTGCGTCTCCCTTAAGACAACTATTGATAATTTATTTATGAAATATGATCTTAATATTTCTAAATTGCATGGATAAGAATATGATGGTGCTAACAATATGAAAGGTTAGTTCAGGGGGTTAAAAACTTTAATTTTGAATGAAAACATTTGTGATTTCTATGTTTGTTGTTCTGCACATCAACTGTAATTGATACTAGTAGCTGTTGCAAAAATTTTTTTTTTGATATTGCTGAATTTTTCACACTTATTAACACAGTATTGAATGTTGTTGATGTTATTTGCAAAGGCCGTGATTCTTTTAGAGCCTTGAAAGTTGATCGAATTGCTAGAAAACTTGGATGCGGGTCTTAGAAAGTGGACAAATGTTGCAGCACTGCCTAACTGCAGCTCCATCAAAACACAAAAACTGTGGCTGAACGATGCGGTCCGCACGACCAGAGTGGATCAGCCCAGCCAAACTAGCCCGTAAGAAACAAATAATCAGAATTTTCTGGTGTTGTGGCGCGAGAGGTGTTATGATTCATTGCTGTTAAAAAACTATAAAATAAAATAAAGAAAATAAATTAAATCTAGTGATGGAAAATTGAAGTCATAATAAAAAAAGATAAAAAAATAGAAACATAGCATAAATTTTATGCCACGTAAATGAGGACCTCTTGCAGACGGGCTAAAAATTATAATTTAAAGTTTATTTTTTAATATCGTTTAATCAGAGTTGATGTGCAATTTTTGCTATTATATTTGCAAGCAAAATAGCATGTAATAAAAAATAACCACATACATTGAAAAAACATGGTGATTGTTATCAGCACTACACTTTTGGCTATCAGCAAATTTTTGATATCCGCAAAGCATTTTTCCCAAAATTATATCCGCAAAGCAAATTGTTATCCGCACATCAACTTTTGATATCCGCAAAGCATTTTAAAAAAAAACACATTAAAAAAATGTGTGCTCAAATATTGCAACAGTCCATAGTACAATTATAATTAGACCCAACGTCATATTTTTTGAGCACATTTGGAAATAGTCAAAACATCATATAATATTAATTAGACAAAACATCAAATGACGCCAACATTGTCCTCTATGTAGTCATCGATTCGCAAGCAACCTGGAAGTAATGTTTGAAAATGTTAACTACTAGATATTCATATGTTAACAAAAATGTACAAGTAAGAATTTTGTACCTCGAATTGTTAGCAAAATGTGATACTCAAATTTTTTTTCAATGAAAAGTCTTCTCTCTAGCTCTAGCCATAACATTTACACCTGTAAACGTAAAAGCTAGTTAAAATTTTTAAACGTACATATCAAATTAGTATACGCTAACAAAATATAAAATTTTTACCTCACTTAGTTGAAGATTATCCAACACAACTAAATTGGTTGGTCCCATAACTGATGGTGGTGCTTGACAACGCCGAATATAATGTACTCCCCAACTTTCCGCAACTCGTTCATGATGTTTCACCCAACATGGGGTAATGTGTGGTATCGGAGAGGAATCTTGTAAATGCAACCGGATGTAATGATTATCATTAATGAATCCAATGCAAACAAGTGACGGCACTTCGGGCATAGAGGAGTGGAGCGGTAGAAAAGTCAAGCTTTGCACATTAGACAACTGAACCAACACAATGTTGTAGCATGAAGAGATAACCAACCCCATATCTGGTAGTGTCATCCATTTAGTAACGGGAGCGGGGGTTTCGGTGCATTGTAGAGATTCTGCTAGTTCTAACCGTCTTTCTCGTCCATAAATAACATCATATAAATTGCCTCTATTTTCAAGTTCCCAGTAAAGATCGTTCCGCACCTGTGGCCAATCACCCATTACCTTTAAAGCATCACTGATTACTCGGTACCCACAATGTCCATCCCCCAACACATCAAAGGCATCAAGTATGTGTACAGACCAAAATGGTGTGAAATGGCGACGCACTTTATCCACAAATTTTGGGTTCTTACGAATAGGTACCTTCTTCCTTTTTTTCTTTGCTTCCAACTCGCTATTTTCCAACAATGCATACTCAAAGTGGGAGGGAAGTCGTTTTGTGGAGAGAACATCTTCTTTGAATTTTTTGTAACTTCCCTTTGGTCGGCCCTTTAACTTCAACGGTACCGATGGTTCTCTTGTTTGGGTCAAAGTCGGATCTATGATTTCTCTTAACTTGCGCTTGATTTCTTTTTTTTGTTGTTCGTTCGAGTCATAAAATTTTTTTACAACTCTTTCAAGCTCAATGTCAATGTTGTTTTCTATATCCACACCAATGTTTTCATTCAAAACTAACTCTTTCCAATGCGGATGAATCAACCATAAGGGAAATCCTTTGGAGTTGCTAACGTATGAAAATAATTCATGCGCGCATGGTAATCCCAGAGTATACCTTTTCAAATGTGAGCATTCATTAGCTAACGGAAAGTTCTTTCCCTTTTGTACCAAATCTACCTCCTCCTTTATGAAACGCAGAGCTTGTAATGAAACCTTACCGACTACGTTTGAATACAAAGGATCTGTGTAATCATTGCTTATCTTGATACAACTTTCGCCAAATGATCTTCTAATTTCTGTAATTTGAATAGATATCATTTGGTGGAAAGTTTTCCAGACTGTTGTCAAGTTACCAATTGATACCTCCAAAAATTTTTTCAACTGACTATGACCTCCCTCCACCCGGTTAGTGCATGAATTACCCAAATGTAATAACTTATCAATCCATGGTGACATAAATCGATCTTTATATGGCTCAATCCAAGTAGAAATAACGTAATCCAAAACATCAGAATGTAAGGTAGAATATGCAGCTACTATTTCATTAAAGACAATTTTAAATTCACTTTCAGAATGAACTTCAACCAATCTTTGCCACTCAAACATAAACTTCTCAAACTCTTTTCCATTAGTAAATAATTTTTTACAGTGAGCTAGAATGTTCCTGTTGATGTGAACACGGCATAAAATATTGTTTGCACTTGGAAAAACTTTAGAAATAGCATTCATGAGAGCAATTTCTCTATCTGTCACCATAACATGTGGTAAACACTCCGGGGCAAGAATAGACTTAAAACAATCCATAGCCCATTCGTAACTGCTTTGAGTTTCATCCGATAAAAAAGCGAAGCACGAATAAAATGTCTTACAAGTGGAAGTCATCCCAACAATGCATAGAAGGGGCATTCTATATCTGTTTGTCTTATAAGTGCAATCTAGTTGAAACATGGTTGGAAACATATTCGTCAACTTGATTGAAGTGGGATGTGCAAAAAAGATATATTGCAGTTTTTTAGTACTTTCCGAAATCCTATTATAACTGACATAGCCCTCATTTTCAATACAATGATACAAATATTGAATTGGAGTTTGACCCTCTAACTGTTTTCGGTGTAACTTAGCCCTTGCATTGTATATGGTCCGCATCACTGTGGTGTTAACAATATTTTTCCCTTTAACACATGATAAAATTTTCCTAGGTTTAACACCTGCACTGTACATTTGTTCAACTAATTTCTCCTCCTCTGTGTTTAACCTTCCGGCGTACGCATGTGCCTCTAAATGAACTTTTTCATGGTTGTGGACACCACAAATAACTTCAACACTCCATTCATCTAAATTGGCCGTCTTCTTTCCTTTAAGTGTAAATAAACAACCACACCTCTTGGAGGTTGTTTTGCGAGTACCTTTCTTAACCCACCCTTTTTTATTCTGATTTTCTCGGTAATACCCACTTCTATCACAACCCAACAAAACTGTAGGTCTAAGACGTCCAACAAGTCTGTCTGACGCCTTAATAGTGACAACAAAACCAAGACTTCTACCAATTGACCGAGCCCAATCTACCAACTCTTCTTTTGAACAAAAAACATTTTTGGTCTCGAAATGCATGCCCACATCAATGATAACCTTTGACTGTGCAGTAATATCTTCTGGAGATGAAACAAAGTACAATATAAAGATACGTTTTCTTCTCTTGTAAAATTGTTGTCATAAATAACTACAAAAACGTCAAATCAAGGTTTAAATGCAAGGGAATTATACCTGTTATCATCATAAAACTCAGCAATGAGTCTCAGATACAATATCGTTAGCAAACTTCAACATGTACTTCTTTCCATAGAAAGGAAACCTGCAAAAGTTTTAGCAACAAAAATAAAAACCAAAACATGTTTAAACAATATAAAGTTGACTTGAAGTTTTAAGAATAACAAGATCCCTCAAGTGCAGATCTACTTGAACAAACGAGCACATGTTCTCTTGCATTATTTTCCTTCAAGCCATACTGGCTGAAAAGAAAGAGGCAGTCCTCATAGTATGATCAAGCATTACACTGGAAGCCTTCATTGAGAGAATCATAACACAACACAATATAAAGAATTACTATCCAATTTCTAGGGCAATTCAGAAAGCCCGAATGGCTAATATTAGTATATTAACTACCAACAAAACTAGCAATGCCAACAATTTTACACATGCAAATTAATTAACAAGCATAATAAGTGTATACAACAAGGTCTTTGTCTATGGCTAATTAAAAATAAACATTGAGGAAACAGTGATTTCTGCACTCTGTAGAGCCACCGGTTTTACAATTTCCTCAACACATTGAGGAAACATCAAAACTGGAGCTGGCATGCTCTGGAACCTTCAATTTCCACATCAGGGCATGTGGATTTTGAAGCCAAATACTCTTGGAGTATACCGCTGGGAAGCCTTTTGTGGCTTCAGGTGCGGGTATGACATTAAAAACAGGTGAGGAAAAGTTGTGCCAAAGTAGGCTCCATCAAAGATTCACAAACAGGTAAGAAATTTCAACTAAAAATGAGCAGTTGATCCTTACAAAAAGGCCTAGGCATTTGATCTTGCTGGAGCCGCTGAGAAGTACGGGAGTGGAAAAATGTTTGAGCGGCCGACGATCTCGGAGAAGCAGGCGGTGCTGTCGGAGGAAATGAAGGGTAGCTGGCCGACGATCTCGGAGAAGCAGTTCAGTGCTCCGGTGGGCTCGCAGAAAAGACGGATCTAGGAGCAATGAAGCTATGCGACGAACCCTTGCGATGGGAGACAGGGATCGTTGTGGAAGATGATGTGCTGCCCGTCGCGAAGAGAAGGGGGCGGAAATGGAAGAATGTTTGAGCGCCGGCGAGGGCTGAGGAGGCGGGCGCGAACTAAACCTAGGGTTGGAGAGGCGGGGCTGCGTGCGGCGGAACAAGCAGTGCGGATATCCGAGACCTAAAGAGGCGAAAAACACCTTATATCGCGTGCTGATATCCAATTTCGCTTGCTAATAACAATCACCAAAAACATAGCATCAAAATCATTTTCTAGAATATTTGGACACGTGGTGACCGTCTATTATTTTTGAATTTTGAGCAATGTAAATATGTAATAGAAGATTTGATTTGAAGTATTTAGCAAGCCGACATCTGCCAGCATGAGAAGCAGCTGAAGGGGAATCCTATTCCCACTAGTAGGAGGAACGAGGACTTAGGCTTTGTTTGAGGCAGCGTTTGGAGATCTCCGTTTGGGGTCAACTTCGCCGCACGACGGGTAATCAAATGGCTGGCGGTGACGTTTGCACCCGCCGCGTCATGGGAAATGGAGGAAAACGGAGGGATTCCAACCGCGGTCTCCCCCCTCCGGTTCCAAAAGCTCTCCGTCTTGTAACGTCTCGTTCCACCTTTCGTGTACTCGAATTTCCACTAGGTCTTATACGGACCATTACCGGGCTGCAGCCCAAGCACCCCAACCCCTCTCCATCCAGGTAGGTTGTTGGTGGTCACAGCCTCCTTTTGATGAGCAAAACTCTCCGGTTAAACGCGCAGCACAGGGACTTCCCAGGAGGTCAACAATCTCAGTACTACTCCAGCCCGAACACGCTTAACTATGGAATTTTTCAACTTCTTATCACCAGTTGTTGGGTACTAAACTGAACTTTAGTACGGTCTTTCATCCGCAAACGGATGGTAAGACCGAGAGGACCAACAGGACAATGAAGGATATGCTCCGTATGTGCGTCTTGAATTTCGGGAAGAGGTGAGAGGATCATCTCTATATGATCAAGTTCGCCTAAAATAATAGTTATCAAGCTAGCATTCATATGAGTGTAACGGTAGGAAATGTCGTGCTACTTTAGCTTGGGCGGAAACAGACGAATCGAAACTGTATGAGCGTAATGAGGTTGAAAATGCCAATTCGACTATACGTACTATTCGAGAGCGGTTATTGGTGACTCAGGATATACAAGCAAAGTACTACAACGTCAAACACCGAAACGTGGAGTTTGTAGTGGGTGATTGGGTATATCTAAAAATAAAATCATTTAAATGTGTGTTCAAGATTCGACGCTTGAAAAAGCTGAGTCTGAGGTACCTTGGTGCATTTGAAATGATTGAACGAGTTGGTAAAGGTGATCATCGATTAGCTCTTTCGACAGAGCTAAGTGGTTTGCATGATGTGTTTCACATCACGGTGTTGCGGAAGGCTTTGCAAACACCTACGTAAGTGATTGTGGATGATCAAGTACCAGTCGATAGTGGGCTAACAACAAAGGTTAGACTCATTCGTATCGAGGATACAAAGATCAGACATCTACGTAACAAAGTAATTAGGATGGTCAAAGTCTGTTGGGACAATTGTGGTCTTGAAGAATTGATATGGGAGCGCGAGCAAACCATGCAAGATGAATTTCCTGAGTCGTGTAAGTGGCAAACAACTTTTTATTATGGGAGACATGTGCAGAAGCTTCCGAGTCCACAATCCATCTTCTATCATCACACGAGAGTGCAGTTGTGACGTCATCTACAACAATGAAGGCAATGTCTTCCTCTGTAAAGACAGTGGCAGTCGTATGCGTATCTGTCTTCTCATTTTAGAACTCTCCATTTTTCTTGTGGTCATTCTTCAAGGTATAACAAAATTTCTGAATATGACCCTTCTTATGGCAGTAGTGACACTCCACATTCGGGTAGAGGAACTTTGACTCCTCTCATTATTCCTTCCCCTGCTCTTCTTTCTACCTCTCCCTCTGGGCTCAGTGAAGAGGATATCAGCTCGTGAAGAAGAGATTGATATTCCTTGAGATTTCCTTCTCATCTTTTCGTTCAGGATGTCACTCTCGGCAATCTCCATAGTAATGATGCCTCTGGGAGAAGAGTTGATTATAGAAACTCTAACCATCTCCCAAGAGTGTGAAAGAGATTTCAGCAGCCATAGAGCATTGACATTGACTTCAAAGGTCACCTTCATAGCAGTAAGTTGATCAATAATATCTTGTAACTCGTTCACATGATTCAAGATAAACGAGCCATCACTATACTTAAACTCTCCAAGTTTTTTCAATAGATATAACTTATTGATGCCAGTACTCTTGGCATACAATGTCTCGAGAGTCTTCCAAAATATCTTTGCATCGACGATACTTGCAATATGGTTATAGACGTTTGGTTCTACGAATCGTCTAATAAATCCACAAAGTTTTTGGTGTTCCACCTTCCACTTATTTAGATCTGTGTCTTTAGGGATCTCCTCAAAGATAGGAGCATGTCAGCCCTTAACGTAGATGAGATCTTCTATCAGTAAGTGCCACTAAGGGTAGTTCGCGTCGTTCAATTTAACCAGTTACTCGGAGCCTAAATCTGATGTAGAGTACTTCATCGTGCTTTGTCACTGATCACACTAACCTCAGTTCTTTGATCCATCTATTTCAAAGAAAGGAATCAAAGAAGATAGGGAGCGGGCTAATGATCGTCACCTACCGCACCCGATCACTAACCCAAAATATCCAATCGACTAGTCTCGAATCTCAGACGGGTCAGCCCAATAATTGCTCTAATAATGAACCTCCCTCTGATACCACTTGTTGGACTAGAGAACACACACAAGCCCGATTAGAGAACCTGCAAATTAGTTCGAACAAGTACATGCACAATCACTTAGCGGTATATTGATACACAAACACAACACAAAATAAGAATAATAAAAGTGACACAGAGATTTAACGTGGAAACTCAATATGATGAAAATCATGGGACGATCAGAGTTCAATCCGGAAAGTCGTTGCTAAATGTACGAAACAATAGATAATTACAAGATTTTCCCTTATCGATCCTTATAAAATTTTCATCAGCTTCACACTACACAATATAATAAATAGTAACAGAAAAACTGCAAGTTACCGACAACGACGGACGAGACGGATTACACAAATCATTTCCAAGATGCCTCTTCGAATCCTTGCCCAAATCTGCTCTAGATTCAATCTGTGTAGGTGACGTACTACTCATGAACGTCGTATAACGACGTCTAAAAGCTTTCTCAAACTAAGACGATTGCCGCAAAGGGCTCCATAGAAATCTTTCAATACTTGAGTTTGGAGAGAAACGAATGTCTTACCCTGTTATTTTGATGCTCCACCGGACCGGTCCAGTCCGGTCCTGTTTTTTAGGTTTCTTATTTTATATATATAAAGCTTGTACAGGAAGAATAAAAAAAAGGCCCGATCTATTCCTATTTCTAAACCAAACCGAGCAGAGAGGGGCGACAAGAACGGGAGAGAATCGGGAGGGAGTAGCGGCGGCATCGGGCGGGCTTCCTTCTCCGGCGACGATCGGAGATTCGGCGGCAGTGGCACAGGAGGAAGAGGCGAGCGGCGGGCTAGGCATCTTGGCTCGTCTTCTCCGATGGCAAGGAGGAAGACGGGGCGGCGCCATTTAGGTGCTTCTTCTCCGGCGGCGGCAGATCGGGAAGGCGAAGGAGTAGATTGACGATAGACGACCTCGATTCTTCTTCGGCACGGGATTGGGATACCCGATCCGGTTTTGTCTTCTCCGGCGACTTCGGCAAGGGCCCGATATTGGACGATCTGGTCTTCTTCTCTGGCGAAAGCGGCGCAGCGGCAAGTGGACGATACAGGGGAGGCAAGATCGAGAAAGGTTCGATCTAGGGCTCTTCTCGGTGTTTCTTCTCCGGCGACGTCCAAGATCCGGCGGCGGCAGACCAGACAGAGGCTGCGTTTTTTCTTCTCCGGCGAAATCCAGGCTGCGGCGGTCTCACGCCAGCAGCGTCCAGGGGCGAGGAAGAGGGCAGCGGTACCGATCGGCCATTCGGGCGACTTCTTGCGACGACAGCGTGCTAGGGGAGTTTTCTTCCCTTCTTTATTGTTTTCTTGTGGTTCTTATTGTTTTCTATTCTAGGTTAGTGTCAATCCGAAAGGATCGTTGAGTGCCTTGTGGTTGTAATCAATTTTTTTTGTTTAGTGGATCTAGCGCGCTCTCCCCGTGGACGTAGGAGCTTAACTCCGAACCACGTAAATCTCTTGTGTTTGTGGTGTTTTGGAATCTCGTACGTGTCTCTGTGATAGTTTGGTACGCGCCATTATTTACTCACAAATTAGCTTCCGTTGCTATTGTCCGCGACGAGTTCCGTACTCGCGGGCCGGTGTCAATTGCACAACAATTGGTATCAGAGGGAGGTTCCGATCTTTGGACCGGTGAGCAAATTCAATGGCGGGCAAATTCGAGGTTCCAAAATACGATGGCAAGATTGATTTCGGCCTTTGGCAAAAACGCATAAAGGTC